>CM018695.1:67719890-68258462 GCA_009363875.1 Mikania micrantha
CACAAATGACAAATGTCCTAAATGCCATTCATACTAAAAACAAAGAAATTGACACGTGGCACGATCCTATACCTTACCTTTTTAAAGTAACCATTGGATGATATTATGTAGTGTAATCAAAAGATGAGGGTTATAAAAAATTTCATCACATATATATATATGTATATATATAATATTAATTACTATTTGAATATAATATAAATATTTATACTATTCAATTTGGTTGCTTTTTACATATATAGGTTATTCACCTCGCGCGTTGCGGTGAGTTATCACAGTACACTCTCGAAACATATATTATATATCATTTGCAGAAACATAAGTTGCATAACAAAATCAAATATCTCATCACTAACTTTATACAATTTTTTCTTAAAAACATAAAATCATACAAAATCCTCACAAATATGTTAGAAAAATAATAGAAAAATTACTCACAAAATCCGTCTCATCAATCATTTGAATTAAAAAAAAATCAAATCTCTAAGCAGATATCTCAAATTTAATAAAAGCCCAAATTTTTAAGCAAATTTCTCAAACTTAATACCATTGTCTCTGTTTACTACTTTTTAAAGTTAAAAAAACTTATGATGGTTTATGTCTAAATTTTCAAAACGTCACTACATGGATCAAACACCTAAATATAATATATATTTATGATAGTATATATAAATCAATGGGACCCATAATGCCCCCACTAACTACTATTCATTTTCATGATTTTTAATTATATATAGTAATATATTAATGAGACAGTCACTTAACTATTCACTTTTATTTATTTAGATCAAAATGTTTATGAAATTGATTTATAGGTTTTATTTTAGAAGCTATTGAAATTATATATAGGTCATGTGTATATATATATATATATATTGTGTGTGTGTGTGTGGTGTGTATGTATAGGGCATGAATTTTAATATTCTTAAACATAACTCTCTACAGAATCTAAATAACCCGGCCGTCAAGATCAATCCAATTTTTCGAATTTTTTTAACATCATTGTAAACACATTTAGAATATTTCTTTTTATTTTATGAGTTTGCGTAAATTTATCACCGTTTAGCATCGTTGTAAGTTTTTTATAACTCATCAAAAATGTCCAAAATCCCTCTTATATTAAAAAAATGGAAGATGACACATGGCAAGATCCCATGAAGTTACACTTTAGATTAACCATTGATGATGGTTAATGAGTTAGTTCATTTTTGATGGGTTTATAAAAATTCCTTCCCCTATATATATATATATAATATATATATATAGGGGAAGGTTAAAAATATAACTCACTAAATGCGCGCTAACCCAAATAACTTTGGCAAAATGAAGCCAAATCTTGGATATTTTTTTTTCAACATCATTGTAACACATTTTAAACACTATGTTCTTTATGAGTTTGGACTAATTCATCACCGTTCAAAAACTTACAGTACTGTAAGTTTGTAAATATTTAAAACTTACAGTACTGTAGCACAAAACTTACAACGATGATAAACTCATAAAAGAACATACATGTGTGGTCAAATGTGTTTCAATGATGTTTCAAAAAAAATCCAATTCGACTTCATCTTACCAAAGTTATTTGGTTAGCACGCATTTAGTAGGTTATGAAAAATTCCACACCCTATATATATATAGGGTAAGGATCAATTGGTAACCCACACTAATGAGAGAACTTAATAACCCAATTTGATTGGTTGTTAAATAAAATTTGAAATGTGTGGTCTAAATTAATTCTTCTTATTAATTCTGGGAAAAATGAGTGGATGAGATTTGTTTAAGGGCATTTTAGGTATTTGATAGGTGTACTTGATTTCTTTTTTTTATAAAAAAGTTTCACCCCAATTATTTAAACCTTCATAACCTTTATATACATTATTATTTTTTATAAAAGTTGCACCAATTTGTCATATTTTTATCTTCAATTCAAGTATAGTCTTTTCAATTTTTTTCAGAGTTTTCGAAATTACACTGATGTAACGAGCTTAATTTTTTCAAAGTGTTCGTAATTACACTGATGTAACGACCTGTAACATGATGTAATGAACTGAATTTTTTCAAAGTGTTCATAATTACACTGATGTAACGAGCTGTAACATTGTTGTAACGAACTGAATTTTTCAAGTGTTCGTAATTACACTGATGTAACGAACTGAAGTTTTATCAAAATGTTCGTAACTACACTGATGTAACGAGCTGAATTTTTTCAAGGTGTTCGTAATTACACTAACGTAACGAGCTGAATTTTTTCAAAGTGTTCGTAATTACACTGATGTAACGAGCTGAATTTTTTCAAAGTGTTCCTAATTACCCTGATGTAACGAACTGTAACATTGATGTAACAAACTGAAAATTTTCAAGTTTATACTTTGTATTACAATTATCTAACTTTCTATCTTATATTGATGAAAATTTATTTAATAAACTATTTTTATAATAAAAGATAAGTTTGTAATGTATATTTAAGATGCGGCGAAAAAATTTTAAGATGGAAAATTTTTGAAAACGGAGGGAAAATTATTACAGTTTTTGTTCGTTACGTTGGTGTAATTACGAACGTCTGAAAAAAATGACATGACTATAATAGAATTAACGAGAAAAATATGACGAGTTAAATGATGTAATTTTTATAAAATAATAACATAGTATAAAAAAGTTACAAATGTATAAAAATCAAAGGGGAAACTTTAATTTAAAAATAGGAAATTGATGGTTTTTTAAAAGTGTGACACTTGTCACTCTCTTATTAAATCTGGTATTTGTAATTAAAACATATGACTAAAATACCCTTTTCTATTTAAAGAAATTAAAATTATAGAACCAATAGATTAGAGTTATTGAGTTTACTCAATTAAGATGGGTTATTATAAGAGCCATTCCTATATATATATATATATATATATATATATATATATATATATAGGGAAAGGAACAAAAAATAACCCATAAATTTATTACAACCAAATAACTATCATTCAATGATTAATTTCAAAAGTAATTGCATACGATCGTGACATGTGTCCTTATTATTTTTTTAATATGGGAGGGCATTTTAGGCATTTTGTTACCACTTAAAAAACTGGAATTAATATGGTAGTGACAAGTGTCATCATCTAAGATATTTTATTAAATCTAATTTTTAATATATATAAGTTTATCCCTCTCTTTTTTAAACATTAATAACTTTTTATACAATATTATTTTTTTAAAAAATTGCACCATTATAATCGTCTCATTTTTCTCTTTAATTCCGTTATAGTCTCGACTATTTTTTTTTTTTACTTTTTTAGATTCCTATATTTACATCATTGTAACGAAGTTAAAGATAACAAATTTATTTGAAATTTTTTTTTTTACAATGGTAAATTACAGTGATGTAATTTACATTGATGTAATTTACAGTGATGTAACACTTTATTTACAGAGATATAACTTATTATTTACAGTGATGTAATTTTTTATTTTATTTTTTGATTCCGTTTTAATCTAGACTAGTTTTTTTTCCAAATATCTCGATTTACATCGATATACGAACATAAACATAACATTTTATTTTAATTTTTTTAACAACAATAAATTAAAGTGTTACATCACTGTAAATAATGTAAATAATAAGTTACGTCTCTATAAATAATGTGTTACATCACTGTAAATAATAAGTTAAATCACTGTAAATATGTCAATGTAAATTACATCACTGTAATTTATCATTGTTAGAAAAAATTTCAAATAAATTTGTTATCTTTAAACTCATTACAATGATGTAAATACAAGGCATCTAAAAAAAAGCAAAAAAATAGTTGAGACTATAACGGAATTAAAGAGAAAAACGAGACAATATAATGATGCAATTTTTTTAATATAAATCAATAGGTTATATTACTGTAAATTACATTAATGTAAATTAAATCACTGTAATTTCATTGTTAGAAAAAATTTAAATAAATTTGTTATCTTTAAATTCGTTACAATGATGTAAATATAGGGCATTTAAAAAAAGTAAAAAAAATAGTCGAGACTATAACGTAATTAAAGAGAAAAATGAGACGAATATAATGGTTCAATTTTTTTTAAAAAATAATATAGTATAAAAATTATTAATGTTTAAAAAAGTGAGGGGTAAACTTTATATTAAAATTAGATTTTTTAAAATATCTTAGATGGTGACACTTGTCACTACCATACTAATTCCAGCTTTTTGAGTGGTTACAAAATGTCTAAAATGTCATCCCATATTAAAAAAATAATAGTGACACGTGTCGCGATCCTATGCACTTACTTTTAAATTAACCATTGGATGATATTTAGTGGGTTGTAGCAAATTTTATGGGTTATTAAAAATTCCATCATATATATATATATATATATATATATATATATAGGATTTGGTTCAAATAAAAACCCTGCTTAATTGTGGTAACCCAATATAACCCTGCAAAAAATGCCCGAATTTTTGATTTTTTTTCATGGTCTTTATTATACATATTTAGGGGGGTTTCATTTTTGTATTTTGGCTAATTCGCAATGCAAATCGAATTTACATCGGTAAAGTTTTTGCACTTTTCTAAATGTTGCGAAATGCAAATCGAATTTACACGACGCAAATTCGATTTGCCTTGCTAATTAGCCAAAACACAAAAAAGAACCCCCCCTAAATATGTATAATAAAGACCATGAAAAAAAATAAAGATTCTGGCATTTTTTGCAGGGTTATTTGGGTTACCACAATTACAGTGGTTAACAACGACGCAAATTCGATTTGCCTTGCGAATTAGCCAAAACACAAAAAAGAACCCCCCTAAATATGTATAATAAAGACCATGAAAAAAAAAATCAAAAAAAAATCAAAGATTCTGGCATTTTTTGCAGGGTTATTTGGGTTACCACAATTACAGTGGGTTAACAACGACGCAAATTCGATTTGCCTTGCGAATTAGCTAAAACACAAAAAAGAACCCCCCCTAAATATGTATAATAAAGACCATGAAAAAAATCAAAGATTCTGGCATTTTTTGCAGGGTTATTTGGGTTACCACAATTACAGTGGGTTAACAACGACGCAAATTCGATTTGCCTTGCGAATTAGCCAAAACACAAAAAAGAACCCCTCCTAAATATGTATAATAAAGACCATGAAAAAAATCAAAGATTCTGGCATTTTTTACAGGGTTATTTGGGTTACCACAATTACAGTGGGTTAACAACGGAACCTTCCCCTATATATATATCATGTTTGACAAAAAAATTAAAGAACATATATAATTTAATTATGTAAAAGGAAATTATAATGTTACTAAAAGAATTGTGGGAAAAAATTCAAATTGGTTTAAGATAATACATCTCTACATAAAAAGTAGATTGTGGTGAAATGTTACGTCATATCGTCCGACTATATAACGAAGTGGATTTTTTCTATATACATGTTTTATGTGTATATATTTTTGTATGTTTTTTTAATTTTATTGATGAAATATAACTTTTTTAAAAACAAACTTGATTATAAATTATTTTTTAAATAATTTGTCAGCTGCTCAAAGAGCAAGCATGCGCGCAAATTAAAAATGGAGGGTCTTCACTACGATGATGAAATGTGCATAATCCCCTTTGTGAAAAAACAAACCTTTTAAAAATAATTTTTAGAGTAAATTGCCGAGATACTTAACGTGGTTTGCTTGTGTTTCACTCTTAGTATATATGTTTCATAAATTACACATATGGTAACATTTATAACAAATATAATCCTTATGTGACGTTAATTTGGTCAAGTATGTGAGGGCAATTTGGTGACTTAAGAACTATTTATATTACAAATGCCAAAACTCAAAAGTATAGGATCATATGTTTAATTTATAAAACCTAAGAACGAAATGTGAAATACTATCAAAACAAAGTTACCATATATATAATTTACTCTTTTTTAAGTAGAGAACCACAATGATAGAGTAGGTTGAAGTGCTATTGAAAGTTCTATTAAAATATTAAAAAAAAAAAAAAAAGCGCCTCTCACTATTCATGAGTTGAGTGTGGAAACGAGTATACGTTTTTGGGTCTCTTGAGATTATGTTGTGCGACATTCATGACTGACTCAGTTTCAAAATTAGGTATGTTTGGTAGCATTATTCCCACATCCTAAGGGCAGCATAAATCTTGTGTCATCTCATGTGGGACAACCATGTCAACGGAGAAAACATACTACTTAAACTCATTCATCTAACTCCAAGTATAAAATAAAGAAAACAATATATATGTGTAAGAGAGAGTTCCACATAAAACCTTTAATTTATAAAAAAAACTAATCACAACCATTATCAATTAATTTTGCTTTTCTTCTTTTGTTTTTTATTTCTTTTTATTATGATGATAAAAAATGTTAACAAAAATAATATATATATATGTGTGTGTGTGTGTGTGTGTGTGGTTTATGTTATTTCATATATGTAACTTAGTGATTTATATATCTTTATTAAAAAAAATACTTAGAATATTTCTAACCTTATAATAAATAATCATGAAAAAAAAATAAAAATTGATTAGTTAGTTGGAGTTTTCTTAATTTTTTCGAAAATAAGATGTTTTTTTGCACCATCCTCTATGTGTGTGTGTGTGACTCTCTATAGTTGAGTTATCAGATGACACAATTCTTATATATATATAGACTTTGTGGTATGTTGATTTTGTACATATGATCCATAATTCTGAAAATTACAAGTATGGTCAGATAGTTTGCAAAATATAACATTGGTGGATCCTCAAATAGATTGATGTTAAATTTTAAGGTTAAGTTAGTAGAAAATGTCATTTTTACCCCTACTATAAGACAAAACAATACCTTACCTCGTAATTTCTTTCTTCACTCACCATCACCATCATCGTCTCCTCCTCATTTTGTCATCGTCATGGCGCCATATTTGCCTAAACCACTATATCCAATTTGTTTTTCGGCAACATGGTCTACACCACACCACACCCCATCCCTTCTTTAGTTCACATCTATCACAATCCTTGTCGAATGCTTCATGGGAAAAATTGAGATTTGCGATTTAGATCTACTCCTCTATTTCTTGAATCAGATTGGCAAAGAGTGAATGCCAAAACTCTTTTCAGAAAAGGAGGTTGTTGGTCTCTTGGCCTTCAATGGAAGAGGGTGTTGTTGGGGTGGTGATTGATTGAAACCATTGATGAAGAATGAAACAGTCATTGAGGTGGTTATCGTGATGGGTGGTGGTGGATAATATTTTTTTAAAATTTAACAACAAAACTAACAGCTATCTGCCTCAAAGACCACCTATGTGATATTTTTGTAAATTATTTGGGCCATAATTGTAATTTCTCAAAGTTCGAAACCACACGTACATAAACGAATTATTATAGGGACCAACTATGCAATTAACTTACAAATAAAATAGTAATATGTATAAACACTTGTCAAAATTTTACTCCTTGTAACGACCGATCTTAACGGTCACTTGTGTAAATAAATAAACATTATTATATCTTAAGTTATGTTGTGATAATAATATAATAACATTTGGTGTATTGTAGTTAACTAGTAACTAACTTGATTAGGTTGGTTAAGATGAATAATTAAATATAAGGTTTGACTTGGTCAAAACCTTCATTCTAATATTTTATATTTGTGTGTGTGAGTGTTCGTACGTGAGCCAAGAAGGGGAGAAGAAGGTTTCAAAAGCCTAGTTTCTAAATCAAGTGATTTCTAGGTCAAAACTTGAGATTGAAGGCTTAATCACTATCCTTAGTGATTACTAACATCTTGTAAGTGATTTGTGATGTTTATTTTGATATTAGTCATGAGTTCTAGAGATGAATAAGTTTTGGGTTTAGCTCAAATCTTGAAAATTGGTTGTTAAAATGAATTAGAAGCCATGAATATATGAATGTTATGTGTTTAAAACAACCAAACTACTCGTTACTATGTTATTTGATGAATTTGAAATGGATGAGATTCGGGTAACTTGAGAAGTTATGAGAAATCCATGCGATTGTGTTTAATAACTAGTAGATGGTTAAATCATGGTTTTGAATGAGTTATGCATCAGTTTTGACTAATCCTTTATGAAAATGATGAATTGGTGATTTTGGATTTTATAAGAAGGATTGTTTAATGTTTAAACATTAACAAAGATTAGTTAAATTAATGGATGCATACCATGTGTTTGATTAAATGCTTGAGATTTGAAAGTCAATGTTAACGACATAAAAATGTTGATTTAAAAGTGGTAACTTGACTTCTAAACAATACATAGTGATAAACAAGATTCAAACATTTTAATTGAGTTTAGATCAAGGTGAATGTGGGTTATATATATATTGAAAATAGTTGTATATGTGAATTAATACCAGGTGTTGGTGGTGGAAGTCAAGAAACAAGTAAAAAGGTAATGGTAGATGTTACCAAACCACATGAGCAATGTAAGTCATCCAACTTATTAAACATTATATATTTGTGTAGAATGGTTATTCTACTAGTTGAATTGGTTTGATTGAATTGCTTGGTTTATAGATGAATTTGGTTTGGTGGTGCAGTTTGACTTATTTAGTAAAACTATGCATATCTATCCAAATGTTTGAATTGTGCTTTTGCGCATTAGAATTGATTGTCAATTTGTTTTGTAAATCTATGATAGAAGAATCGGAGGATGAACGTCATAATAGCATGGTTTATAAATGATTATAAACCTTGTTAGTCGGTGTTAAATCTATGATAGAAGTATCTAAAGATGAATATCATAGTAATATGGTTTATAAATGATTATAAACCTTTGAATTGTTTGTTGGTATGGAATTATGATGGAAGTATTGAGTGTGAACATCATAGTATGAATTGGTAAATTGTTGAATACTTAACCACTAGAGTGGGGAAGTAAAATTTGTAAGTTATAATAGAAGTACTTGTGTGAGAACATCATAACTAAGATCAATATCAATTTCCCATTTAAGTGTGATTAATTGATTAATTGGAATGAATGTGTATAACTAGCCTGGAATTAATTGAGTTAAAGGACTATATGGTATGTATGTATGTTAAGTTCCAATGTGTTTTGTTGTGATTGAGTTGTATGTATAATACATGTTGCATAATAATAATCGGATGAGCTGATGATTGAGTAATCATACCATAGGTGTGTGGGATCCGGATGAGCAGATTGAATTGATCAATTAAACCACTAAAGTATGGATAACCGGATGAGTTAGTTGAAATAAGTTAAACCACTAGAGTGTGGATAACCAGATGAGCCGGGAGTTTAAATTGTTCAAACTACTAGTGTGTGGGTAATTGGATGAGCCAATGGATTGAATATAGTGTGATATTTAGCCAGGGGTGCTTTTCGTGATGTTGGTTTAGAACGTATGACCATAATTGTAGAGTTGACCCGTTCAAGGGAAATTATTGCACAATTGTGTTATGTGCAATTATATATTTGAATATGATATATTATGATCTAAACAATATAATAGTCCATATGGTATGTATGTGATTGTGTTTGAAAGAGTTTTGCAAGGGTTGGAATGATTAATTGCTTAATTTGCAATTTTGACCCGTTTAAGAATTTGGTTGTACAATTGAGTAATTTTGTGTAATAATGAGTTGTGATATGTTAAATTATGAGTTTGGGGAGTTGTTAACCAATACTTAATTTATTGGAAATTTATGGTTTTGTTCCAGGTGGTTTGGAACGATCAGAAACGCTTAAAAAGTGCTTAAACGTGAAAAATCGAGTTTTCTGCACACAGGTGGCCGTAGCCTATGCCCAGGCCGTAGACAACAGTTAGGGGTTTCAGAAAATTCAAATTTTGTCATTAAAATCGCGTTATGGGGTCATGTAACCTTCTGAAACAAACCATAACTTATATGTGGACGAGTTTACTTAGTTCTTATGAACTAATGGTGAAATTTATATGTGATGTTTACAAGTCGATAACATGTATACTTCAAGAATCATGATCGGGCGCGTTTTGATGAGGAATCGAGCGTTATGTTGGATTTTGGAAGGTTGTAAACTTAAACACATTAGTTTAAGTTAATTGTGGATGTTATAAACATGTAGGTAAGTGTGTTGAACTTATGTGGGTATAATTTCACGCTTCCGTACATAATTGTGGTTGATTTTTGTTATAAAATATAACTGAGACTATATTTCGATACGTGTAAACATGTGGAGAGATTGGGTATTTCGATACATGTAAACGTGTGGGGAGATTGGGTGTTACACTACTTACATTCATTTTCCCTATATATATGTGTGACTTGTATCTTGGGATATCTTTGTGACACCCTAGTCACTTCCATGTCAGATTCGGACATTTTACATCAATTTTTAATAAATTACTTTAGGTCCCAGTAAAAACTTTAGTGTTTTACACCCCTATAAACATATTATTTACTAACACATGTTAAAACAAAGTTTACGTATGTTACATACTTCACAAAACATTTATTACACAAAAGTTACACAACTGTTTGGTTATTAAAATTTAAAACCATCATACGAGCCTTCACGTTCGATTCCCGATCACCATCACCGCTCACCTAACTCCTTTGTACCTGTAAACACCACATTTAAATTCACCATTAGTTCATTAGAACTAAGTAAGATTACCCCACTATTTCACCAAGTGTATGAAATTTGGCAACAATATTCAACCACATACAAAACGATTTACTAACGGGTCGTTTTCACCCAAAACCTCAATAAATCTCCCATTCATGCACAACATTATAATTTAACATGTCACATATATACGCATACAAAACTCCATTTGTGCATCATATTTCCCAAAAGTCAAAGTTAAACAATTTGACTCTTGAATTTTGAATATCTACACCCATGTAGGTCATCTTTTGTTCACACACTTTGTGAATCTGTCTCATTGGAATCTCAAGTCTTATGTTCACACACCTTGTGAATCAAAGCATGCACGTTACCAATTTAATGCCTACACAATTGTAGATCACCTTTTCGTTCACACACCTTGTGAATCAATTATATTGGAATTGCAAGTCTTATGTTCACACACCTTGTGAATCAGCATGCACATTACCAATCCACCATTTGTTCACACACCTTGTGAATCATTTACATTGGAATTGCATGTCTTATGTTCACACACCTTGTGAATCAGCATGCATAATTCCAATTTAACATCTACACATTTGTAGATCACCACATGTTCACACACCTTGTGAATCATTCAACCAACTAATCATTATTATCTATTTCAATCAACTCAACTAATCATGTATGCTAAATGCACAACACTTGTAGTGTGGACTCACCCCGTCCTACAACTACAAGCTCAATCAAATAGGTAACTTACCTCAATTTGGAGAATTATCAACAATCTCCAATTCCTTTCCAGACCTTCTAGAACTAGATTCACCTCCTCTTCCTATCATATATTCACATATAATAGGATTTAACAATATGAACACACAATTTGTGTTATTTATATAATCTAATTCATTTGACCTGTTTTACTTTTCATTTTCGGTCAAAACCTCGATGTGGTTTTTATCAACACCCATGCGTAGAAATTAATCTACACATGTTATTAGTCATATTTAAATTATCAAATCTTCATATTTTGAAATCCATTACTTGACTTCCTTTATCAACACCTAGTCGTACATCACTCGTATACAACTAGTTCCAATATTTTGTAATCCATTACTAATGATTAGCATATCATGCTAAAACCATTAATTTTCAAGTTTCAACATTTAATCAACACTTGAATTGGGTCTATCATTCCAGAGAATGATCTAAAATCATCATAACCATGATTTAATCATCCCACTAGTTATTATACTCAATAATATAAGTTTCATAATAACCGGACATTATAACAGATCAAAATCAAGATTTCACCGTTAAAACATCTAGTTATTTGTTTCTAATCATCCTAAATCATCATATAATGCTCAAAACTCAATTTAATACTCAATTTAATCCATATACTATTAAAATCAGTGAGATAAAACAAATCGTTACCCTTCGAACGGATTTCTGGTTGTAATACGATGATCCGAACTTGTAGAAATGATCCACGGCTCGATCCAGACGTTCTGGCAACTCGAAAACTAATGTTGGGTGCTGAAAATTCGTATGTGTGTGTGTTTATGGTGAAAAAGTTCGAGAATGATCTTATTTTTAAGTTTTCTGGCGAAAATTTGATAAAATCAAGAATCAAACGCCTCAACACCTGCCAGGCGCACCGCCCAGCGTGGAGAGTTGGCCTCAGGCGTACCGCGCGAGACAGGGGGCTCCCAGATATTTTCCGCACTCCCGCGCGTACCGCCTAGGGTGGGTGTGTGGCGCTAGGCGTACCGCCTGGCATCCAGAATCTTGATATTTTTGTATTTTCGTCGTTTTGCAATTCCGGACAATCCGAAACTCCATTTCACGCACGGTTCTCTCTCACGTTCATCATTTCTCGCCTATTCTCAATTTGTAATAATCACCATAGTTCTATTGACGATTATTTCAAACGTGTTAGATAATTGAAAACCGGTCGTTACAATCTTGCTCTTAAAAAGTTGATTTTTTAACTCAATTTGAGTTTTTTTTTCTTCTTTTACTTTCTAATTTAATAATTTAAAAAGTATATTTTTATCCTTATCTCTATATCGCAAATATGGTTGCTCTCTCTTATTTCATATATCATATCTCTAATTTCTCTCTCACATGCGTCTCTCTTCACAAGAAATAGATGTTTGTGATAGTGATCGATCAAGGCACCATTGTAAGTAATGGTGGGTTTCCTATTGAATCTAATGTTTTCATAATCGGACCGGACGTTAAACCGGATGTCTTTACCGGTTAGTGGTCGGACTGGATTTAAAGACCGGATGATATAATAAATATATAAAATCCCCAAAAAAATTTATATTACAGGTTTTCCTTGTAGGTATGAATGTAAATTGTAAGGTAAGCCAACTCCTAAACATTATTTATTTGCCATTTGTTATTTAGCAATCTAACGCGCCGCAACACAGGAGGCGTCGTTAATCCTAGTTAATATTATCTCCAATCAAAAACTTATAAGATGATGAAAATGTTAAAAGTTCTATTTAAATATAAATAATTATATATGGTTTAAACAAGTCTATTTGATTTGAGCTATTTGACTTTGGCTATAGCTTCCAAGCTTGTTTTATAAATGAGGCCAAGTTTAGTCTTCACATAGTGAAACTATACTAATACTTGAATCTTGATGCCCCTTTTAAACTCCACGTGTAATGAAATATAAATTAAAATATTATAATAGAAGTTTAATTTACCATTAACATGATAAAAAAATAAAAATAAATAAATAAAACACTCTTTGCAGCTTCACACACCAAAAACTCTACCCAACCTTCACACGAGATTTATGTGCTCCCTCCCTTTGCATCACTCATATAACCACGCCCCCTAATATCTCCTCATGTGTCTCCAAACCCCCTAACACTTCCAACACCACCAGTCATTTTAGCATGGCTGAGTCATCCGACACCCGCCGGAAGGGGACTGGGGTCGGAAAGCGGGCCAATGGGTCATTGTTTGAGGCGGCAGCATCAGAACCGAGCTCGATTCCTAACCCACCTTGTGGGGCATGCAAATTCTTGAGAAGAAAGTGTGTCAATGGTTGCATCTTTGCTCCCTACTTTGGGTCTGACCAGGGTGCAGCCCGGTTTGCTGCGGTGCACAAAGTGTTCGGAGCCAGCAATGTGTCAAAACTATTAACGCACATACCGCCGAACCGGCGGCAACATGCGGTTGTGACTATATCTTATGAAGCGCAGGCTCGGTTGTCTGACCCGGTTTATGGTTGTGTGTCAACCGTCTTGGCTTTGCAACAACAGGTATCAGATTGCATGATTCTCATGCTCGAGATGACAAAACGGGCTGGGCTGGAACAATATTAGCTTTTAACAAGGAATATTATTCATGATGTCATCTGATTATGTTCTTTTCAATAATAAATCCGTGTCTTTTAATAAAATGAATTTTGAGGTTCTATACATCAAAATATATAGACTTTTGATGGCTTTTAACGTGATGGAGTCATTTAATAAATAAATATGTGTATATACACACATACTAGCCTAAAAAATGTGTAATACACGGGTTAATAATTAAAAAATATAATTCATCAAATCAAATCATAATAAGTATTTAATAATAATAATAATAATAATAATAATAATAATAATAATAGAATTACATTTTAAGATAACAAGTAATTGAAATATTTTATAGTTTATTAATTTTTTAATAAATTAGTAAATTATTAGAATAATAAGATTTATTTTTTATATTTAATTATATAATTTAATTAGTAAAGATTATTAGTATTTATTGTGAGAGAAAGACGGGAGATTTTATTTCAAATTATACACACGTGACATTTGTCTACTAAAAATATTTTTTTTATTATAATAGGTAGATAATTAAGAACTAATATCAATTAAAAACCAAAAAAAGTCATTTATAATCACAAATTTTTATATTTAAAAGGTAAAATTGAAGAAAGCTAATATATAATTTTTTTATGATCTAGTAACGATTTTTTTATCAGTTGATTTAAATGAAACAATTATGAGCAAAATAATTATAAAATGAACATTTTTGGTTTTCTTTATGAGCAATTCTTCTAATCCTAAATTCTAGCTACTACATTTGAAAATTTTAAACAATTGTATTTTATCATTATATTTTGATTTATCATTTTAGAATAACAGTAACATGTTGAACAAACACACATAATAACACGTTAATGAGTTGAAAAACGTAAATTCTTACTAAATTTTGATATAAAAATACTATATTAGTTCTAAAGATTAAAATAAATTCATTTTATGGTATTTAATTTTTCATAAAAAATATTATTAAAAATAATCATTGTTTAACAAAGTAGAGGAACATGAAAAAAGATCAACAAAAGTAATTATCAATAAAATATCATTTAACTAGGGCTATAAACGAATCGAACGTTCAGCGAACTGTTGATGAACCGTTCGACGGAAAGTTCGTTTATGTTCGTTCGTTTAATAAATAAACGAGCACGAACAAAAAATTATGTTCGTTTAGTTAAATGAACGAACATGAACATATATCGTGTTCATTCATAGTGTCGTGTACTTTCAATAACGTGTTCATTTTCGTTCGGTTATGTTTATTTAATATATTTATTCATTAAATGTTTTTTATATTCTTAAATTTTTATTTTTTGATTTAATACCATAATATTTAAGCTCTTTTTAATTTAATTCTATAATATTTAACTTTATATATTTGTATAAATAATTATATCTAACGATTAAGATTAATAATGTTGATTTTTATTGTTTAAATAATATGTGTTTGTTTGCGTTCGTGAATCGTTCGTGAACAAGCTAAATTCCTTAATAAACAAACACGAACAATAATTTTTGTTCGGTTAGCATTCATGAACCGTTCGTGAACAAGTTAAAAGTTAAACAAACGAACACGAACAATAGCTCGTTGTGTTCGTTCGGTTCGTTTACATATCTCCTACATTTAGCTAATTTTTTCTTTACAACTTCATGTCAATCATTAATTATAGATTTAATGTTCTTGCGTACTTCTTACATTTTTACATTATATATTCTTCTTACAATTACCTAACCTTTGTATGTTATGTACTAGATTACATCCATATGTTACACGGGTTAAAAGATAAAATTCATTTAGTTTATAAGAATATTTATTTTAAATAAAAATTGTTTTGTAAGAACACTTACCTTTTATAAAACTTTAATTTTTTCTAAAACTATAGATTTAAAATATTACTTATTTTAGAAAAAAATCATGCTTTGTAACTTTTTTAAGTGTATTTTAAAAAAAATAATAATAAAAAAACAAAAAAAAAATAAAAAAGTTTTTTATGAATCGGGGGTCTCTTCTGAAGCAGCCTCTCTTCCCTTCTAGAGGTAGTAGGGGTAAGGTTTGTTTTCATCTCCCCCCCAGACCCTACTTTTAAGTGGGATTTCACTGGATATGTTTGTTTGTTTAAAAAAAAAAGATTTTATTTTGAATTTATTAAAACTATGTTTTCAGTATGAAAAAGGTATATGACATCATTAGTCGTTAAATATTTAGTTAATTAGTAAAATAAACAATATAATTATTATTTAACATAAGAGAGAATTGATTGATAAAATAATAAGCTAAAAAAGTGACACATGTCAATAATAGTCTAAGAAGTTGACATTTGCTAAAAAAGAAGATTATTTATTATAATAGTAAGATAAGATGATTTGAAACTCTCAACCCCTTTTTTATTTTTACATGTTAAAATTTTATTTTGTTAAAAATCAACTTTAGTAAAAAATGGGCCAAAATTGTCACCTCTTTATCATATCCATCAAATTATCAAGAATCTAATTTGGGTTGTATAATACATTAAACAATGTGTTACTATTTTTTTTTACTCACAGGTGGCATCGTTGCAAACAGAGCTAGCCATGGTCCAGAACCAGCTCATAAACAACAGGCTCCTCGTGGCAAACGCGCTTCAGGGTTCACAACAGCAACTCGAGCCAGTGCACCATCTTTCGCTGCTGCAGCCAGCTTATTCAAATGCTTCATCTGCTTCAAATAACAACATGCTAAACATCAACAGCTTTGACTCTAGTTTGAATAATCTTGCAGATGACCATCATAGTGCTACTCTATCACAACAGAGTTTTAATCCTCTACAGCTATGTCAACCGTGTCACGATGACGAGGATGATGACGAGGAAGAAAGTGGGGACCCCTTGGTTTTTGCCAATCAGATGCTTCAATCCAGATAAGAATTGAAGTCATTGTTTCTGATGAAAAAAAATTGAGGGGTTAATAGGCTGCTCTTTTGTTATACAATGACATGATCACCCTACAAGAAACAAGAGTAGATACTATTAAAGTGGTGTAAAAGTGCAAAATAATATTTTTATAAATTACTAAAATATATTTACATTTTTAATAAATGAAATTATAAAACCTTAATCTGTTATGGACCAAAAATCTCTATTTATTGTGTTCAGTTGTTAGAGCTTAATGTTTGACAAAATCTGCATGACTGCATCAAGAGCACATCATGCAAACATTTTCATTAGAGGAGATGATAGAAAATTATAGTAAATTTTGAATTCAAATAGAGGCGTAAGCCACTCAAGATCAGCTTGTTAAAAGCTTAAATCAAATCGAGCTTAATCAACTTTAATCTGAGCCTAAAATAAAGCTCGTTTACTAAACAAGCTCGAGCCTTTGTTTCACCTATCGAGCTTAACTAGGCTTGCATGCCTTAACAAACTAAACTTTTTATGAATAAAAATATATATTTATAATTTCATATATTTTTTTTATAATTATATGAGTTTCATTGCCTATTATAAGAGTTTTTTTCACATGAAGGTGTTTAGATAAAAAACTATTTACCAAATGATTTGATTTATATTTACCAAAATAGGAGCTTTTAATTTCTTTGTTTTTCCTAAACATTTTTTTAATTGTAAACTAATTTGAAAAAATTCTTTTATTTTATTTTTTTTAATATAATCATGTTAATTACAATTAAAAGAATTATCTAAATAAACTTTAAAAATAAGATAAGAAGATAAAACAACTAAACAAACATTAAAACTTTTCCAAAATAACTTTTATAATCTAGAATATTTTAATTTGAACAATTTCCTATAAAATGAAAAATTCAATATTAGCTTATTTGAAAAATAAAACAAAAGGATTTTTTCAGTAAGGATCATCTATTAACATTTTTATATTGATGAATGAATATCAAAATATTAAGTTACGACGGCCTACATGAAACTGTTAAACCATCTTTAATACCTCCACCGCTCCACCGCCAGGGAAGCACCATTAGGCGGGGATTGGCGGCCACACAACCCCTACCCCGGTGGTGCCCATTTCAACTCCATAGCGGCCCCCGCGCCCCGTTTAACCTCCCCTCTTCTCATTGGCCAGTTTTTAAAAAAGGGGACCCACATTTAAAATCAAACTCTTTGAGTGGTGATGACGTGGCACGGTGGGGAAAGTTTTTCAGTGGGGTGACTACTACGGGAGTAAGGGGTTTTAAGACTTTCAGTGGGGTGATGACGTGACAGAAAATTTCAGTAGGGTGAGATTTTAATGGGGTGGGTATTACAGATGGTCTTAGAGACAATACAAGAATCAAAAAAAATCATAAAATAATTAATAAAATAAAAAAATTTACGTTGGCTCATATTCTCATAATTTTTAACACACATTTTCCCTAAATATATAAATAATATAATAATCAAGACACTTACACAGGAAACGATTAACTAAAAAAGATCATATAAATATTAAGATGGTATAAAAATAATAAGAAGATTAAAAATTAATTTGTTTTCTAATACAAAAAGGGTATCTATCATATTTTTGATGAATAGATATAAAATTTATAATTTAAACATAAGTAAATATGAAACTATAAGTTCCGGAAAACTAAGTGTAAAATGGATATTTCTTGAATTATTATAATGAAATGTGTTAATATGATAATTTGGCTAGTTGAAGTCGCATACGATATTTAAAGTTAAAGTTGGGTATATATGATATTTTATAAATATGTAAGGATATATATGGAAAAAAAAAAGTAAAGAAAAAACACCCCTCATTTTGGTAAATATTTCTTCCATCAATATCCTTTTGATAAAAAAAAAAAAAAAAACTCCACTATTATATCTAATTATAATAAATATTACTGTAACACATATAAAATTACAAACACAAGCATATATAATCTAAATGTAAATAAATAATTAATATGGTGTCACCTGTCCATATTAGTAGGACATAATAATTAACAGCAGAGTCGTGTCCCATTGAATATACATACAAACATATTATACATGTGTGTATAAATATACACACATATATGTATGTATGCATGCATAATGTATCAAGGTCCTCTGATCAAAGAGGTCGTTCGAAACATGCCTCTAGAAAGATCATAACAAATTGAAGTAATTGAAGTGGAAACCCTTTGCTTCATGAAATGGCACCTAAAACAACATATAATTACTGTTTGTCCGAAATACCTGCGAATACACAATCATGTATGTTCAGAAGGCATGAATCCAGAGCAACAACTGCTGCCACAAAAACACTTTGAGCCAGTTGAATTCAAACCAGCTTCCCCATAACTGAAAGTAAGTTCTTCATCTTTTAATATATCTCGAGATGCAAAAAAACACACTCGAGGTAGCAAAGCACCTGAAGTTCTAACCAAAACCGTCGAAAGATTCCCACCATCACATGAATGGTTGATGAATCTAGCAACATTCCCGATTCTTGTGGCATCGATGTTAATCCTCATACATGCATTTCCAGATGGAAGATGCTCCCTCACAACGAGAAGAGCTGATGTATGCTTGCCATTAGATGCAAGTTTATCATATATTAGCTGGCGTTTTCTTGCTTCTTTTGTTGTCAAAAGTTCACCTGTCAATGCAAAATGGATCAAGAATCAAGATGACCAAAATATATAACTATTTTTGTTTGCAATATTGTGGGAAACACAAAACTTTTTACAAATTAAGTGACTGATTCTCAAAGTACATGTAATGGTTCATGTATGTTGGTCCTTTGTGGACATCTTTTGCTTCATGAGATGCCCACCTAAAGCCAACATATTATTTTATGTATGTCCATATTTACAGCAGGCAGCACACACTTAAGTGGCCTGCCAAGAATGAGGACAAATATGTAAAAGAGCCAGGTCACTCATGAGCTACTCGAGAACGGCTCTCTCAAAGCTCGAATCAAGTCGAGCTTAAACAAGCTCAAGCCCAAGCTCGAGCCTATATTGAAGGTCATCTAAAAAACGAGCCTAACCCCTAGGTTCACATGTCAAGTATAATTATGCTCTTGAGCCTAAACAAGCTTGTTAATTTTATAATTTTTATTTAGCATGATAAACAAGCCGACCTAAAGTGGAGCTCAAGTTTGGAAAACTACACACAAGCCAAGCTCCTCTCCTTTACATCCCCAAGTGAAAAGAGCTGAAACTAAAATGAAATGCAAACAAGTTCTCCACCACTATAATAAGCTAATATTTGCTATGATGTATATTTTTAAATTGATTATAAACATAGTTGTCAAAAGCCCACGGGCGCTCGCCTAGGCCCCAAAAAAAAGCCAGGCGCATGAAAGACGCCTGGTGGCAGCCTAGGCGCACTCCGGTGACTTTCCGGCTAGATTCCGGCAAAATTTTGAAATATCCGACAAAGTTCAAAAAAATCCAACCATAAACATGTCTAAAACAACCATAAAAATGTTTAAAACTCTATATAACTAGATTATTAATTGTTTTATAGTCAGACTTTATATATTTTTTAATAATGTTTAAGCTTAAAACATGTCAAACCTATAAAAATGGTAACTTAATACTATGTGTCTAGCTTAAAAAAGCCCTCGCTTTTTTTGCGCCTTACGCCTAGGCTACGGGCGCGGCTTATGCGCCTTGAGCCTTTGACAATTATGATTATAAATCAATATGATATATCCTAAATACCAATGTAACAAAAACAAACGATTTGGATGGAAATTGGTCCAATTCAAGTGGGGATGCTCTCCAAGTACAAGTTGACAGATAATCAAAGCATTTGAAAGCAGGAGATTGAAAATTGCGACAGTAGCTATCATTTGAAGTTTGAACAACTAAGGGCTTCTAGCCTAATAGTTACCTTTGGCTTTTCTATGAGAGGTCTTAGGTTCGAATCTAGGCCATGGCTTATATGTAAGGTCAGATGGTTCCTATTAGGTGGGCTCATGCATCACCCCAAAGCGTCAAATCCGAGAGGACGGTAGCCTTGAGTGTCATCGTTCCAGTGAACCGCCTAATTCCTAGTGGGTTGACTCATGTTTGTTTCGGAAGGAATGGACTATAAACGGAGTTGTATCACAATATGGTGTCACTAGTCTTAGAAGTAGCAAATAACAATCTAATATCACAATTAATCATAGATACAAATACATATATGTGTGTGTATGCATATACACACTTAATTAACAAATAAATAAATACATAAAATTCTATTATCCAAGATTTCTTTATATAACTTAATGTATGTAGGTCCTTTGTGGATATCATTTGCTTCATGAGATGCCCACCTAAAGCCAACATTATACTTTATGTTCGTCCATATTTACAGCAAGAAGCACATACTTAAGTGTCCTGCCAAGAATTAGGACAATGGAAAACAAAAAGAAAAAAAATAAATAAATTATTTCACACAAGCATTTTCACAAACATGTTACCTGCATACTCACAGATAAATTCTCCATCTTTAATAAACTGATCAGCATGCAAACCCCAACCCTTCATCAAACTTCTAACAATCTTCAATCGGACCGATACGCCTCCTTGAGACGCCCGATTCCGACACTCCGGCACACACATACAACCCGACCCACATTCCCAAATCAACCCGGGAAGCCTCTGCCTAAAGCATGGACACCCGAGAAAATCCCCATTGGATCTCTCACATTCACACGCAGACCCGTCTTCAACCGATTTCAACCGACTCAGGGTCGAGCCGGGTCGTTCGTTACTACAAGAACCCCACGGCTGCCGAGGTGGGTTGTCCGTAAATGATATGATTTGAGTAGGGGTATAGGTAAAATACGCATATGGGTGATTGTCTACACCGGAGTTAATGAACGGAATTGGGTGTTTTTCAGAGTTTCTTGAAGCGTCGGATGATCGGCCAACGGAGACGGATTTAGCGACGAGATTAATGGTTTTGCAGGTTAAAGAGATGGCCGATAAATCGGCCGGAGGCAGATATGGCAGGATGTAAGGGGCGGCGGTTGATAGTAGGTCGACCCCTGTGGGTTTCTTCTCGTTGTTCATTGGTTTAGATTTCAGTTTTGTTGCTTATGCCAGGGCACATGGTGGCTTAAACCCTAAAATCAGGCCTTGAAGAAGTTAGTGGATGTAAAATGGGTCGGGTCACGTTTGTTTTTTTTATTTATTATTTTTTTTAAACGTTAATTCATGGTTTTTTTAGCGAGTGTACATGAAAGTAGGGATGACAATTCCTGACACAACCTGAACACGACCCGAACACGACACGAAAATAATCAAGTTTTGGGTTGGCAAGTATAACCCGTTTAAAAAAACGGGTCGTGTTCGGGTTGACTCGTTGACCCGTTTCAGGTTTCAAAATTATTATTTTTTATTTTTTTCTTTCATGTAACATATATTTAGTTGTTTTTCTTTTAATTATTTACCATACTTTAATTGATTAAGTAACACAATTTATAATTTTTTTCATCTAAAAAATGATTTTAATTTTTTTTAGTTAACTATACAAACAAGTTTATTTTAAATTTCATACTTTATAATTATGATTACATAATTATATTTTTCGTTATAATAATATTAATTTTTTGTTAAAATAATATACTAACTATTTGTACTAATACACAACTACTAATAAGGTTATTATTGATGTGCTTTTAAGCAACAACCAACTTAAAATATGTAAATTAGTTTGATTTATTTATATAAACGGGTCAAGTTCGGGTTGACCCGAATTTATGTTAATCCGGGTTAGGGTTGAAAACTTTGACATGAATAATATATGGGTCAGCTTAGGGTTGTAAAATTCAACCCACCAACCCGCGACCTGTTAACTCGTTAACCCGACACGATTGACACCACTACATGAAAGTCAATGTGAGACTAGCTCATTTGATAGAGGTTTTGCCTTTTAGAATTGAAGTCATGGGTTTTAATCCATGTAATAGTGTAATTAATTTGGAGTAGGAGGCTACATGCGTAATGATTGATTGTCATAATTTTAGATAGGGTTATACTCCTCGTATAGGGTCAGTGATTTGTTAAAATAAAAATGTTTGGTGAGTAAATAACCAATCCTTTTAATAATTATATCTTAGAGTAGGATGTTGTCGAGGTCATTAGTATTCAATAAAACCAAAAAAATGATACTTTGTGTAATTGTTAAAAACCAAATCGAATTTTTAATTCGGGTTTTGGTTTGATTTCTAACCGTATAAAAAATTTTGATTTTCGTTTATCGGTTTTATATTTTTTGAATTTGATCAACAGATTAAGCCGAATTTAAATATAAATTTAATATTTTTATTAATAATATATAAGGTTGAGTTTGATTTAATCGGTTAGGCTTATTCGGGTTTTAACCGGTTTGTTTGGGTTTTAATCAATTCATTCGACTTGTTTGATTTTTAATAATTTGGTTCGGTTAAATATCTTCCTAATTCTGTTCAATTCATTACGGATAGAAAATTTTCAAAAGTGAATAAATCATAATTGCTCAAAGGAATAGTCAAGCCTAAGTGAATCAGGGGAGCAAGCGTTTAAAATCTCCTTTTACTATTCATAAATGAGTTTTGTTTGAATAAATAAAAAGAACGTGTGTTTTTTAATATTTACCATTCATTAAAAAGTTAGAATTACACCCACTTTTCATGTAATCCATTTGGGTGTTGACACACCACCCACCAGCTTGAACTCCGATTAGGTTTCTAGCGACCACAAAACGAGCCCCAGAACACGATTTAAGTGTTATTGATGTGGTTTAAAAAAACAATCAGTGGAATACTGAGTATAGTGTAGGAGTAGGATAGTATGTTGATAAAAAAAAAAAATCTTTAAAGTCAAAGGTGTTATTATGTCGCGTTTTATCGGGTCTATGAAGTGGATTGAACCCGGTTGTCAATGTTTTTAAACCCGGACCGGCCGGTCGGACCGGGATTCAGTAGGCATAGCGGGCCGGTTCAGCTGCCAAAACCGTTTTTGTAATAACCGGGCGGTCGGACCGGTAACCAGCGATCGGACCGGAAAACCGGTGGTTGAACCGTTTTTTTTATTTTTTTTTATTTTATATATATATATATTTATAAAATGTATATAAAATCATCCGGTTCTTAAATCCGATTCGACCGGTCCGACCTCTGACCAGTAAGGAGACCGGTTCGATGTCCGGTCCGGTTATGAAAACATTGCCTGTTGTAGTATTTTGATGCTCCAGTCCATACCTTTCATTGGAGTGTCTTGGTCTACAGTAGTGACGATGGTGGGTTGTTTGTGTCGTTACAAAATCAGAGCAATAATAATATATGATTCCACGATTGGATTTCAGTTTCATGTTAATTATTGTTGAGGCACCATTGGAATCGCCCTTTGAAATTCAGGCATTGGTTTCTTTTAACTGGTAAAACAGGTGGCTATAGTTTAGGGTCAATGAAGAATTAACACAATCAATTTTCTTTATTATTTTTCTATAAGATAAATATGAAAAAAAAATTATTAAATATTTTATAAACAATCCATTTTGATAAATATTTGATTAACTAGGTTTATTCTCCTGCGCGTTGCGGCAGGTTATCAGATTAACTCTCAAAAACGGATATTATATATCATTCGCGGAAGCATAAGTTACATATCTAAATCAAATATTTCGTTACAAACTTTATATAAATTTTTAATAAAAATATAAAATCATACAAAATCCTCACAAAATATGTTACAAAAATAATAGAAAAAATTATTTACAAATTCATTTTATCGGCAACCAATCGTTTGAATTAAAACAAAAACCCAAATCTTTAAGCTAGTTTCTCGAATTTAATAAAAACCTATCAAATCTCTCATATTGAATACTCTAATCTACGTTTATTATTTTTCAAAGTTAAAAAACTTTTGGTGGTCCAAATTTAAATTATCAAAATGTTACTGCATAGATCAGACATATATGCATTACTATTCATTTTATTATTCATAACTATTTTACTATGCATCATTATATATATACATATATATATATATAGGGGATGGTTCGGTGGTTCCAGCCGGTCTGGACCATTTTTTTAATTTTAATTATAACTTTTGTTTAAAAACCTATTTTTAAATTATGTTTTCACATAAAATTCTTTTTAACAAAATCCCATTATTTTTAATAAAACTCTATAAATAGCATTTCAACAAAAATATATGTAACATATATATATATATATATATATAGGGAGGTATTCCATTAAGAACCTTTTTTATATTAGGAACGAACTGCATAATACACTTGTACATTATGCTTCAAGTTTTGTACATAGATTGGTTATTTAAAAGGGTAAAATAGTAACTTTTCATACTTTAAAGTTAAATTAATTTTATACCCTTAATAACATATGGTTCAAAATTAGTTCTTCATATTTAGTAGTTCTCAATAGAATAAGTCCCTATATATATTAGTAAATAATTATATTTAAGTAAATTAAATACTAAAAAAATTATATAGTTAAATTATTTATTTAATAATTCATATACAATTTTACACACAACTTTACAAAATTTTATAAAATAAATATTTTCAATTGATATATATATATATATATAGAAAATGTTTATTCATGATTTATAAACTTAAAACTTATGTTATATTATAAATTTTATAAAACATAAGTTGCATTTGAAAAAGTTTTAAATATTCTATTTCAAGTTTTTATATAACTTATTTATTATTTCATTAATAAATTTATGAAATTGAAATAAAAAGTTATTTAAAAATTCGAATTCATTAAAAATCTAAAAGTGTTATAACTTTATATCATTTAAGCATGTATTATATAAATTACTTTTAGTAACTTATATCATACTATTATACAAACATATATGTCACCCCCGACCCGCAGCGGAAGTCTTATCAGAGTCTTAGTGTCGACAATAATTAAAAAAAAAAAAAAGTCAAGCGAACGATTTAAATAAACGATAGATAATTATAAACAAAAGTCATCGATAATTGTTAACATTAGTTCAACATCTTATTTATAAAACATCAATTTCAACAATTCGACAACCGGTTCCATAAATAATTATCCCAGATACGCTCGCTTGCAAGAACCGGTTTTCCTTTCTTTCCCCAAATGACTTGCTACTTACCTGAGAAACATACCAAATTTAAAAGCAAGTGGCAACCAAACAGGTTGGTGAGTTCACAGGTTTTCATAATAAAACATTTAATCAATAATCGTGGAAAAGAATGTAATGTCACATTGTTGTGCTAGTGAACTCATTGTAGACTAGCTAGGTCCTAAGATACGATAGACACCATGAGCTCATAATCAAACCGAAACCAATGTGCGAACACCCCTCAACATATATTGCTCCCGTTACTCACGGACCATGACACCTGGCCGGGGAGTGGGTTGTCAAACCCGATAGATCTACCAATATATCATGCGGTCTCTCCCTCGAGACTAATGATTACGACTGTGGGCACAAAATTATCCATGCGCAAAAACACTCGGGAACAAATCCATGAGAACCATGCCCAACTGCACTTACTCAAGAGCTATCAAAGTCACATACCACACAAACAAATTACATTACAAAGGCAACTTTTCTTTTCCCTGTATGTTTCTCCCCCGGTTTATCAAAAACCAAAACATAGTTAAAAAGGGGCCGTGAAACTCACCTCAATGTGTTCCTGCTAGCAACAGAGATTTTCAAATAACCAGACTGTTCTCACTAGCGACCTAAAACCCAAGGGACACATTAACAGTCTAAACACAAGTCTACTATGTAAGTTGTTCACCCAACTTAACTAGACTTAAACACATTCCACCAAAGGAACCAGATTTCACACAAACGACCCGTTGGTGACTCGAATTTAGTTATTTATTATAAATCATAAGTTAACGT
Organism: Mikania micrantha; assembly: GCA_009363875.1. Lineage (NCBI taxonomy): Eukaryota > Viridiplantae > Streptophyta > Magnoliopsida > Asterales > Asteraceae > Mikania > Mikania micrantha. The sequence continues at coordinate 67,746,627 of CM018695.1, forward strand.
TTTTAAGTCATATTATATCCAAATAATTAAGTTATCTTTGTTAAAAATCTATTTTAACTCCAAACTTAATTATTTATAATAACTTGTCAAAAATGACACTTTTATCGTATAATTTTACCGACAAAACCAACAACGCAACATACAAGCACATCAACATGCATTATGACCTAAGTGACTGATAATACTTCAAAATAAGTATTTTATACTTATTTTTACTCAAAATTTGCTGTTTAAAGTCAGTCACAAATTTATGTCGAAATTTTGCGTTAAAACGATGTTTTTACGCCATTTTTAGACATAGTTTTCAAGTATTTCATTTTATACTTTTCTTACAACAATTATATATTAAAATTTACATATTTTTATCATAAAAACTTGTAAATTTTCTGATCAAAATCAGATTCATAAAATGATTGTTTTTATATGTTAAAAATAGCCGAAAACGCGTATTTTCAGTCCTCAATAACCGTTAGGTCATTACAATTCTAAAACCACTTGATTTTATACTTTAAATATGTTATAAAATTTATTTTTATAGTTACATAACCTGTTCCAAATTATTTTTATAGAAAACTCTATTTTTATAGTTTTTATCTTATCAAAACATCCATTTTAAAGTAATAAAAATTATGGTTAAGTTATCTAACTATTCTTTATTCATTTACCACAAAAATATTTATATTTTTAAGTATATTACAACTTTTAGATCAGATCCAATATATTTCATAAAATAACAATTATTATTATTTTTTTTCAAATTCAATAACTATATAAAAAGTTACATACATACCCATGCATGCATACATATACAAGCATCATGCATGTCATGTTTTCTACCATATATATACTTATGTATATATACATTATCCTCATGCATATGTATACTTGAAATAATCATACATACATATATATGTATATGCATACATTAGTATGTATACATACACATGCATGCATGTACAATCAAATCATGTATACATCTATCCATGTATGTAAAATCATTATTCTTTTATATACATACATATATACACACACACACGATCACATACATATTTATACATGCATGTCATCAAAACCCACTTATACATACATATGTGTTCATGCATGTAACCATCTCACCCATACATACATATGTATATACACAAACACATACATATACATATATGTTCATGCATGTATATGTACATGCATGTGATTAAAATCACCATCCAAGCAACTCATCCATGTATGTATGTGTGTGTATATATTTTGAAAGAAACATATACACCCATATATACATACATTACGGCACACACACATACATGTATTTACACATACTCGACACACACACATACACACACATTATCATCTTTTACACACATTTTCATTTTCATCTTTAAAACTCATTTGAATCAAACTTTTACGTTTGGGTGAACAACTAGAATAAAAACCCACTTAATAATGAAGAGATTTTTACCTTTAAAATGGTTTCAATGGTTGGTTTATTTGATCAAAACTTCTATAAAGCTTCAAGAATCATCAAAAACTCTAAAATATGATGGAGATGAAGCTTGAATGTGTCAAAAATGGAGGAGTTGAGAGAGAGATATATGGAGTTTGAAAAGCTTGAGTGTGTAAGTAACCAAATGATGTGTTTGAGATTTAAAGAAATCCTCACCATGATTTTATCTTTCTACACTTGGCATGTGTCCTAGACACTTGTACTCTCTTTGGATTCTTTTGATTAAAGCAGATAAAAACAGGTATAATCTGAGTCCTACGGTGTATAAACTTTGTACCGAAAATTTAATAAAAATACGATTTTTATTCTAAAATTAATAGAATATTTAATCATACTAAAACGATCAAATTTTAGTCAATAACGATGACTTTAAATATGATTTGAATAATTAATTCCATTTTGCACGGCTAAAACGCAGATATAATCAGTTCTAAGTAAAATCAACAGTTTGCACCAAAATTCACGGTTTTCATCGTTAACTTAATTTATACATTTATGATTTATCATTTTATGCTAAACCAAACATATCTACTAAATTCGTTAATCGAGTCGTCACCAACGCTCGTTAAACACCGCCGAACGGTACAGAAAACTCGAAATTTCACCAAATGTAAATCCATGCATTTGAATAACACTCTGTGCTAGACTTTTTAATCAACATTAATTTAATAATAAATATTAAATTATTAACGCATTAAATAAATCAAGTTTAGTACACTAACCATTACGGACTATCGTTCGTAAAAAAACCGGATGCCACAATATATGTTTGCATTTTATAACATCCAAATAAACTTTAATTATTTAATATAATTATAACATATTCAATTAGTTTGTTATAATTGAAAATATGTTATGATAAATTTGTATTTTATACATTATTTGATAAATTTGTTTGAAAGTTTATTAAGTATCGTTTGAAATTTAAAGTGATAAAAGAAGTGTTGCAATATTTTGGTTAAACATAAAATGGATTCAATTTCAAAACTCTTAATTTATATTTTATGTAACGTAAGCAATCTAAATATTCTAAAACACTATTACTACTTTTATTTAACAAATTATAACGAAATTTAAGTTTTAATTATTCAAAACAAATTGAACCTACTGATCCATTTAGACCTTAGATAAATCCATAAAAGAATATAGTTAAGTTAACCTTATGCCTAATAGACTATTTAGGTGAACTTTGAATTTGTTGGATATATATTGAGATATACTTTGACGTACATTATCAAAGATTGCCACATATTAAGGTGAGTCTTCATAGCCTATATTTTACTTGTTTTAATGTTTTAAAGGTGAAATATGTATTTTAACTTTTAGTAATTATCATGTGAATTTAGCTTAATGTTAACATAGTTAGTGAACTTTAGTTGAGGATTGGCATTGATCACCCCCATTTAGAACTTGGACCGACCATCCCACCGATGTTTGATCGACCATCTGCCACCACCGCCGCCGCCGCCAGTCACCCCACCCCCACCACCACCATCGTCGTACACCTCCACAAATTTATTTTAACATTTAACAGACGTTAAAAACAAACAATTTTTTATTGCAGACTGCATACATTTTGTCCATCTCTTCTTTTACAAATGTCTGCAGATGTGGTCCGCAGACTGCGGACATTTTACCTCTTAAAAAACAAACAACACATAAATGTTTTTGAGTGTGTTGAATGTGTTTATTTCAATTTTTTAATTATTTCAAATGGTAATGTTCCCCTTTTTTTAATTATTTTTTATTCTTTTTTTCTCCTCCCAAATGGTCATCACCCCATGAGGAGCATCACGCCCCTCTCACGGCCGGGTGTAGTGGGAGAGGGTGCCATCGGGACGTGGCCGGCCCCTCTCACGCCCCATAACACACATTCTAATAAATTCTGACAATCAATCATTGTCATGTAGGCTTTATACTTTTTGAGTATTGACACTTAAAAAAAAACCATGAATTCACGTTTAAAAAATATATATATATATATATATATATATAAACAAACGTGACCCGACTCATTTTACATCCACCAACTTCTTCAAGGCCTGTTTGTATGGTTTAAGCCACCATGTGCCCTGGCATAAGCAACAAAAGTATTTGGGCTCGAGGTTCCAACTTGTCATTAATTATTAACTAGGTTTACTCCCTCCGCGCGTTGCGTTGAGTTATCATAGTACACTCCCGAAAATGGGTATCATATATCATTTGCAAAAGCATAAGTTACATAGCAAAATCAAATCTTTTATCACGAACTAAATCCAAACCTCCAAGGAAGTGGTGTAATGGTTAAAGTAAAGGAGAAACAACATAAATATTTCAACTTCAATCCTCACTTAGATCAATTTTCTTAGTGGGTCACCGATCCGGTTGCATACGGCCGCGCTTTACATGTTTCTCTCGGTTAGTCGGGGGTTTACCACGCAAGTGGGTTCCCATGGTTATAAAAAAACCTAAACCCTAAACCAAAAGAAACCTAAATCTCTCAAATTTAATAAATTCAAACATCTAGACAAATATATTAAATTTAATACCATCTTACTGTAGATTACTGTTCAAAATAAAAAAAACTTTTGGTGATCTAAGTTTAAATTTTCAAAATATCATTACATAAATCAGATACGTATATATTACTATTCATTTTACTATGGAGGAGTAGGTTCACATACAAATAGAGTTTTTTTTTTTGTAAAAATGGTAGGAACCAATAAAGTGTTGACATGTGCATTTTAATTAATTAATATAAAAAGGCAATATAGACAATTTGTATTTAAATGATTTTTAAAGTATGCATTAAAATAGCAAAGTGGGTAATCATTTTAATGATTCAAGCTATTTCAAAAATTAACATTATATCACGTATTATCATTAAAAAAACGAATTCTTAATCTCATATACGAATAAAAAAAAATCGCAAGCATTGAGTTTTTTAATTGCATTTGCGAAATTCGATGGACGAGTACGTACAAATGAACGAACCAACTGAAGATATTCTATCATGTGCTAATAACACATAGCACAAAAAACAAAAAAAAAGATTGTTTCAGGCATATAATTATGAATTTGTGCTGATATATGCTAACATGTACTAATAACACGTATTAGCACATATGAAAACATACAAAAAAGTTTATTAACAGATATACGATTATGTGTATGTGCTGATATATGCTAAAATGTACTAGTAGCACATATAAGCACATAGCAAATAAACAACCACCATTTTCGTAACTGATTCTCTCCTATTTAAATGGAGAGTGATGTCAGCAAATTAGATTAAGAAATTCCTTTTATACCCTTATTTCAATTTAAAACATTATATTAATTACTATCATGCCATTGAATCTTTTATAACCATTGATGATAACACATTAATGGTTCAGATCATTTCTCATTGTTTTTACAAAAAATATCTATTTGTACAATAACATTACTCTTACTATGCAATATATATATATACATATATATTATTCAATATAATATACATATATTTACTATTTCTTTTTTCATACATTTTAATATATATAAGTAGGTTTATCTCACCATGCGTTGCAGCGGGTTAGCACAGTACACTCCAAGAACATATATTATATATCATTTGTATAATTATAAGTTACATAGTATCAAATCTTTCATCACAAACTAAACTCTAAACCCAAAACCCTAAATTCACATATTTTTTCCTTCGTAAAAGTGTGAAACTCAAAAAGATAATATTATTTTACTTTTCTTGTGTCAAAGGATGAGACTCAAAAAGATATCACACTACACTTCCAATAACATGTATTATATATCATATTTTGAAGCATAAGTTACATAACAAAAATCAAATCTCTAATCACGAATTAAACCCTAAACCCTAAATCCACACATTTTTCTGTGTCAAAAGTGTGAAACTCAAAAAGATACTATTTTTTTTCTTGTGTCAAAGTGTGCAACTCAAAAAAAACGTTGTTCCTTTTTCATGGATTTAATATATATAATAATAATTATTAATAATTATTTATTATTATTTAAATTACTTAAACATTTGCGTTGCTTTCTTGAAGGAAAGGAGTGCACACCGACTTACGCACACCCGATGCATAAATCTTGGCAATTCAAGAATCGATTTCGCATGAAATCAGAGACGACGATTATGGCGATTACAGTCATCCGTACTCCCACTTCTGCGCTTCTCCTGTTACTAATTTCCTACGGATTCTTCGGTGTCTCCTTTTGCTCCGATCATTTACCTCTCGCACTTCAAGGTATGCTGTTCCTATCCTTGTTCGAATTATTTAGGTATTTGATTTGGTGAAATTAACAAACAAAAAGTTGAGTAACTTTTTTATAAGAACTGGGTTTCTGTTTAATCTGGGTTTCCATCAGCAATTTTCCATCGATATACGTATTGCTCGTCGTATTTGACTGGTTGAACTTTGAAGTACGATTTAAGAACTAGTTTTTCGTTTAGCGTTGTTGAATTTAGGGTTTCATCGGTGCAATCGTTGTGGACTTGTGGGTGTTTTTCATGTTCGGCATTTTGTCTTTTAAGTTCTTATAGAAGGCACAAACACTTGCGACATCTGTTGAAAGTTTTCTTTTGATAAAAGTTTGATTCGAGTTGTCAATTTGCTTATAAAGATGCTAGGTTTAGGTTTTTTTTTGGTGATTTGCTTATAAGTTCAATGATTTTTCATGAATTCTATAACCATGTTTTTGTTTCAAATTTGCTAAACAATTCATGCTTTCCCTGTGCATTACTGTTTCTAAAAACTTGCATTCAGCCTATTGAAAAGGAACAAATTACAAGAAGCAAACCTAAAGAAAACTAGTTTTCTTTTGTGGTTGCCTGACCTCACACTAGAAATTTTGATTTAAGGTGTGGACGCTCCATATTAAATGGCTTGTCCAAGTTTGACCCAAGTTGAAAGTTTCCTTATTAAAAGGTTAAAAATGCTCACTAATGCATACGTTTATGGATTATGTTTTACTTTTATATTACGTCTCAAGTTACTTTTGGTTTGTGGTATGTTGTTGACTAAAGCTTGATCTAAAATTCTAAATAGTTACTTTCATATAGAGATGCCAACTTTAGGGTGCTTGCTTATGGTCATGTTTATGGATTATGTTTTAATTCCAATATTATGTTTCAAGCCACTTTTGATTTGTAGTATGTTGCTGACTAAAGTTTAATCTAACTTCTAAGTAGCTTTCATAAAGAGTTTCCAACTTTAGTGCTATATTGTTCTAATTATATATGGATTCTGATTTAGGTAAGTTGCTTGATTACATCTGTTATTTATATTTCCATTGTGAAAGAAGGCATTATTGTCACATCAAAGGGTTTGAGGTAATTGGTCACTTAGCATCTTATAACTTCAATTGGAATATGGTAATATGTTGGGCAATTTCACAGCTTGATACTTGGATTTGAATTGATTTTTAGATACTAATTGGCCTTATTATGTGATACTACAGGCATTGATGTGGGGCATCCAACTATAGATGTTACCCCTAAACCTATGCATGAATTTTCTCAAGGATCTAAAGATGTTCAATACTGTGAACGTGTTCCTGTATATGGCATTTCAAGAATGAAAATTCAGAGTTATGCCAAAGCGTACAAGGTTATGCTGGTCCCTTCAGTAGTGATCCCTGATAAATGGCATAACAAGATTCAAATTTGTTTTCACCAGTAAGTAATAGGCTTTTTTGGTTCTGGCTTTATGCTTTTGTAGGTAGCTTTTGGGAGTGACAACATGTGTGGGTTGGGTGGGTTGCGTAACGGGTCAAGACTGGTGGGTCAGACACTTTCTTTTGTCTGCATTTGTTTTTCTTAATACTAATGTTTTAATTATGATTACAAGATTCATATTATCAATTTATTACAATAATAATATACATGTTGAGTGTTGACATGTTGTAATAAAATGATTTAGGAGGGTCACTAGGGTGATGCTTTATGGGCTTTCAACCCTATTGACCTTTTGTGAATTTCTGCTAAATTTTTTTATTTTGCCTCATTAAATTCGTTTAAGATAACCCATAATCTGAATTGACCCGCTTGTCTCACATATCTTCTTTTATCCACATCATTTTTATCCAAGTTTCATGATTTAAGGAAGATTTTTATTCACCAAGGTAGTTGTTTGCAGGAACGCCTCACTGGGGTTATGCCAATGTGAAAAGGATGATTGGAAATCTGTTCATAAAGGGTCATGGAGTTCCAATATGTCACCTTATGAGCAAAGATTTGTTGATGTGAAGTTTCTTGGTGGGGTTTCTGGTTCTGTAACTGTCACTCTTGATGAAGGTCAGGTGTTTGCTCATTTCTTTGTTGCATTTGTATTTGTATTTTTTGAATTCTTGTAAGATTGAGTTACTTTAAACAAAGGATGCCAGACTGCTTTTTTTTTTTTGTTATTATATTTGCGCACTTGGTATAAACTTTGTGATTACTACAATTCTGCAATTTATAGTTTATTGAATTCTTTTAAGAAAAGTTCAGCACTGTTTCAGGAAGTCATATCTCTTTATTTTTTCTGTAGTTTCTACATTTTTCTATGTGATATTGACATGTCTCTAGAATTTTGTGATGTGCAGTGTCACAGGGATGGCGGTATGTCTTGCTTTTGGTGGGAATTGCTTTACTATTCTTGGCACCTGTTGTTAGCGTTTGGGTCCCCTTTTACTATACCAGTTCTATGGCTATTGGGGTTTTAGCTGTCATTCTCATACTGCTTTATCAGGTACATTTTCTCACCCGTGGTATCCGAGTTTTACCAAACATCCATATGAATCGCATTAAAGTTGGCTAGTTTATATTGCCAGATTATGGTAGGATTTTTAGGTCTTTTTGGGTTACACTTACATTTTCAAGTCTTTTGTTATATGTTTACATTTTGTAAATGAAAGTAGTGCTGTGATTTTAATAAATATTGAAAAATGACAATTGACAATATTTTTTTGGTTTAATGGGTAACCATATGAAAATTAAAAAGATTGTTTCTCCACTAGTACATTTGGTAAAGTAAAGATTCAATCCCAAGCTTGTTATTCATATATCAGTAATCTTTTGTAAAGTTAATGTGTCATCATTCTTTCTGATCTCGTTGTTTGCTTATTTGAATATTATTTTTCTAACTGTATATGATTTTGAACAGGGGATGAAGTTATTACCTACTGGCAGGAAAAGTGCCTTTTATTTAAGTATGTATACTTCACTGGTAAGTGTTCTGCAGCTTGCATCAATCTCTAATGCACTTTAAGACAAATGACAATCTATTTACAATAATAAAAATGGAATCCGTTACATTTGTGGTTTTACAGAGTATAAAGTGTCAAAATGGGTAGATTGGATAACATGTCAACGTCCTAGTATGGGTCAAGACGTGCATAATTTGGATTGAAATGAGTATTGATTGTTTTTAAATAGTTAGGCCCTGTTTGGTAGCCTCTTAATCCCATTCAGAGGCTACCTCTTAATGGTTCATAGCATGTGAATGGTTAAAAAGTATCCTTAAGTCTGAATGGTTAAGATGTTGGTAATGGTTCATAACCTCTAAATGGTTAAGAGGTAACCCTAAGTCTGAATGGTTAAGAGGTTATGAACCATTCAGAGGTAACCTCTTAATGTCATTCAGATGCAAACAAACAACCCCTTAGTTTGTCAACGTTGTTACGTTAATAATCTAACTTTTGAATGAAACAATTTGGGTGCTTTCATGCATTACAAATAGACATTTCAACTAATTCCCTTTTAGGTATATTTTTTTGACCTATTTGAAATAAACACAGTTTGAATCGACCTACTAAAATCAACGGGTCAAAGCTGTCACATCTAAGTATATTCATAATTCAAAATTGTGATGGTTTTTTTGTTGTACTAAAATGAGTGTTTATGACTACAATGTGGGTAACTACAGTGACTCAAAGGCGTATTAGGCCGTCAAACATACTTTTTAAATTATATGATAAAATTATTTGGTTGCATTTAGTTTCTGTTATAAAGTTCTGTTTGTTTTCCATATTTTCAGCTTGGTGCAGGATCTTTTCTTGTTCATTATGTTGCAGTGTTTGTCAATTCAATCCTCTCAAATTTCGGATTCAGTCAGGAGATGCAGAACCCAGTAAGTACTTTCTAGAAATAATGAAAATATTTGTTAATCAGAACCAATTTATCAGTGTTTTATCACAATTATTAATCGGAAAATAGGCAAGTTCACATTATACTGCACCAAAAATGAGCATTTTGGCAAATTCAAAAGACAACTCTAGCTTTTATTTTATTCATTTGTCTGAATCGCATTAAGAGCAAGTAGGTTTGGGCGTTTGGCTTATGAAACACTTTCTGTTAATTATCTCATTCATTTTATGAAGAAGTATGAATATATGACAAAACGATGTGTGATAATTAAAGAATCTAGGGATTTAAGTTAGATAGTTGGCTGGGTTATAATTGAAATATAACGATTGCAAAGGTGACACCCTATTCGAGATGGGCAGATCAACTGATGATTGATAAAATACTCAACGAAAACAACAAAATGAAAACATGCGTCTATTACTAATCTACTATAGCGGTTAATAGAAAACGTCCCACTCCCTTGATCATGGTCGGCGAAGAAGGAAGGGAGAAGAATAGGTCAAACATGGTCATCAACTTCATATATGCACTTATTATGTACCTAGCAGCATCTGATTGATGAGGCCCAGCATGCCCAGTAGCTACTTTAGTCCAGCTGCCCAAGTGATTTGGGTTTAGGTTCGTAGCAGAAAAGTTTTACATTTTTGGAAAATTAAGTTTTGTTTAGAAACATTGTTGAAATTTTAGTTATTATCATAGTACAATTTTTCATTGGGTGTTAGAAAACACTAAAACACCCATTATCCAATCGAAAACTAAAAAAACCAGAAACTCAAAGAAACTGAATAACCTGAAACCTAGGGTGTTAAAAAAATCCCAAAATACCTGTGGATACCTGAACAGTGCGTGTATATAAACTTTAACTAAGAGAGTAAAAGCCCAAATTATTGCACGCCATAAGTCACCATTTATTAATTCCTTTAGTAGAAACATGTACTACCCTGTGTATCATCCTTTGTCTACTATTGTATTGTTCTGATTGCGAACCGTAAAGGGGACTTCACTTTTAAGTGTGATTGTTGTGTTATAGATGTTTTTACTGAAGTGGCATCATGACAATAACTGAATTTAATGAGGTTGAGCTTTTTTATACACAGTAAAACAATTTTTTTTTATAATTTCACAGTAATTATTTATAAAATTTATGTTTTTGGACAAAAGCTTTCTTGGGAAACACATTTTGACCAGATTAAAAAGCAACCATCTTTAATCATTGACAAACTTGCCTGACCCACTCATTTATTTTCCTAGAGGTGGCTATATTAAGTTTATTCATTTGTTAGATATAGGCTATATAAAATCAGGCCCTCAAGCCCAAGAAAGAATTTGCAGATATAGAGAACATAAAATTAATACATGTCCAGATATAGAGAACATAAAATTTATACATGTTAGGGTCTTTTTGGAAATGAGAATGCACTTATCAAATGTTTTGTATTGGTTTAAGTATCAAACAATTTAAAGCACCTTTTACATTACCAGATAATGGTTTAAAGTTTGGTGCCTATAACCATGCCATCTAATCTTGCAGGTTTCGGTATTTGTGCTGCTTACAATTATTATTTTAGGAGCAGGTCTTGGATATTGGCTGGTGCGAAAATATGTTATTTCAGAAGATGGAGATGTAGATGTTGGAGTGGCCCAATTCATTAAATGGTCCATGCGCACTATTGCAATTACATGTATTTTTTTGGTTAGTTATAACTGATTAATTAATTAATTTTGTCACATTTTTTAGTTTATTTTTTATATGTATTTGTCATAAAGCAATAATATTTTCAACTTTTCATGTTTTTACCAGAGCTCGAATGACACTCCATTAGCAATGTTAGCAGTTGGTTCTTCTTTATTCCTATATTACATGATCACTTCTATCAAGTGGCATGATTATCAGTAAGTTCTATGTGTTTTCTTTCTTTCCCATAACTCATTGTGCAAAAATCAGGGTCACATGATTCTTTCATATATTGTGTACCTTTTTTTAAACTGAAATTTAATCCGAGTCTTAATTCAACCTTCTGCCCTAAAAAAGCAAGAATACAAATATAAGTAGCTATTAGAGGTTGTTTTGGATTATCATGATATATAACTTATATGTGTTCTAGCCTTATCATGTTATGATGCTTTGTGACCTTGAGGTCATGGCTTCAAGCCGTGCGAAAACAGCCTCATACAAAAATGTGTAGGGTAAGACTACATACATTAGATCGCAAAGAGATCCAGCCCCTTCCTGGCCCCTATGCAAAATGAAAGTCAAGCACTGGGTGCACTCTTTTTTTATGTTTTCTTGCCTTTGTGGCTCCGTTTTACCTGAATTTCATATAATCATGAGACCTGATCAGTTCACTTCCCTATTACCACAAAAAAAGTCTAGTATCACTATCAGTTTTGTAGAAGAGGTAAATGAGAAAAATTAAAAGATGCTATATGAATACAGGCCAAATGGGTTGATAGGTGCTGAGCATATTCAAAATGCTAGAAACCTTATGATTTTTTTTAAATGTTTCTTTTTGCATAGATATATATATATTTTTTGTAATCATGTTTAACACACTGATTATTCATGCAACTGAAAAAGAAAAGGCCAATTAAGTGTTCAAGAGTCTTTGACCTGCACCTAGAGCTAATTGTTTGACTGAACCTATTTTGACATGTTGACCAGCCCATTTTGACACCTCTATGGTTTTGAAATTGTTCTGAAGTTTTTCATGATCATCAAATTGTTTGTAAGTACTTAATTACTCTGAATTGAAAGATCTTATTTTCTGACCAATAATGTGCTATGATTTCATTTAGGGCTCCACCATTATCCAAGAAGTCAAACAGGTGGCATTTTAATGGACATAGAACTCCAAAAGCTGGACGGGCTGAATTCCTTAGCCGCCCAAAAAAGAGTGGCTCACTGGGAAGCCCATGGAATGCTCCAACAAATTCATTTGGCTGGTCCAATTCACCAGTTAAAGGTACATTTCTTCTGAAAAATTGCAACTTTTCTTTACGAGGCATTTGTTACATAAAATTATTCATATCTTCGATGATATAGCTTTAGGTTCTTAAGATACGTGACTGATGGTTAATTTAGAGTGGCAAATGGGTTTGGGTCGGGTTGGGTCATGGGTCAAATGGGAACTTTTGTACGTGTTGGGTCATTGTGTTGGTCCTGTTAGCTTAATCTTGTAATTGAAAAAAGCTGTTAAGTAGTTAGTTGCAAAATCTGTTTTTCTGTTGTAAGTAATAAGTGACTATAAAAGTCAATCCTCTGTATTTGTTTTACAAGCAGAGAAATAAAAGAAATCAAAGAGATCGATTTCTGAGTGTGTGTGTGATTGTTAATTCTGTTATTTTTCGGATACCATCCAACAAGTGGTATCAGAGCGAGGTGCTCGAATTCTCTGAAATTGGATGAAATTGGCGAAGAAATCAGGATCGCTGGAAGGTTTCGAGTAGGAAGACAATCCTCGATCGCTCGATTCGAAGGACTGGATCGAGAATTCGCCATTACAGTAGTACCGAAGACGAAGAAGAGCAATTATGGCCGACGCAGCAAATACAGGGGCGATTGTTACAGCGAAGGAGAGCGGCACAGCTTCTTTACAATGTCCGATGTTGAACGTGAACAATTACAACATTTGGGCGATTAGATTGAAGGCGGTGTTCAAAGTGCATGGGATTCTCGAAGCACTCGAACCCGGACTTGGCACGGCGGTCGATGCAAAGAAGAATGATATGGCCGTCGCCCTGTTGTATCAGGCAATACCGGAGGAGCTGGTGTTACAAGTCGCACAATATCAAACAGCCAAACAGATCTGGGAGGCTTTGAAGGTCAGATTCGTTGGCGCAGACCGAGTGCGAGAAGCAAGATTGCAAACCCTTCAATCTGAGTTGGAGGCGATGAAGATGAATGAGAATGAAGGAATTGATGATTTTGTCGGAAGGTTAAGCCAACTGGTCTCAAAGGCCAATGGCTTGGGATCCACGATTGACGACAAGACACTGGTAAGGAAACTCCTAGGCTCGGTTCCAGAGAGGTTCTTGGCCATTGTGGCCTCAATAGAGCAGTTTGCAGACTTGAATGCAATGTCATTTCAAGAGGCAATTGGCAGATTAAAGGCATTCGAGGAACGAACCAAGATGAAAGAAAAACAAGTCTCTGGCAAGTCAGATCAACTGCTCCTGAGTTATGATGAATGGCAAGCCAAGAAGAGACCTGAGGCTGGCCAAGGAGCAGGTAGGGGAGCCGGGAGACAAGGGTCCAGAGGCAGAGGCCGGGGCAGAGGGCCTGCTGGTAGAGGAAGGACTCAAGACAAACCCTCCACAAGTTATCAGCCAAGAAAGAACAAGGACAAGACCAAAATCAAATGCTTCAGATGTGATGCAATGGGACACTATGCTTCTGAGTGTCCCACAAACCCAAAGAAGGAAGAAGCAAATCTGACTGATGCTCGAGAAGATGGGCCTGCTCTTATGATGACTCTTGCAGTGTTTCTGAATGAGGAGAGAGTCCTCCCGAAGAATTTTTCAAGTGAAGGCATGGGTGTGTGGTTCCTGGACAATGGGGCCAGCAATCACATGACTGGAAACAAGGAGCTCTTTGCAAGATTGGATAAGAATGTAAGTGGAAATGTCAGATTCGGTGATGGCTCCTGTGTGAGCATCGAAGGCAAGGGTGATATAGTTCTGGAGTGCAAAAACAAGGATCAAAGGGTGCTAACCGAGGTATATTACATTCCCACTTTGAGAAGTAATATTATAAGCCTCGGACAGCTCACTGAAATTGGCTATGAAGTCAAGATGAAAGATGATCATCTGTGGGTAATTGAAGCCAGTGGAGCCCTATTGATGAAAGTACCAAGGGCCCCAAACAGACTCTACAAGATTGAACTTAAAGTGGCTGCACCAATTTGCCTGTTGACTCAAGTTGGGGTGAGCACAGCTTGGCTATGGCATGCTCGGCTGGGCCATCTCAATTTTGAGTCAATTCAAAGACTGTCCAAGGAAGAACTGGCTCAAGGGATTCCCAAGATCACACACCCATCACAGGTGTGTGACTGTTGCATGGCAGGGAAGCAGTCAAGAGCACCCTTTCCAAGAGAAACAAGGTACAAAGCTGAGCAGCCACTAGACCTGGTGTATGCTGATGTATGTGGCCCCATTACACCAGAAACCAAAGGAGGGAATAAGTACCTGCTGATGATGGTGGATGATCACAGCAGATACATGTGGGTGTATCTTATCAAAGGCAAATTTGAAGTGTTTCAGAAATTCAAGGAATTCAAGGAGGAAGTCGAACTGGAATATGGAAGGAAGGTGAAGGCCCTAAGGACAGATAATGGAGGAGAGTTTACCTCAAAGGAGTTCAAACTTTTATGCTCAAATACAGGTCTGTATCACCAGCTCACCTCACCATATTCCCCACAGCAAAATGGGGTTGTGGAGAGGCGAAACAGATCTGTTATGAGCATGACAAGATGCATGCTAAAGGCCATGAAGCTTCCTCAAGACCTGTGGGGGGAGGCAGTGAGGCATGCAGTCTACATTTTGAACAGATCCCCTACTAAAGCAGTGGAAGTCACTCCTTATGAGGCTATCAAAGGAAGAAAACCAAGGCTGGATCATGTGAAAGTTTTTGGGTGCACGG
This sequence comes from Mikania micrantha, assembly GCA_009363875.1. NCBI lineage: Eukaryota > Viridiplantae > Streptophyta > Magnoliopsida > Asterales > Asteraceae > Mikania > Mikania micrantha. The sequence continues at coordinate 67,761,888 of CM018695.1, forward strand.
GCTATGCAAAGGTTCTTGGGGTAACTCTGAAAAAGCTGGATGACAGAAGCAGGAGGCTGGTACATTTGGGCTGTCAACCAAAAACTAAGGCCTATAGAATGCTTGATCCAGAAACTGGGAGAATCCATGTCACAAGAGATGTTCAGTTTGATGAAACAAGGCCATGGGAATGGGAAAAGGATGAAAAAGCCCAAGGCCCGGAGTGGACTGAGTTTCTGATTAACACAGAAACCAGGAATTAGGTGCAGGGGTCAAGTAGTCAAGCTTCAACCAGTTTTGACCAAGAAAATGTAGGTGGTGCAGACTATGAGGATGTTGAGGATGAACCACTATGGAGCAGCCCTGAATCCACAGTAAAAGGAAGAGGTCCAATGCTGGAGAGGCAGCCTACTGATGAAGATAGACCTGGGGATCCTACAGTCACTCCTGAGGACATGTATGATCATACACCCCTAAGGGGCTCAAGGAACCTAAATGAAATTTATGAAAAGGCACAGGAATCTCAGCTGCTGCTATTAGAAGGGGAACCAGCCAGTTATAAAGATGCAAAAGGAATCAAGGAATGGGAAGATGCCATGGCTGCTGAAATCAAGTCTATTGAAAAAAATAAAACCTGGGAGCTCACTGAAAGGCCAGAGGGTTCTGTCCCAATTGGCTTGAAGTGGGTCTTCAAGGTTAAAAGAGATGCTACAGGGAAAATTACTAAGTACAAAGCCCGGTTGGTTGCTAAAGGGTATGTGCAACAGCATGGTGTTGACTTTGAAGAGGTGTTTGCCCCGGTGGCCAGGATAGAAACAGTGAGACTGATTTTGGCTGTGGCTGCTGAAAAAGAATGGTGGGTTCATCACATGGATGTGAAATCAGCATTCCTACATGGTGACTTAAAGGAGGTAGTATATGTATCACAACCTGATGGGTTTATTAAGAAAGGAGCTGAACACAAAGTGTATAAACTGTTTAAGGCATTGTATGGCCTAAAACAAGCTCCTAGGGCCTGGAACTTGAAGCTTGATAGTGTGCTGAGGGAGCTGGGATTTAAGAGATGCAAGTATGAACCTGCAGTCTATAGAAAAGGTGCTAAAGGAGATGTTCTGTTGATAGCAGTCTATGTTGATGATCTGCTAATAACTGGAGAAAGCCCAGAGAAAATAAAGGAGGTAAAGAGAAAAATGGAAGAAAGGTTTGAGATGGTGGACTTGGGTTTGTTGTCCTATTACTTGGGAATTCAAGTTACACAAACCAAGGAAGAGATCAAGCTGCAGCAAACCAGTTATGCACAGAAAATCCTAGAGGAGGCAGGATTGTTGGAATGTAACTCAACAAAGATCCCAATGGAGCCGGGGTTGAGGTTATCAAAACATGATGAAGGAGGAGAGGCTGACCCTACTCAGTTTAGAAAATGGGTAGGATGTTTGAGGTACTTAATCCACACTAGACCTGACTTGTGTTATGCAGTTGGGTATATCAGTAGATATATGCAGTCTCCTAAAGTGGTTCATTTGCAAGCTTTGAAGCATGTTCTGAGATATGTGAAAGGTACAACCAGGTTGGGATTGTGCTATCAAAGAAAGGGAAGAGCTGAGTTGCATGGGTTCAGTGACAGCAGCTACTCTACTGATAGAGATGATGGCAGAAGTACCACTGGAATGGTGTTCTTCTATGGAAGCAGTCTCATCACTTGGAATTCTCAGAAGCAGTCTACAGTGGCATTATCATCTTGTGAGGCAGAGTTCATGGCAGCTTCAACAGCTGCATGTCAGGCTATTTGGCTAAGAGGGCTGTTAGCAGAATTGACTGAAGATAGAGAGAAGCAGGTGGAAATAAAAGTAGACAACAAATCTGCCATTGCACTGATTAAGAACCCAGTGTTTCATGCTCGGAGTAAACATATTGATACAAGATATCACTTTATCCGTGAAGCTGTTGAAAAGGAGCAGATTAGAGTTGAGTTTGTTTGTAGTGAGGAACAGAAGGCAGATGTACTAACTAAAGCCCTTCCAAGAGTCAAGTTCGAAGAGATGAAGAACAAGCTTGGTATAAAGGAAATTACAAGCTTAGGAGGGTGAATTGTTAGCTTAATCTTGTAATTGAAAAAAGCTGTTAAGTAGTTAGTTGCAAAATCTGTTTTTCTGTTGTAAGTAATAAGTGACTATAAAAGTCAATCCTCTGTATTTGTTTTACAAGCAGAGAAATAAAAGAAATCAAAGAGATCGATTTCTGAGTGTGTGTGTGATTGTTAATTCTGTTATTTTTCGGATACCATCCAACAGGTCCAAGACATTCATTTTTTATACAGATAAATAATTATCTTGTCAAGTATTGTTACCCAATTTTAGTATTTCACTAATAATATAATTTCTTAAATAAAATGATAGTATTGGACTATAGGCACAAAATTGAGCTTATATTTATAAGTATAGGGGTTACTGTGTTATTAGTTTAAAGCTTGTTTAGTGGCAAGTGTCATATTGTAAATATGAATTGCAATTAGGTCAATAGTTACATGTTTCCCTAAAAGTTGTATTGTTTGGGATGGCAACGCTTCAAAATTTCAAGTTTGTGTTAAATTTTTGTGCTTGTTCTTTCAATTGTATCTCTGATTACCTACAGATAAATAAGAGGCTTTGAACATCAAGAATATACCATTTGATGACCCATTTCCATTTTTGTTTCTTTATCACTATACTCATTTGACCTTTAGAGATGTAAAATAATTACATAATTCGAATCGATCCATTTTTAAGTAAATGGGTCAGCATGGTACCTGCAGGCTGCAGTGATATTTTGATGACTTTATAAAAATTGCAACCTCTCCTTTATTAACTGCATTTTGTACCAAAAATAGTATTTTGCCTATGTTGATCAATACAAAGATTGTGAATGTGAAAGGGTATTTCAGACATTTCAGTAATAGTCAAACTTCTGTTCCAGAAAATTTCAATGCTTATTGTCCATTTTTAATCATCACAAATAATTGGCAAGATTAACTAATTTTCTTAAACCATCCCAGAAAGCTGTGAAATTTCTTTTTCTTGGCTACAAAAAGGACAATATATCCAAAATTGAGAAGTTTTCATCACATTGTTGATTTGTGTTTTAATGATGAAAGGAATCATGGTTACAACCGGAGATAGAGGGTCAACCGGAAGTCAGCATGACTTTTACTCGACGTTTCACAAGACACCGAACAGAAAGAAGTTCTCGAAAGAAGAATGGAAGGAGTTCACAGAGGAATCAACCCGAGAATCAGTCGCTGAGTTGGCATCTTCACCTGAATTCACTGATTGGATGATCAACAATGCCAATAGAATCAAGCTTCTTCCTGATAACGGGTCAGAAGATGATGTCAGCAGGTCAGATGATGATGCCAGCGTGTCGGATTCTACGGATGGATATTTTAGAAAAGCAGACAGACGTGGTTTCTTCAACTGGCGAAAGCACTGATAAATTTTCGGGCCGATTTATGGGAATCTTGAAGTTGTTATAGAGGATTAGTTTAGTGTAATTTTATTTTGTTATTATTGTTCTTGTTCTTCTAGGATTGTCAACCAAGTGGAGGCTATGGGTACCACTTTAAATAGAATGTACATTTAATGAACATGTCATCCCATATATAGTTTACTTGATTTTCCCTTAATTTTTCATGCAAAAACGTTGGTCTAAATTTAAAACTATATATATTTTTTTTCAAAAATAGTTTTTTTTTTTTTAAAAACAAAATGTTTCACAAAACATATTATCTAAAACATGAAAGTTGAAATGATGATTTTATTCTTTTATTACTTAACGTAGTTAAAATCTCGTTTATTACCCGGATTGGAAAAAATAATATGTTATCTATATATATATTTATTTATATATTAGTAACAAAAAATTATGTAACTAAAAATATGCATATTGCATAGTTTAAATATATTTATATTTTACATAGGCTGATTAATATAATATAATTTATTAATATATACAATCTTCAAAATATGTTTAAAAAAATTGATGTAATAATTACAAATTATGTTTCAATTTTTTTTTTTTTCAAACATGTGTTAACATTTTTTGTGTAATGTAATTAATAAATGTTAATTTAATTAAAATATACTTATTTCTTTAAATATGACTTATTTTATTATTTTAATATCTTGTATTGTTATCATTCAAATCATCTAGTCATATTAAATGACTAAAAAATTTTAAAATCATTGGTAAAAAAGTATATCATTATTGTTTTATTTTTAAATATTTTAAGAAATATAATTTGTATTTGATGATATTTAAACAAATTAAATAGGACATGATAAATAAAAAAAAGTTTATTTAAAAGATTCACAATTAACTTCATTTTAAATTCATTTAAATAATAATATATAAATTATTATACATATTATAGTACATTAACATTAATCTTTAACTAAATTTTATAATTATAAACCATTAAATAGGAGAGAGAAGCAGAAAAATAAAAAAATAGGTGCTCTAAAATTATGACAAGTGTTAACAATTATTTTTATTTATTAGTATTAATAGATTATTTATTTATACATATTATCAATCATATTTTATCCAAAAATATTGGTATATAGTTTTAAAATCTAATAATTAAATAATTGATGTTTTCTTTAGTAGTTTATTACATGGGTATCTGCCTATGTTTTTGTAAAAAGAATGACATTTGTTGGAGTATTTACATAATTCTTCTTTCTAATATCATTTATTACATATATACCGAAACAAAAAAGTTAATTACACACACACACATACATACATACATACATACATACATACATACATACATACATACATACATATATTAATCTACTTCAAACGAATATTTGCATACATTCTAGTATGTTGTCTCCCATTGGTTTTTTTACACTCGTCTACTCTCTACTTTTCAATCAAACACAAGTATTAATTATGTGTGTGCATAAATAAAACCTTCGCTCCCCCATACACCTAGCTATACATATCTCACAACCATAATCATGGTAGACTTAATCGTAACCTGTCCATAACCTTTCCGTAATCAACCCTTAGTCTTCCTATAACCGATTACTAATCTTACTACCATCATGATCACGAAACACATATTGTTACTTTGTTAGTACCTGATGCATTCGATCGGATTGCACGTAACTAGTTTGGCATTGTGTTAGCAGCATTTTTAGTCACATCTTATCACGGTTACTGTATATATTTTTACACACATTCTGGTGAAATGGAGTATACTTTGGATTGTTTTAGCTATATTTGTATTGTGAAGCGGGTGCTAGAGTCAACACAATATAGGAGTAAGATTTGGAGAGGAGCTGAAAGAACAAAAGCTAGAATTTTGAGATTGAAGAAAATTTTAGACATAAACCAGAAACGGCCATGCCCAAGTTAAGCATACAAATTGACTTGACCGTGTTGAGTTTATGTAAAGAGTAAAGGAAGAATCCTAATATCTAGAAATTTTATTTTAATTTTCTTTTGGTTCTTATAAGTCCATTTTAAAAGGATAGACTTAAAAGACTTAAAAAAGCAGAAAAATAAAATAAATGAAAAGAGGGCCAAAGAAAAAGGGAGATAGTTGAAGAAAAGGAGGATATTGGGGAGGCTGAAAATCTTGGACGGCAACAAGTTTTTTTTGATTTTTTTTTTGATTTTTTTTTTCTCTCTAAAGACCTTGACGGCAGCTATTTTATGGGGGGAGTTTTTGGTCGACGGCTGAAAAGGTTTTGGAAGGCAAGAAGCAACAATTTTTGTAGTTGGATTTTCATATTCTTGTTTTATTTCCAATCGTTTTGTTTGATTTGATCATCATGTCTGGTTAATAAATATAAGTTCTGACATTAGGGTTTTATTGGTTTGATTTGAACCTTATGTGAAACATTTATGAGATTTAATATTCGGATGATTTGGTTGTGTTATTCTTGATCTCAAATCATGAATTTGTTTCCGGATGATTTTAGATTGTTAATAAAATTGGCCACTTTATTGATTTAACTAATATAGTTCATCAAGTTTTAAACCCAAAAAAGTTTTAATTTGATAAAAAGGAAAAGTAACGTTTTGTGTTTGTCAATGAGCTCAATTTCGTTATAGAATTACATGATATAGTTAGGCATTCCGAACGGTGTGGGTGTTTAAATATAATCAGTACTTCTATCAATACGATAAGAAACTAAGGAAGCAAATCATACTGCACAAAAACATCAGAATTAATTAAAATCATAACATCCTTCATCCCTATCGAAGAGACGGGCTTGAGAAGATGCGACAGTGGGATTTTGAAGAGACGACATACGCTTTAGCCTTCGCCCTAATTTTGACTCGTGATGCGGCAGAGGGAAATTGGAACGGGAATAATAGAATCCCCTTAAGGCCTTAACCCAGTCCCTTTTCTTTTGGATTCACCCGTGTCCTCGTCTTTTCTTTTGTACTTCAAGCCCATCCTGTGTAAATGGCCCATCCAATTCCAATGTACATAAGCCCAATTGAATTTTTATGAGGCCCTATAAAGTTTGGGGGCCCTAGGCAGGGGCCTAGATTGCAAAGCCCATTGGGCCAGCCCTGTACTGCACTTATAGCTTGAAATAATTTGATGGTTCATTCACACAATCACAGGACTTCATTGCTTATATATGACTCAGATTTTGAGACAAGAATGAATATATTTTGCTAGACAATTTTCAAGCCAGATATTTAGAGGATGACCAACTCCTTTGAGGGAAATGGGGGAGAAAACTACCTAAGACCGTTATGAAATCAACCTTGAGGTCATGAGTTCTAGTCAAGAGGGTGACAATTTCTTCACAAGGCCACCGACCCGGGTGCTTGCGCCCGCGGTTTACCCGTTCTCCCCGGTTAGTCGGGTATTGGGGAGGGCCCGGGGTTTACCACGCAAGTGGGTTCCCCGGTCATCAAAAAAAAATAAAAAAAAAAAATATATATATATATATATATATATATATATATATATATATATACACACTGCCCTTGGACCTCTATTGCTTAAGAGTTTTATCATGAAAACGATACTAAACTTAAACAAGTATGCACCTTGCATCTCTAAATTTGTTTGATGAATATTATGATTCATATTAACTAAACAAATCAATCTAAAACATTTAACAGATATTAAACATATAACTATTTGTCACATGGCAGTGACGCACAATATAAAACCTTTAGAGTCATACGCCCAACATTTATTTTTTTAAAACACTGAAACAGGAAAAAAAAAAACCTCACTAAAAGGTGAGTAGTACTTAGCAAGCCAAAAAAAAAACCGAAATTATAATCTTGAAACGGTGTGCAACTTGAGTGCATGATGGTCGTTCTTTTCATGCAACATCTTATTTAGCTCCTTTGTAAATCTTTCCATGACCACATCATCCAAACAAATGTTTATCGTAATTCCAGACTCACCCTTATAGTTTTTAAAACGCATATAAAAACTCGCAAGACTTGAGCCCCCTTCAGCAGGCCCTCCGTAGGTTGGCTTTCCCCAACCAAAGTCTACGTTATCAAATCCAGCACGAGTCACATCTGAGATAATATGGCTTCGAACAAGCGTACAAAGACTTCGGCCCTTGATTACCGTTAGATCAATGAAAGATCTCATGTACTCCTCGGTAACACTTTCTTTTGTCTTTCTCAGAATCTCAATTGTGTGTCCTAACGGTTTGTTACATAGGTCTCTGGCTGTTGAAATTGCAACAGGATAGGCAAAACAGTTTCCATAGTATCCCGTAGGAATGAAGGATTTGAGCTTGGACCTTGTATTTATAGGGTATATAATGCGCATCTCGTCTTCGAGATAAAACTGAAGCGCGATGGTACGACAACGCCATATGGATGCTATGATCACCTCATAGGTAGAGCAGTGTTTAAGGTGTGGTGGAACAAACCTTCGTAGGGTGGACACCTCAGAAGTCCCAAAGAAAAATGTTTTTTGGGTCATGTTATCCGATGTGAAGACTTTATCCTTATTTGTCTCTGCTAGCTGATCATATTCGTGATGAGTACACGTCACGCATGGTGGGTCTCTTGCACAAAGCAACTCTCTTCTCCATACAGGCAACATTGATGGTGTTGTTGCACCTTGTGCTACTTCACCTAGTGCAGTCATGAATTGTGCCAATCCTTGTGCATCACTGATTGTGTGATTGAGTCGTATGGCAAAGATAAAACCCCCACATAACATTCGTGTTACCTATCAATAATAATAATTATTTAGTTTCATAAATCAAAAGCAAAAAATTTCTGCCCTATATTGCATGTAAAAATTTTTGCTTTATGATGTTAGGTCATATGATATTATAATAATATGTTATTATGATATTATGTAACACATATGTTGTCATTTATTGTGCCACCATATTTTCTTAAATTATTTCCTATTTATCTTCATACAACTATACTTGATTATATAAGTTTGAGTCAGAGGTCTATTTGAAAATGGTCTTTTATTTCTTAAGGATAGAGATAAGGTCTGTCTACATCCCATCAATCTAGTGCCTGTAAATAGTTGTATTACAAGTGATATCTTCTGATTTATTGATGGATTGAAATCAAATGCAAAGAATTATGTGATAATATATCACCTGAATCAACAATAATGGTGAGTCAAGAATATCACTACATCCAGGAACATTAAATAGGAGGTCTTCTAACCAAGGAAATGGTGGGTGAAGGGTGTCTCCCAATTGCATGAGTGCCACATCAGCTTCTGCTTCGATAAACAACACACCCTCACCTGTGCAGTCAACCATTAGCTTCCTCCCCGGACCTTCCTTAAGCCGGCCAGCAAAAGGATAGTAGAAAACCAACACTTTTGCTAGAGCCTCCCTAATGACAGTAGCCGGATTCTTGGTCTTCATTTTTGAGTCATTGTAGTAGAAATTTGTCACTGGGACTTGTATCCGAAGTAGTTCTTGATCATCAAAGTCAGAGAGAGGCTTCAGTTCTCGAGGAGTCGATTTAGCCGGGCAAATCAGCTCTGGTTCACGTCTCCTGACAACGAATTTGATCAAGGGGCTAACAATGTTGATTTCTGTCATTTCTTGTTTGTGTTTGTGATGTGCCTCTATTGTTGCATGCTTCAATGAATTTATAGGAGATTGGGGATGAAAGAAGTAATTTTTTTTTTAACTAATTCTTCTTTAGAACTGGAAATTTATCATATAGTTAAACTACCCCAAATTAATATATTTTTCGTCTGATTTTGAACCCAATACCGTCTATCTAATATGCGAAATCTTAATCAATTGGACTAGATCCATATTGGGTTTTATCATAGTTGTAAAAATTGCCAGGCGCAACACGTCGGTAATTGAGGAGTTGGGAGTACTAAGATATGGTAAATTATAAAGAAAATATTTTATGAAATTATATATATGTCAAATATCATAAATTTACAAATATTTATAACATTTAAAGTGAATATCAATACAAATAAAAAAGAAGCATGTTCAAATAATAAAGTATTTCAAAACTTGATTTGTTATGCATAATATTACCGACATGATATTTATTAAATTCTCGTATTACAATGTATTTCCATGAAAAATAGTGAAAATCAAACAATAATCGGTGAAAAACAGCGAAAATTGATCAAAAATAACGAAAATCTGAGTTGTCTGAGTTGGTTCGAGTTGACCAGAGGTTGACCGAATCCGAATAGGTTGACCGAGTTGATGAAAATCGCCTCAGCTGAGTACGTGTTCCGAGTACTCGCCGAGTACTCAGGTGCGTATACTGAATTTTACAACACTAAATTTTATACTTTTAAATAACTTTTTTTAATGCAAAAACTTTTGGCAAAAACGTGACCACGTCCATTAAAATATAGTTTATTGTTTTGTAAGATTTTGAAGCTGTAAACGACTTTACATGTGTTGTCGTTTCATTGGAAGGTCAACAAAATGATGAATTTAAATAACAAGAAACTTTATTATTTATATAAAACATAATACCGTATATTTTTATGGAAAAAGTAAGTAATATTAACTAATATGATTTAGCATTATACTATAATTAACAGCAAGTAATATTAATATGATTTAACATTTTACTTTTAGTTCATAAGTTATATAAATTACTTATAAGATGCTAAATTTTAAATATTTGTAACACATATAGTTATTATTAATTATTAATATTAATATAGTATTTTTATTACTATTTACTATTAATATTATTATAACAATAATTATTATCAATATTATTTGTAAAAACGGTTGCGGAATATGATCTACCCGATTTGTAAAGATTAAGCAGTTGAATAACAGAGAAAGTCTTGAAGATGGGTGAAGATGTTGAAGAACACAACCAATAACGAATCTGAGATGTAATGTAACGACTAACAATGTAAAGAAATAAGATTCATTAGTCAACAAGATTACATCACCTACCCCTCACATGCTCTCAAACTCTAAGGATAAAGAATCCATGAAGTTCATGGGTGAGAGCTCTCTCAAGATTACATTTGAAGCACACCCTCACCACTCTCTTGTCTGGTTATTTTTTATACAAATGAGAATAATCTCTATTTATAGTGTCACATGACCTAAAACCTTAAAAACAACAAATACAACAAAATGATAATAAATAATAAATATGAAATTAAGCTCTATCATTTTTGTGGTCTTCGGGTCTTTTGGCCATCAAGTGTCTTCGTAATCTTGAGTTTTTAGTGGCTCGTGCTGTGACACCCCGTAAATTCCAGGTCAGCAACTTATTTATTTAAATACTTTATGTACACGTGGCACTAGAATTAGATTAACTTAGTGTGACACGTGGCACGACAGTACGAACATTGACACATGACTAGATAATTCGTGGGATTATCAACAAACAACACACACGTGTCAAAACACACGAACGTTGGTGAACGTCTAGAACGTTGGTGAACGTCAAGCACATTGTGTAGCACAACACTCGAAACCTCACGAAACACTCACACATTGAACTAGGAAGTTCAAACAAGGCCAAACGATAGTTCGGAAGCGTGAAAACAGCGACGAACGGATCAAACCCATTGAAACAGGCTTATTGGGCTCTTCAGGGGCCCATCGCGGTACGCGATGGCCCAACAAGAAGCGCATCCGCGATACGCGACCAACATCGCGGGGGTTTGACTCCCGAAATCCGCCGCGGTACGCAGAGCCTCTTTTTGAACCTTCTCCGCGGTACGCGATGGGTTTCAGACGGCAAATCTTTATAAAACCAAGATGCCATCATATCTAAACCACCCTATTTCATCTTCCCGAGTTCTAGACCATTCCTTTTCGTCTTCTTCACCAGTAAACCACCATTTCTACCCCTGGAAGCCATTGTTGAAGCAAGAAAATCTTGGAAGTGAAGACTATAAGGCTTGGAATCGAAGAAGAAGCTCGAACATCACCACCTCCCTTCTGTTTCTGTCGAGTCCAGCAGCTCTAGGAGGTCAAGGAGGCTGTTCATCATCATCTCAGAACTCTTTGAAGCTTTAAAAGGTAGTCTTGACATCCCTTGTGGCTTAAAACCACCATTACACACACATGCAAGGCTTTATACGCACATGCAAGCACCTAAGATGCATGTACACGAATTTTGCTTCTGGGTTTGTTGATAAACCTACTGTGCTTGATGATTTACAATGATTATATGATGTTTTGTGATGATCTAAGATGATGGGTATGAACCTTGATGCTTAAAATGATAATAGATGATGTTATATGTCCATGCATGTATAATTCATGTGGATAGGGATGATTTTCAGTGCTTGGATATGCATTTTGATGATATTGGATGATTATTACATGGTTAGATGATGATGAAAGGATTAAAATGATGATTTTTGACAATCTTTCCATTATTAGAAACTTTTTGTTTGTAAAAGGATGTTATGAATGATATTATAGACTTGCATGTATTTAGAATTGCTCTTAGGATGATAATATAATGATTGAAATACTTGGAATGTGATTTTGATAATGTTTATGGTCATATTTAGCGTTATTACTATTTTTAGTAACTTTTTGGGTCAAGATGTTGATAGATGGCAATTTGGGCTATGTTCATATGTTTAAACGATGTTAGATGACTTATTAAGATGATTTATGATGTGAAATTGGTTTAGAAATGTTAAAGTGGTTATTTCTATGCAAAACCAGAAAGTTACTATATTTAGTAACTTTACTTTTACAAAAACCGACCTGTAAACATTTCGTACGATTTGAGCATGCTAGGTGACTTGCTATGTTATAATATCTTGACTAGATGCTAAGTTAGATGGTTTCCGATGTCCCGAATGCTATAAATGGAAACTTTTCATTTTAGGAAACTTTTATGTGCAAACATGCTATAAACGGCCTATATGAATTCGTATGATAATGTGCTATGTGTTAACATGATCACGTAGGACAAATGAGCATGCTAGAACTATAAAACCGACATGCTTTGTGAACTTTCCATAAATGGAAACTTACTATAAATAGTAAGTTGCCCATAGACGCGACTTGCGCGTTTTGCACACGACGAACACTACACGATGGCTACACGATTCACAAACCGTCACACGGTTCACCAACGGGTCGTTGACTTGACACGGTCAACTCTAGTCAAGCACGGTCAAACACGGTCAATGTGGACCAACACAGTCAAACACAGTCAATGTGGACCAACACGAGCAAACACGGTCATTGTGGACCGACATGGACAAACATGAACAACCAAGGGTTGTTGGCACAAACACGAGCACTAACACAAACACTGGCACAGCCACTTACACGAACTCACGTACGGTATACGATGTAGGTTGCCGGTGACCAACACGTGCTACTACATCAGGAGCTTACGCTTACTTGCTACTTTTATCACTAAGGTGAGTTTACGGCCCCTCTTTACTCTTTTTCAAACGCTTTTAAATAGGGGGAGAATACTAGTTGCATCGAGTCAAACATTACTACTATTACAAACATTTTTGTGTATGCTGGTTTATTGGACAAACATTAAGTGTTGAACTCGTAACAAGTCCTCACAAAGTCTTACCGTTAATGTACGAACAACGTGGTAGATTTGGATGGATCCATTAGGGAATGACTAACCCCACGGGGCACTATGTTGACTGGATGTCATAACCCGTGCAAACTCTGACCTAACTTGCTATGCATACGAGGCATAGCGGAGGCAAGGACAAACAAGTCTAGTTCGGTAGTGACGCACTGACACTTTGGGCCTAGGGCTCGGTACTAACATTGATAAACAGCATGACACACTTTCTTACTATATGTATATCAAAACCTGTGAACTCACCAACCATTGTGTTGACACTTTTTCTAACTTGTATTCTCAGGTAACTAGCTGACTATGGAGCAGGAATGCACATTAGGGACTATGAGCATAGGATCCCGCATTCATGTTATCAGTCTTTTGAAAATCAATTACTTTTGGGTTATGCTTAGACAATGTTGTGTTTGACAATTTCATTTCCGCTGTGTAAACAACTATCTTTCCGCTGCATGTTATGTTAACTTTATTTTCCGCTGCAAACTATTTTGTTAAGCGTATGTGTTAAACGTGTGAATTGTAAACGCATATAGAGGTGTTCTATATGACCTTGAGCTGTGATTCTGGACACGTCACATCCACGTGGACATGAGCCACGAGTGGGAATTTGGGGTGTGACAGACTGGTATCAGAGCCTTGGTTATAGAGAACTAGGTTTGCATGTAGTAAACTTAGACTATAGCCATTGCTCAACTTTAGACACTACACTTAGAACTTGCACATTGATAATGCTATTACTTATGATGAACCATTGCTTACTAACTTGAGATTTACAGGATGGCCAACAACGAAGACACTAGCAGGAACTCGGACAGACGTCCGGCGACAGACGACCTGACGATAGAGAGCCGCCGACGTGTTCACGACATAGTGGCACAGGTAGATGCCGAGATGGATAGACGGGCTCGACATGCGGCACGAGCTCGACACTGGGGATGGCTTCCCACTATGATACACGAGCTCGGTCGGTTTTTGTACGATCTCTCCTAATCGGACGGGTCAAATCCTCTATCTCGTTGTCGTCGTCTTCTTCTTCTTCGTCGAGATCGTTTAGATTTATATGAACTCGAGCATCCAACGTGCCGGGGCTATCAGTTGACGATGCTTTTGATCGTTTTGAGGCCGACGTTTGGATAGTCGGGATTCTAATCCAGTTAAGACATTTCCTCATAATCTCCCAAATCCGTTTAAGCGTGAAGGGGGTGTTAAACTCTTCCTGGTATTGATCTTCCGATTCAAGCTCGATCATCGCGTCGCTTTGGCCGCTCCGGCGAGTTTGCCATTTCTGGGAATAAATCCCGTTGAACCTTCTAACCTTTTGGTTCATGTCACGCCATTTGCTAGAGATCATATCGTTTGTACGATACTCCCCACGACCCATGGCTTGGAAAAATTGACTTCGGATTTTACTCCAAAAGTTCGGTCCTTTTTGGTTACGACCAACAATTGGGTCTTCCAACACATCGATCCAAGCTTTTGTAAGTTGAAACTCCTCCTCCGGAGACAATTTTTCGAGACGGGATGAACCTCCCACAGCGGGTTCGGTATCCCCAACTTGTTTCTTTTTGTGTCTACGCCTTTGTTTTGGTTGCGTGCTTGGACCGGCATTTCTAGGGGGTTGGGTCTCGGGTACAACTTCATCCTGAGATAGTTGATCAAACCCGTGCGGTTGTTGACTCGAACCATAATCAGCGAATGTGTAAAACCCTTGTTGTGGGTTTGAATCAAAATTCGGTCGATAACAATTTGAATCAAAAAAATGATTTATTGGTGAAGGGCTAAGGAACCAATTCGAAGGTGGCGTGTTCGGCTCGGTTATGTGGAGTGTTTGGGTTGTAGTATTGGTTTGGTGTTTGGTTGGGATCCATGGAAAGCATTTTTTTGTTAAGAAATCGAATAAGTTTGAAATGGGAAGAGTGAGAATTTTTTTGTGTTGAATGAATTTGAAATGTGGAGTTAAAGTAGGTAATTTTTTTTTTAACCCTTCAAACGGTCATCTCAACGGTAACCCTCTCCCATCCGTTGCCCCAGTCACGCGGCTCTCCCACGCCCACTCATGCCCACCCGGGGGCGGTGTGTCACGCCCCTCCCACACCCACCACTACTACTACGATTACTACTGCTGCTGGTGCTGCTAAGAAGAATGGTAACCGTAAAACTAGTCACAAGTAGAAAATAATATTATAATAACAATTTTAATAAAAATAAAACTGCTTTGATTTTTTTACGTGGAAACTAGCGTATCATTTTGTTTTAGGGGACGTCCTCGTAAGAGGGGTAACCGGACCTCCTACAAGATTTTTTTTCACGAGCATAAAAATTTTAGAAGTTTCAGTTTATGTTATATATTTATTTTTATTTAATGTGTACAACCATAAAAGCAAATATTAAGGATTTAGCTTGTATGAATCGCTATTGGTTTGACATCAATAATGGGAGCCACTTTAGTATGTTAAGGATATATTTGTATCCCTAATTGAAAATTTTTAGTTTTCTATATATTCTGTTGTTCTATCAATCATATTTTTCATTTTTTCTGTTGTCCGTGATCTGTAAATATCAATGTTATATGCAAGTAACCCGATGCACACATACTGTCTTACATCCCTGTTTAGAATAAAAAATAAGAAAATGACGTATCAATTAAAGCTATAAATTAATAAACTGAATCTTTGTACTAAACTATTTGGTATCGTCTTTTTGTATCACTATCCAAATGAACTCAAAATTCGGATTGATTAATGTTAATTGATAAAATGAATATAAAGAAATTATGATTATTGTGTATACGAAATTAAAATTTCTGACATTATTATTACTGATCAATAAAAAAAATATGTCAAAAGGGGAGTGTCAAATTTTTTTATGGTAAAAAATTCATTTATTTCAATTATTGTTTTAAGAAATGACATGGCTGTATCATTAGACGAAGCGTTGTCTGTTGTAATAGTTAGCACATGTCGCACCCCGCCGGTAGGGGCAAGACGAAAGATTGGTAAAACACTTAATTAAGTAGGACTAATATAACTTCATCATCAACTAGCACAAAATAGTCTTAATAATTGTTTTAAAACCAAATGTGGGCATGAACAACCCAATATCATAATGTTTGTAATCATAATAAAACATATTAAGTTTAAATCTAGTTCCTAGGCAGCGAAAATATTAAAGCAAGTCTCTAAGATAGACTCCAAAGTATTAGGCACCAAAAGCTTCCCGTCTACCTCTCCTTCTTAGTTTAATGTCCTGAAATACATGCTTAAAAGAGTTTGGGTCAGCATAAAGCTGGTGAGCTCGAGCAGTTAAAAACATTTAATAAGTAAAAAGTTTATATTCTTTGTAATAAACAAAGATAACAATTGTTTGTTCGTTCGTGTACAATGTTCAAGTAGCACATCCAATCCTGCACCACCCATATGATCTCGCAACAAGACCATATGCCGGCGTTCCGTCCCTGCGTAGTTCATTTCCCATTAACGAACTAAATAAAATAGTTAGTAATTATGCCACAACGATTCGCCAATCTCAGTGGGGAGACCACTGTGTGTGAGGGTTTCTCAGATAGCGCTACCCATAAAACTAATGGCCCCAACTAGGGTTAATGGTGTGCTCTAAAGAAGGGACAACAATATGGGAAGTAACAAGTCTCAAACATTAGTACACATAAAAAGTTTAGTAGCATGTATTCCATCCTAAAACATAGTAAAGAAGGGAAATGTTTGCACGAAACTCACCGAGGTTACGGTTTGCAAACAATGTTGTGAGTTGAGTGTTCCACGTGGTTGCCTTTACGAGATAGGTGTATACCTATGTTTAAAAGTGTTGCTAAGATTAGACTTAGTTGCTAGCATCATTGTGCTCTATGCATGGTGTCATACTTTACTCAGGCCCCAATTTATATGTTTTGTATGTTATAACGTTTGTGTAATATCTTGTTATTTATGTAATTAGATTCTTAACATGATTATTGTATACAAATACTAATAATTAAATAAACTAGATAGGTTAACAATCGGACTTTAAGTTATTTTACATATAAAATACTATTAGGCCTATTGGGCCCGTCAAGATGTTTAAAGCCCAACAATACGTTTATAAATCATAATTTGTCCAAATAAGTATATACTTGTTCAAGTATTCAAAATAGACTATTTATTAATAAAATATTTTGATTAGAAATACCTCATTTTAATTAGTGGCTAATTGGGCCGGTAACGCCCATAACGCGGTTTTTATCCATTTTAAATAAATAGTTTAAGCCCATAAGTTTTAGAAATTATATTTTCATTATATATAAAATATATTAAGTATAATATTCTGGTCTAAATAGTTATTGGCTTGTATATATATAAAAACCCGTTTTTAGGCATTTCACGTGTCGGTTATGCACGTAGTTTCGCTTTTAAAGAGTCTTTCGTATTTTCTATCATCCCAAATATTTTTATAACATTATTTTATATATTTTACTTGTATATATTCTGTAATATTTCAAAAATAAGTTATAGTCCAAGACTATGTGATTTAATAATTTAAAGACGTCGGTTTCGTAGCTAGTTTTGCATAAAATATGTTGCTAGTCATTTTAATCACCATAACTCATCAAAATATGATATAATAAATTATTTATCATAAATAAACTTATAAAATTTCCAGAATTTAAATATGCACAAAAATAAATCGATTTAGTAGTTTTTAATACGTCGGTTCGGTAATACAACGGTTTTAAGCTTAAACCATGTTAGGGATGTCTTATAAAACATCTTTAAATTATTTTTAACATCATTTAAGATGTTTTTTTAACTTCTGGAACGTTTGAAGTCATGCATGTATAATTTGTGTCGGTTTTTGAGATTTTAACGCGTTATGCCCGTTTTTAACGTACAAGACGTTGCATGCATTATGTTACTCTTTATGTTCAGATCCTTTAACTCATTTTAACTTATATTACATGCGTTTTATATGTTATAAGTGTTCATGTGCTAATACAAGTGTTAAATGCAAGCTATGCGAGTAAAACATAACTAAACTAGTTGAATGAATACACTTAACGATGTTGCGTTGCCTTGAACGGTGCCCAACAAATCTTACGTGTGAGGATGCTGTATCCAGAGGGTTTTAGGGCTGTAAATATGGTTAAGAAAATTGTATTGGCGTTAGGTGGAGCGAAGGTGCAAAGGTGAAGGTATTAGTGCTCAAAAACCCAAGTTTAGGCACATGCAACCTTCGTGCATGTGTGTCTTTCGACCAAGCTTTTATACAAAAGACCTTTGATAGTTAAAAAATTTATTTTTTTACTGCCCAAACAAGTTCTTGGTCGTGGTCAACAAAAAGTAATGATAAAAATACATAGTTGTTGTTTTTAGAACTCAAAAACTAATATTTTTGTACATGCAACCTTGTTGCATGTAAGAGTTTTGACCATGGCTTCAAAACCAAGAAATTTTGGAAGTTAAATGGTCTTTATTTTCTGTTTAAAAATAGGTCTTGGTCATAGATTTGAAAGAGTATATGATAGTTTGCAAAAACGTTAATAAAAGTGAGTTTTTGATTTTAGAATGTAAGATTTGTACCTAGTTCTTGAAGGATAATGAAGAGAGATGGGTTATTAGATGGTAGGACCTGAAAATGATAACAAAGAATCTTCTATGAGGAGTTGTTGCAAGGATTTGAGTTCAAAAGTTCAAGAATCAAGGAAGAAGGAAGATGCAAGCCTTTGCATGTAATGTTGCTGCACTTGTTCCACGTTTCCAAGGACTTTAAGCTTAGTTATGGAACTCAAAAGCTTCTGGGATTTTTACCAAACAAATTAAATTGAAGTCCAAGAAGATCAAAAAAAGAATTAGGTGATTTGGAGTTCATTTGGTACCTTAACCGTGATAAATAAGTAAAGATAGCAAATCTGGTCGGTTTCTGCGCACCTGAGTTTAGAAGGCTGTTTGGAGGTCGAAATCTTGATGAAAATGAGTGAGAACACTTGGGATTTTTCTGGAGGAAGTGGAAGTTGATTATGGAAAAAGAATGGAGTGATTTCGTAATTATGGAACGAGTTATAGCTGTTGGAAGTTGACAGCTGAATGCTGTCAAAAAGCAGAAAAGTAAAAGGGGCATAGGGAAGAGAAAGAGAAAGAGAGAGTGTGTGGATTGGGCATGGGGGTGATGTGTTTGAATTTGGATATTTGTTTGTTAGTGTGCATGGCATCTTTTGCATGCATGTGTGTGTTATATGTATGTATACATGTATGTGTATACGTATGAATGCAAGTATGTATGTATATATTTCATACTCATGCATGCATGTTGTGTATCATGTATATATATTTGTGTTTTATAATTGTTTGATTTGTTTTGTATACATATGCACATGTATTTGTTTACATGCGTATGAACAAGTGTATGTATGCGTGTATTTTGTATATATATACATATATATAAACGTTGCTTGTCTATACATATATATACGCGTCCATATACATATATATAAATGTTGCATGTCTATATATATATATATATTTGTATTTTTCTTATAATTAATTTTGTGTGTTAAATAAATTAGTCGTTTTAAGTAAATGATTCCATGTACATGCTTTATGTGTATGATTATAGCAATTTATGTATATACATTCTTGTATAACATAATTATGTTGGCATTAAAATTTACTAATTTTCATAATTAAATTGTTCAGGGATTTGGGCCGAGTAAAGTGATTATCAATTAACCGTCTAATGTCGATTCGAATCCCTTTTGTGTTTGGTTCTAGGTTCGTTATTCGAAATAACATATTCCTTTAATTGATCCATAGGATATCGAATACATTTCTAACTTAGAAATTAACTTACGAAATATTCTAGACGATTTAATAAATAATAAAAGTTCAAATTGGACCTGAATTTTCGAGATTGTTACAGCACACTATCAATATCCCATTCTTTTAGACACTAAAGCAAAACCTTACAATCTCTTTTCCCTTGTGGCTATAGATTGGTTTAAATTAATCACTCTTTTATGTAAAACCCAGTCGTCATCAATAAAATGTGCTGTGACACACATGTAGTTTGTTCGCTGAATGGAGGTCCAAGTATCTCTAGTAAAACAAACTCTAGCTTTATTATTTGCAAAAAAAGACTTCAACTTGCCCTTCTCTTCTAGAAAGATTTCACCAACATCCCTGGAAATTGTGAACCTACTAGGTACCTTAAAATTAGGACATATTGTTTCTATAAATTTTTTAAAACCCTCGTGTTCTAGAGTTGTGAACGGAAGCTCATCCAATGTAATCATCTCTGCAATAGTTTTTCTACTTGATTTCGCGCAGAATTTCCATGTTTTGACTTCACCACTTGTCCCTCCCACGTCATCATTCTTTCTTATAAAAATATTGGTTTGATCTTTTAATTTCTCGGGGTGCTTTTCACATGAAATTATGTGGCGTTTTAAGGCAGAAGTACCGTTTCTACTCGGATCGGCAGCCAAAACTTTGGAGCAGTGTTTGCATCTTGCTTTGATTTCACCTTCATCATCAGTAAACTTGTCAAAATCATCCCACACAGTAGACCGTCCCTTCTTCTTTAAATATGATGTTTTAGCCTTCTTTTTTTGTGTTTCTTTTTTAACAGCTTCTGATTTCCTTTTTTCTGGTTGTTGATTGTCGTCGCTTGACAAATCATGAATGGTAGTTGAATCCATCTACAACAAATAAAAGTGATATATTAGCATCTTGTCACCTAATATAAAAAAAACCATTAGATACTGTTGTTAATTTTGATATCATAAATGATTAAATTAAAAATTAAGAACTACCACTGTTGTCTGATGTTTTGCTTTAGTGGATTGGCTTCTTGATGTGTGGTTTTAGTTGTGTTTCTTAATATTGTTTAAAACACCTTTTTTTCAATATAAATATTTTAAAAAAATGGTTGATTTATTGTTGAAAAAGTAATTCTGTATAATAATTATTGCATGTTTAAAAAAAGTTAAAAAGGATGTGAGCAGGGGTGTTCAAAAAATCCGAAATCCGAAAAAAATCCAAAATCCGAATCGTATCCGAAACCCGAAAAACCGATCCGAATCAAAGATTCGGATATTCGGATAGATTCGGATCGGATATCCGTTTTCCGAATTCGGATCGGATCGGATATCGGATATCCAAAATCCTCTTTATTCGGATCGGATATCCGAATTCAATCCGAATGACCCGAATAAACCCTGTTTATTCGAGTTATTCGGGTTGTTCGGATTATTCGGATGAAAAAATAGGTTTATTCGGGTTTTTCGGGTTATTCGGATAGATTCGGATCGGATAGAAAAAATTCGAATTCGGATCGGGTCGGGTTTCGGATAAGGTCTTAAAATTTTCAAATCCGAACAACCCGATCCGAACAACCCGAATAAACCGTTATCCGATTCGATGAACACCCCTAGATGTGAGTCTAACAAAAATGTTCATCCTCTAATTTCACACATGAATCTTGTTATCTTTTTGCTAGCAAACATGCTGATTTAAATTACTTATAAACATTTTTGATCATTAGTTGGGTTGGATAACGGGTCAGAACAGGTTCGGGTTAGGATGGGTGCAGGATTCTATATTGATCATTAGTTTATATATTTGCAGTAGTATCCTTAATTCATTAGTTTATATAGTTGCATCTGTCTATTCTATATAGATCATATACTAAGTGATATATTGATGTGATTTACTAATATTAAATTCCAACATATCAAGGTATCATGTTTTATATTTTTTTTGCATTCTTTTGTCTGGATTCTTCAAACTATTTAGCAAATCAAAAAGTAATGCAAGTTTACCTTGTGTGCACTGTGCAGGATTCGTAACCTTGTGCTCCAGGAAATCAAGAAAAAATCGCAACAATTCTATTACGTACAAAGGTTTTTTTTAGGTTTTTGTTTGTGTTTAATTTTAGGTTTTTGGCCTATTATGTACAAAGGCTTTTTTTTTAATATTTCGTGGGCCCCATAATCTGTCCAAGCCGGCAAGCCTTATTATTGTTGTTCATAAATAATCGGTCCTAGAAAGTTTCGGGTTTTTTAAGTTTAATACCCGATACCCGACCCAAAACCGGTTTGTGTAAAATTCCAGGACCGAAACCCGACCTAAAAAAACAAACAGTCTCGGTTACCGGTTTTTACCGGTCCGGTTAACGGGTATTTTTGGTTACCGGTTATTTTGCTCACTCCTAGCGGATATTATTATTATTACTACTACTATTACTATTGTTGCTGCTACTACTACTATTACTACTACTATTACTATTATTATTTTTTTAATACTATTAATATCACTATTATTATTATTACTACTATTATTACTATTATTATTATTTGTATTATTAGTATTTTTAAAATTATTATTATTACTACTACTACTATTATTATAATTATTATATTATTATTATAATTACTATTGTTATGTTATTATTATTATATTATTATTACCGTTATTATTGTTATTGTTATTATTGCTATTGCTATTGCTATTGCTATTGCTATTGCTATTGCTATTGCTATTGCTATTGCTATTGCTATTGCTATTGCTATTGCTATTGCTATTACTATTACTATTATTATTATTATTATTAATAAGAATGGTAACCGTAAAACTAGTAACAAGTAGAAAATAATATTATAATAACAATTTCCATAAAAATAAAACTGCTTTGATTTTTTTACGTGGAAACTAGCGTATCATTTTTGTTTCATGGGACGTCCTCGTAAGAGGGGTAACCCGACCTCCTACAAGATTTTTTTTTTCAAGAGCATAAAAATTTTAGAAGTTTCAGTTTATGTTATATATTTATTTTTATTTAATGTGTACAACCATAAAAGCAAATATTTATAATTTGTTTGGGGCCTTTTTTTCCTAGGTTTTGTTCAAAACACTTAAATTTTCAGGACCGTTCAGGTTCATTTTGTTTGTTCTTTAAATTGATTGACAAGAACCAAAGAATATGGAACTTCAAATTTATTTATGAAGTTGAATTCTATATTTGAAATTAATAATCAAGTTAGTAATGGGTTTTGAACTATGTTAAAACCCTATGTATTAAATGGGTTAAATAAAAATTAATATAAATATTTATGAATGAAAGTACAATATTAAATGATTTTATAATGTAAAAAATAATTATAATTTTGTATAATTTAATATTTTATGTAATAAAATAATTATATTATTTTTAAACACTTATTTTTAATAAGTTTGTTTCGCTAAATATTTTGTTTTTAATTTTTCTTGAAAATTTTATATTTAATAATGATTTGGTTTTTTAAAAAACATGTTTTATATTTAATATGGATTTTGTTTTTAATTTGAAAATATAATATATATATTTAATATTTTGAAATGTTTTTAATAGTATGATAAAAATATATGTATTATACATATTAAATAAGTAAATTTTAAAATTGTTATTTTAAATAACGTATCACATATGTCTCATAAACTTTTTATAAAAAATTAAAGAATATAACTTATGATGTAATTGTATTCTTTAATAAATTAAACTAAATTAAATTAAAGAATATAACTTATGATGTAATTGTCTCATAAACAGCTCGCGGGAATCCTCCCAGCAGTACTGTTATGTTCGGGAGCATGAAAACTCGACCTCTAGACCTCATAATCGAAATCCCAACGGTGAAAGCCTTCGTTTTTGTGTTAGGAAGCTTCCCTCAAAATTTGAGAGCTATCCAATGGTTGAATTGTCAGGGATCATCTGATCGCCGAAGCTGGTTCCTCTTCGAGATGATCTCGAAGCTTCCATCAAAATGATCTCCGAAGCTGGCCGACTTCGAGATTGATCTACCAACAAAATCATCATTCTTAAAATTTTAATTAATTAAAAAGTTACACTTTGACCCCCTCATCTATGGTCTCCTATTTTTAAGACCGCCTTCAGCTTGGCTCACATATTTTTAATATTCACAAGCTTCTAACGACTCCCATACTTTATCGGGTAAGAGTCACGTTTATATTAATTCGATCGTAATTACTTCACGAATTTTCATATAAATTTTGAACCCAAACGGTGACATAAATTTTACACGTTAATAGTAAGCTTATAACGCACTCATACAATATCGGATACTTGTATTTTTTATATCATTTTGATCGTAATTAATTTACGAACATTTATATAAATTTTTAACATAAACGACTATAAAAATTTCGCACATCTATTAATCGTTTATAAAAATTCGGGCGTTACAAGTCTACCCTCCTTATAATAGATTTCGTCCTCAAAACCTGTTATATCCTAGCCCCTTTGTAATGTACTCTTCTGATTCTCATGTTATTTACACGTTAACAAATTAAATGGTTGACTTCTTACTCATTTACCTCATCTTAATTGGAGAGTACTCCCATGTCGTGTCGAGATTTTCTTTTTCCTATATACTCTCTTTTCTCTCTTTTTTATTATATCTTTTCATGTTTCAACACAATAAGAATATCTTAATTTAAGTCATCTTCACCATATATCATATTCTTTAGCTATAACAGGTAGCTTATTTTCACACTTAATCCTTGCGTTCTTTATCTCTCCCTATTTTGTATGCTACAACATGTCATATTCTTTGGTTATAGCATGTCATATTCTTTAGTTTGTCGATTATGGCAACATTTTCCTTTTTCTTCTCTACAAACAATTATCTATCTTGGCATTAAACCATTTATAGATCACTTTTTGGAAGTTGGTAAGTAAAATTTCTTAGCATAACTTACATACACATCTTAACACATAAGGTTGTCAATGCATAAGGCCAACCAAATTTATCATTCCCTAAAAACGGACCAAAACTAAGTCATGGTGTTGTAATGTTGTTACAAGAATTCATTAGTCACCTTATAATGAGGATTTTCTCGTTTCTCTCAATAAGAAGGCTTCGTCATTTGCCTCATTAGGAGGACTTTATCGTTTTCCTGGTTAAGAGGACTTCATCATGTGCCTCAACAAGATGACTTCATCGTCTGCCTCAACAAGGGGACTGCATCATTTGATCCACTTTATGCATGACAATCTTATCATAAAACTTTCCTTTGATAACATACGTATGCACACTATCACATAACAATTCCATGAACTTTATTAAACATGAGACAACAAGTGTCCTTTATTATTAATCTTGTACTAATACAAGGCTCCTTAGTAGTTTCTTCCTACAAATGCAAGACTTTCTTAATACATGTAACCGTATTAAGCCCACATTTTACCACCTATACTTTAAGCTCTATACTTACTCTCATGTTCAACATATATTATCTTGTGAAGACAAGATAGTTGATCGGTGTCGAAGTACCAACAAAAACTAAGAATTTAAACTCAAGTCCTACTACCCAAATTAGATAGGGAAGTCGGGTATCGATCCACGAGAAGTCAAGTGGAAATCACTTTCAACACAAACTAGTTAATTACTTGCACTTGAAAATTAAACTTGAATTTGTTGATTTTAGGTTTAAATTGGAAAACAATTAACTTGCACTAAAAACAAACTAATTAAAACAAAAGATTTGTGAACAATAAAATGGAAAAGGTGATCACTCCGGATTTCAAGTTAATCAAATAGTTAAAGATGCTTTGAATTGTCAATTAGAAACTACATAGACATAGCTTATGCTTGAATTGATCTACACCTAGAATTTGGAAACCAATTAATGACCTTATTGACAACCGGTAACTAGACCGATGTTGTTTATTTGGTTGATTATTAATTTCACAAAACCGATTGATCATAAAAGCTTTGAAACTCAATTTCATCAACTACCAATCCACTCAAGCTATGAATGAATAAAAAATAACCAAATTGAAATTGAACTTGCAAAGTAATAAAACAATAGTTAAGGTTTCACAATCAAGCAATACTAGAAAGCAATTCAATGAAAAACTAATCTAATACCAATGTTTAACAATCCAAAGTAAACTTTAACTACTAAACCTAACCATCCATCCGGAGACGATCACGAGAGACTTAGCCGAACATAGCAACACTTGAATCTTCAATCTTCATGTGAAATTGCATGTTGGAATCTTAATTTTACTGTTAGGATTGATGAATCGGGGCTTTAGAACGCTCCAAAAATACTCCAAAATCGCCCAAGAACTTGACCCAAAGGTGTGATAGTCGACTAGGGTTGATTCGGGCCTTAAATACCCCAAAAAACGCGAGATTTAATGTTTTCCGTCGCCCCCCGGCGTAAGTTACTCCCCTTAGGCGTAACTTACGCCTACATGCATGCACCTTACGCCCTAGAAGCTCCGTCTTACAGTTCTAGTTACGAAACAACATCCCGGCGTAAGTAACGGCCCCTTAGGCGTAACTTACGCTTGCTCTGATATCACCGTTAGCTTCGTCTTGTCGAGAAACTCAGTTTTCATATATTATACGTCCCGTAACTCCTCTCCGAGGCCGAGATATGCCCTTCAAAGTTTATGGCTTCTACTTTGCGTCTTCGGATGTGTTCACCCTTGCTCCTTTTTGCTCGGTTTCCTCCTAAAAACGCTTTCTTGCCTCATCCAACCTACAAACACACAAGGACAACCGGTAGCTTCTATTCTGAATAAATAAACAAGTCAAACCACATAAAAACATCCAATTAATCAAGTTAGAATCAATTCCAAACCCATTGCATCACATCCCCACACTTATCTTTTTGCTTGTCCTCAAGTAAACTTTCTGAATATTACTCACCTTCTCTACAACACACACATGCAATATCCACCAAGTTATAGATTAAAGTTCTCAAAACATACTCATCCCATAGACTGATACAATCGAGATTGACATACTGACAAACGTAAGTTGTAGTTTTTTAATCAAAACAAGATTTGCCTAACCAAAAATACATGCTTTAAAACTCTTACGCAAGTCACACACCCCTCACAATGCGTCACTCCTCTCGGTTTCTGAATACTAGCATAGAATGTGCTAGGAACTCTATCACTCACAACCAGGTAATGATCATGTGGACATAAGCTTGTATGTCAATCACACCTCTGCCACTAAGTTAAATAATGCACCAATCAAAGGTCTTTTCGGCTTTTTGGCTTTGGCTAGGGGAAGGGTATAGGATATTTAGTGGGTAATAAAATGAAGAATCCAACTAAAACACCTAAACCAATGACATTCGTATTACCACGATACATTGTCTTTATTTTCTTCTTGACTTTTTTTTCTTTTTTTCTTTTTTTTTTCATAGTTGGATTCTCATTACATTTTTCATAGGATTTGCTTTCATGCTCGGCTATTGGGCTTAACAAACAAAGGGACTTTTTGTACACAACACAGGCTCAAAAATGGCTAACTAGGGGGTTGAACATGTTTATAACGGGTTAATAAAGGGGGATTTGGTGTAATCCTAATGCCTTCTCATTTTAGTGCACTTATTCACTTACGGTTTCAGCATGTATCAAAACACACAAGTTCTATCACAATCCTCAATTACCGGTCACTCTCAATAAATGAAATTCAACTCACAAATATTACACTCTAAGGCTCAAAATCTCACACATATATGGAGGAATAAGGTTACCGACATGCGACATATGCAATTACTTCAAAACATAATATCCTTAATTAGGCAATTCTTTAAATTTTTCCAAAAATCATTTGTCAGCAATACTCTCATGAAACTTAAAGGAACAAGCATGATTGAAAACCTTTATCCTTTCCTTAATAGATATCCCTTAGTGTCTTGCAAATCAAGTTTTTATGTTCAATCCGGTTCGCTTACGAGGACATTTTTGAAAAAAATTTCTTCATTTTTAAGATATGTGATGACACCTTTTCTTTCAACCATTCCCCTCCCCACACTTGAGTCACATTGTCCTCAATGTCAGGTAGTACGCAATTCACCCAACAATGTATAAACTTGTCCAACCAGTGTTTTCGTGACCTTCCCCAAATTAAAACTACTAAACTTTAAACTAAACAAGCACAAAAAGAATAAAACAAAACCAAATGAAAGTACAACCACAAATTGTTTCCAAGCTCCACCCGCCACCCAAAGTTATAAAACCCAACAAATTCACAAGTCACAAATGAGTAAAGCACATGGACCTGAATAATCAGTGAGTGCTTAATAGTAGCGCGGGTGTGGTGGTCCAAAGATTGAGTTCATCATAGACTGCATATCTCCAAAACTGAAAGATGAAGATGAACCTTCGGTGCTTTGCTGCTGTTGCTGATTCTGATAGGGGTCCAACCACTCCGAATGATGCACCTGAGGCTATGGGTACCGAACTGACCCATCGTATGGGTCCAATGAGGTGTAATCAATTACCGGTGGATGCCTCACCACCGGTTCCCCAGCATGCCACTGATCATGCATGCGATGCATCTGTGCGTCCTCAAATCTCTGATTGATCTGTCTTTGGAAGTTATATGCATGAAGTTGGTGCCATTGTTCATTCCTTTCATATAGCCTTTGTGCCTCTTGTCGCCTCAATTCCCCACTCCTTGTGCCTTGATCAAAGGCGGCTCTTGCATGCAATGGCCACTCTTGCCATGCTATCGGTCTAGCTCGTTGAATGGTCTGTTCTAGTTCAACATCGTTGATACCCCATGTGGTATCCCTCTGATCCAACCTAGCCACCCCCTACTCGACCTCTCACCTTGTCTTCTTCCTATCATACTTGCGATGGGTTGGTCATCCCATCATCGTCATCCTCTTCTGTTGCCATATTAACATCAACCACAACTGCTTCCCCATCAAATGTGTCATGTTCTCCCGGTTGGAGAGGCATAGCATTTACCTTTAGTACATCCCATAATCTCCCAGTGGCCATGTCCTTTAACCGATGATACCTTTCAGACGACTTATAATCCCATGCTTGAGTATTAAAGTTATTCAAACGGAGCGGAATATGGTGCTTTCTCATGTAGTCGTGGTCATCATCATTTATCAACTCGTGCCATCTTATCAAGGCCTGAATCAACTTACAGTGAGGAATCATCTTCTTGTCTTTGTTGTTCCTAGCTTCCCAAATGTTCAACATGGCCAAATACCGAAATGATATCTTCGGTTTCCCAGTCATTAACGCATAAAGAACCGGCACCTCCGGGTGTCTCACCATTGTTTTATCGCTCCTGCGTGGGACCACATTCGAATGAACGATTACCGGTAAAAGTTTAGCTTCAATCTTCAAATTGTTCCTCCTCATTGTAGTCTCCTTCCCGGGCTGAAAGATAGTTTCTAGCATTGTAGACCAAGTGGGATGCAAAGCCGGTTTATCTTGCAGATCATCTACAGATGGATAGACATACTGATTGCTTGGCTTGGAGTCAAACCGAGCAACGTGACTCAAATTCTCTCATGACATCACGACTTGTACCCCTTCAATCCTCCCATTAAGTCTAAGTGTGCTTGGGGATCGATTACCCCAATCAATAGTGAGAGATCCTACCCATTCTTCAATCAACTTCAAGTAAGCCTTTCTACTTTCATTTCTTCAAAGTTGATGACCGCTCCCCATCCTAGATCATCAAAATATTTAACCAATCCAAAAGGTGCAAAATGATCCCGATCTAACACCCGTTCACACACAAACCCTTCACTGTACGTTTTCAACTCCTTCATCTTATCTTTAAATAATTCCAATTGCCACTCGGGGTCCATTCCATCCAATGGACCTCCACCCCATATGGGTTTCTGTCCTCTTTGGTCTTCTTCTTCATCTGAGTTATCTAGTCTTCGTCTTTGTGCCGGAGGTTGACTTGGTTGCCTTGATGATGAGGCTTCGACTCTTCCTTTGCCTTTCCCGGTTGGTTGCTTCGTTCGCACCATCTGCACAACCAACAAACAAGCAAACATAGAAAGTTAGTGCATGTATATGTAGTAACCAACATATCCCCACACTTGCTAAAAACTATGGCTATTTGATATGTGAACTTGGTTTTATCTTGGGCCATTAATTCAAAACACATCACTTTCAAATCCATTATGAGCAAACTAAGATAATCATCATCCATGTGTTCCAAAAATCATTCATCCCCATGACTTCCTATGGTTGCTAAGCATTTGTTAACCCATCATAATGGCCATTTTATTCATGTTATTGCATCTATTTCAGAAGTCTTAGCACAACAATGTGGGAAATATGAGCTGTAAACACCATTTTACCCATACTAATCAATGAACCCAAGTCTACTTTAAGTACTCAAATAATGTCAAACCTTGCATCATTCATGAGCATCACTCAAATAAATATAAACCACGTACCTTTGAAGATTAATGAGTGAAAAACGTGTTGCAATTAACTGAGTAAGTCAAAACCCCAAAAAAAACCAAAACTTCAACTAGGGTTCGGAGTTGTCACAGCTGATTTCTCTCAAATGATTGCGATCTGGGCAAAACTAACACCGGGGTTTTGATCCTCGTCGAAAAATACCCAAAATGCACTACTTACTTGCTTGATTTGGTTAAGGAATGAGAAAGTTAGGGTTTTGGGTGGTTATGGTGTTTTTGTGAAGAAGATGAAGATGGTGGGTGAGAAAAGGGAGGGTAAATGACGTGATGTGGGGTGAAAAGTGGAGGTTGGGTCCCGATTTCATGTTATGTGGGTCATGGGGTCGGTTATTTTACCGTTTGGAGTGGGTATGTGTCGAAATCCATGAAAAAAACGAACAAAATAGGCTGTTAGGGTGCCTGGCGTAAGCTACGGCTGAGGGCCGTAAGTTACGGCTGATGATTTCTTCCCGTAAGTGCAGCGCAAACCAAAGATTACCCAGCGTAGGCCCAGCCCCGGCGTAAGTTACGGTTCCCAGACGTAACTTACGGCTGGGTGTTTCTTTTTCTTCTTTCGCGTAAGGCAACCGTAAGGCAGAGGATCAGCAGCGTAGGTTATGTGTGAAGCCCACTCAAGTCACCCAACATGAGAAAATGGACCCACTTGCCACTACTCAATGTGTCCATGTCGGTTTTTCTTGAACATCTTTTTTTTTTTTTTTTTAAATACTCTTATAATCCAAACGAAAATCCAAAAGGAATAAAAAAGAAAAATAAAACAAAACGATTGAATAATAATAGTAAGGAAAAACTACTTAAAACTATTAAATTAACATACTTGAAAATAAAAAAAACAAAAAAAAACACTAAGAACAATTAATAAATAATAAAAACAAAAATTAAAACAAAACATAAAATACCTTACTAAACTATTAATTAAAAACTGAAGATAAACTAACAACTTAAAAAAATAAATAAATAAATAAATAAAAAATAAAAACAAAAAATAAGAACAAACAAAATTATTGTAACCTACTAACCTAAAAACAAAATTAAAACAAAACTAAATTAAACTAACAAATTATCAACCCTATGCTTAGCCCCTTTTTCACCACGATTAAAGCACCGTTCCAAGACATTACCGAACCGACCCACCCCTTCACAAATGTCGTGTTGACCCCAACACGTTCACACTTAAGCACACTTCTACGAAAATAACCCGGACATCTATTGATAAAAACGATTTGTGATTGGAGTAAGTTAACCCACAAGAACAATAAAGAAATAACTTAAAATAAAAATAAAAATAAAATAAAATAAAGTAAAGTAAAATAAAGTAAAGTAAAATAAAACCAACACAAAGCTCACAACGAAACGAAAATACGAAGAAAATAAAGCAAAGGTGTACAAAATATACAACTCGGAATTTCTCCCGAGGTTACCTGACCCTCAGACGTCCATGTAATCGAGTGAGCTCGTAACAAAGCTCACTGATTCCTTTGATGCTCCTTGAATATCTGTTGCTTCCAGATATGGCTTCAACCGATGACCATTAACGACTTGTCGTATGTGATCATCAAAATCTTCGATCTCGATATCGCCATAATTACCGATACGCACAATAGAGTACGGTCCCATCAATTTGCTTTTAAGCTTGCCCGGAAACAACTTCAACTGCGAGTTATATAACCACACTTTCTGACCCATTTCAAACTTTTGCAACCTTAATTTCCCATCATGAACTCGCTTAAATTTGTCCTTGTATGCCGATGCACACTCGTAAGCCTCGTCCTGCAATTCCTCTAACTCGCATAGATCCAACTTCCTTTGTTTACCTGCAGCATCATAATCAAGATTAACCTCTTTCACAGCCCATAAAGCTCTATGAGCTAACTCTACTGGTAAGTGGCAAGCCTTCCCATAAACCAATTGATATGGGGTAGTGCCAATAGGCGTTTTGAAGGTGGTTCGGTATGCCCACAAGGCATCATTAAGTTTGTTAGACCAATCCTTGCGATCAGGCCGAACCGTCTTTTGCAAGATTTCCTTTATCTGCCTATTGGACACTTCAACTTGCCCACTCGTTTGTGGGTGGTAAGGTGTTGCAATTCGGTGGTTAACTCCATACCGTTGAAGCAATTTTGCAAAATGAATGTTTTTGAAATGCGTACCCCCATCACTTATGATCACACGAGGGACTCCGAACCTTGTAAAAATGTTTGTTTGCACAAACTTGCATACAACGGAATGGTCATTGGTCTTGGTGGCGATTGCTTCAATCCACTTTGACACATAATCGACCGCCACCAAGATGTAATAGTTATCACACGAATTTGGAAACGGGCCCATGAAATCGATGCCCCATACATCAAATATATTAACAATTAAAATTGGTTGTAAGGGCATCTCATTCCTCTTTGAGATGCTGCCCAATTGCTGACATCTATTACAACGCTTAGCAAATTCAGCAACATATTTAAAGATGGTTGGCCAAAAGAAACCACTAGTTAAAATCTTGTTCCCTATTTTGTGTCCACTAAAATGGCCACCACATGCAAAGGAATGCACGTGCTCTAGCAAGCTTGTAATCTCCTCATCGGGCACACATCTTCGGATCACTTGATCCGCTCCCACTTTGAACAAGTTCGGCTCATCCCAAATGTATTGCTTGACTTTTGTGAAGAATTGTAGTCGCTTCTTCTTCACCCAATGCTCCGGCACTTGACCTGTCACTTTATAATTCACAATGTCAGCATACCAAGGCAAAGTAGAAATAGACATAATGTGCTCATCTGGGAATGTATCATTGATTGCGAGTGAGGTATCATTCTCCTTAGGTGGTAACCGAGATAAGTGGTCTGCAACCACATTCTCACACCCCTTCTTATCTCTGATCTCCAATTTGAATTCTTGTAGTAAGAGGATCCAACGAATCAATCTTGGCTTTGCATCTTTTTTCTCCATCAAGTACCTGACATCACTATGGTCAGAATAGATAATAACTTTGCTACCACAAATATAGGATCTAAATTTATCCAATGCAAAGACTACCGCAAGCAACTCTTTTTCTGTGGTTGTGTAATTCAATTGCGCATCAGAAAGATTTTTGCTTGCGTAGTAGATCACCATGGGTTTCTTGTCAACCCGTTGTCCCAACACAGCCCCAACTGCATAGTCACTTGCATCACACATGATCTCAAAAGGAAGAGACCAATCTGGTGATTGCAAGATTGGGGCTGCCACAAGTTGTTCCTTAAGCAAGTTAAATGATTTCAAACACTCCTCATCAAATTCAAAAGGGACATCTTTTAAAAGCAAGTTAAACAAAGGTTTTGTTATGACACCGAAGCCTTTTATGAACCTTCTATAAAATCCGGCATGTCCTAGAAAAGAACGAATGCCCTTAACATTTGTGGGAGGTGGAAATGTAGAAATAACATTTATTTTTGCCCTATCCACCTCCATCCCTCTTTCAGAAATCACATGACCTAAGACCACCCCTTCACGAACCATGAAATGGCTCTTTTCCCAACTTAAGACCAAATTGGTTTCGACATATCTTTTTAATACTTTGGTTAATTGATTAAGACATTTGTCAAACGATTAACCAAATATTGAAAAGTCATCCATGAAGATTTCCAAAGACTCTCCCATCATATCTGAAAAGATACTCATCATGCACCTTTGAAAGGTGGCGGGAGCATTGCACAAACCAAATGGTATTCGCCTAAATGCGAAGGTGCCATAAGGACAAGTGAATGTAGTCTTATGTTGATCATCTGGATGAATAGCAATTTGATTATAACCAGAATAACCATCAAGAAAGCAAAAGAATTTCTGACCTGATAGGCGTTCAATAATTTGGTCAATAAACGGTAAAGGAAAATGATCCTTAGATGTGGCGGCATTCAATTTCCTATAATCAATGCACACACGCCACCCGGTTACCGTCCGGCTCGCGATTTGCTTGCCATCATCCCCTCGTACTACCTGAATACCTGATTTCTTTGGAACCGTCTGAGTGGGACTCACCCAAGTGCTATCAGAAATAGGGAAGATAATACCTGCATCTAGCCACTTAAGTACCTCTTTCTTTACCACTTCTCTCATGTTGGGGTTGAGCCTCCTTTGTGTGTCTCGAAATGGCTTGGCCTCCGGCTCAGTGATGATCTTGTGCATGACAATGGACGGGCTTATACCTTTCAGATATGCTATTGTCCATCCAATTGCTGATTTGTAAGTGGACAACACTTCAATGAGTGCTCTTTCATGTTCCTCAGTCAAATCGGAAGCAACGATGACTGGTAATGTCTTGTTGCCTCCCAGAAACACATACTTGAGATGTGTTGGCAACTCTTTCAACTCTAGCTCCGGTGGTTCTTCCAATGAGGGTTTCAGCTCCTTGTTCCATGAATTTGGAATCTTCTCTTGATGACACGACCTTGGTGGTCTACCCTCTTGTGTAGCTTTCACTTCAACATCATTTTCAGCATCCATCAACTCTTGAATGTGTTCATTCTCCAACCTGTCAAACACAGAAAATACCTCGACTGTGTTGTCCTTGCTCACTACAGGATCATAGCAAGGAACATAGATGTCAATAATATCTGCCATAAAACATGTGTCATGAGTAGAAAGATTAGTAACAGGAGAAAACATATTCATACGCAATTTTCGATTACCGAATGTCATATCAACCGTGCCATCAACACAATTGATTTGGGCATGAGCAGTGGCAAAAAATGGCCTTCCCAATATGACATCCGGTTGCCTACCCTGTATACCTGACACATAATCCAACACCAAGAAGTCTACCGGGTAGTAGAAGTCTTCCACCTTGACGATCACATCCGTTAACACCCCCTAGGAAGTTTAGGAGTCAAGTCAGCTAACACAACTGTAGTGTCAGCTTTCTGAAGTGGACCAAAATCAAATTGATCATAGAGACTTCCTGGGAGGATGCTAATGCTAGCACCAAGATCCAACAACGCCCTTTCGCTTGTAAATTCACCAATTTGAATAGAAATTAAAGGCGTTCCTGGATTTTCCAACTTAGGTGGAAGAGCACCAGACAAAATGGCACTCACTTGCACATTAACATCTAACTTTTTGGGCAACTTAGGTTGCCTTTTCTGTGTGCACAGTTCCTTCAAGTACTTAGCATAGGCAGGCACCTGTTTTATTGCATCTAACAAAGGGAGATTAATTTTAACTTGTTTGAAAACTTCCCACATCTCATCTTGTTGTGGGCCCCCTTTTGTTTTATTAGAAAGATCCGGTTTTGCCAAGGCCTCCGGAAAAGGAGTTTCCTTGGTTGTTTTATTTGAAACACATTCGGGTTTAGAAACCAGTTTAGATGCAATAGGTGTCTCCTCCCTATCACTCTCCTCATCCTCATCAACATCCTCCACCACACCTTCTATAAAGGTTGGTGGAGTATTAACTTTTTTATCATAAACCTTACCATTTCTAAGTGTGGTTACCTGTTTTACCTGAGCATGTTTAGAAGATGATCCTTGATGAGCGGGGTTTACCTTTGTATCGCTTGGCAATGTTCCAGGATTCCTCTTTGCCAAATCTTCAGCCATTTGCCCTACTTGCTTGTTCAATGCATTGAAGGCTTTGTCTCTCATCTCGTTCTCCTTCTTCATTTCCTTCAACATCTCGAATATTTCATCAGTCTTTGAGGCTTCAGAAGTAGATGTTGAACAACCTTGTTGATTTGCTTGTTGAGGAGGTTGCTGCCTATAATTTCCTTGAAAACCTTGGTTTTGATTCCATTGGTATTGCCTTTGGTAACCCCCTGATTGTACCCTTGATTGCGGTTGAACTGTTGTTGATTTCCCTGGTTGTTTGGTGCTTGGAAGTTGGGGTTCATTTGATTTGAAGTATTGCCATACCTGAAGTTTGGATGGTTACGCAATCCCGGATGATACGTGTTGGAATTCATATCTCCATACACTTGGTTCACTTCTTTTGTTTGACTAAACTGAGATGAACATTGGCTTGCCTTGTGTCCAATCTCTCCACATCCACCACATACACTAAATACATTTTCTGCTTTAGTGTTATCTTTTCCCAGTCCAGCGAGTTTGGCCATCTTTTGTGCCACAACCTCCAATTGCTCCTCGTTGAATTGTGTGGCTGCACCATTAACAGTTTCATGTTTTGATCGCTTGTTAGATTGCTCTAACCTCTTTGAAGTGGTGCTCATCCGCTCAAGCATATCCCAATCTACTTGTACATGTGTAACATCAGTTCCGGAAACGTCACCGGAACAGTGATCACTACAGTACATGAACAGTAAATCAGGTACGTATTTCAGTTATCATTCGTATATCATTGTCATTACATGTATCATAGTACAGTTCAGAATCATTTCAGAGAAACGAAACTCAGAACAATGGTTCCTTAGTCAGATAATTGTCTGGCATCACAGAACCATCATGTGATTATGTGTTATTATTTTATTATGTATAAACGTATGTGAGGCTTTACTGAACAAAACAATACGGATGTCGTTATGTGAATGCTAAACCGACGGATTTTTCGTATAGGTGACGACCTGTACGAATAAATCTGGAAGTTTAACGTTCTGAATGATATTCAATAAAACAATATTGAAAAGTATAGTTATCGCCGTGTTCGTACGGGTGACGATTCGAACGAATACGCGCGATAACCGTACGATTCGATTTTGAACAGTAAATTAAATATTTTTTTAAAATTTAAAATAAATAAAGATATTTAGTTAATTTATTAGGAATCACAATCTAAAATAATTTTATGAATTCTATTTTTAAAAACCGGATCGTTTTGTTACGAAAACGGCGAGAAACCGACGTTTTTACGAGAAACCACGCGAAACCGAACGAACCCGAACACACCCGAACACACCCGGGCATTTTTCTACCATTTATTATGGCATTTATTGCCACTACACCACACAACAACCAGCCACCAACACCATTCACGTTCATCTCTCTCTCTTCTTTCTCTCTCTACAAACCATAGCAAGATCTCTTCCATTTCTTCACGAAATTGTGTGTTTTTGGTGTCTAAACGATCACCATCACACGAGGATCATAGAAGTACAAAGGATCTGTGTTGTTGACCAGCAAATCCGAGGTTAAAATCCGTTCTTGTTGCGATTTTAAGGGTTTGAAAACCCTCTTGTTCGAACACCATTAGAACCGGTTTTAAACTACCTTAACCCTTAGGATTTGCACTACATCACCATACAATTAAGTAGGAACAAGCCTCACTTCATCCCCTGGCCACCTAGCTCGAAAACTATGGCTATCTTGTTCGAACACACTTTGGGCCGAATGACAACCAATCAGTTCGCCGAATGAACTCCAACCTCCTTCGGCCGAATGAGACAACCACCGAAGCAACACCAGCCCTCATTCGGCGAATGACCAGCACCCTTCGGCCAATGCCCATTCGCCGGACTTCCATTTGCTGGACCTCCATTCGCCGGACTAACTTCAATCGGCCCAGACATTCTGTCGGTCCAATGCAGTTTCAGTCGGCCTAGGATACCCGCGGTCCAACTCCCCATTCGTTTGGCCAGTCATTCTCCAGAGCTCACACATTCGGTCAAGATTCATTCGAGCCAAACCCTTCACCTGAATCAAGCCCTTCGGGTCTTGCTCATTCGGTTGGCTCTCACTCGTGAGTATTCATTCGGCCGAACCCACACTCATTCGCTCTAACTTAGTTCAGTCAGTCGTCCCAGGAGGGTACTCGATCGGCCATTAATAACATACATGGAATGTATGTTGCATGCATGGGAAACTATTCCTTGTGTGTGTGCATGGGGTGATATTAGGGTTTCCATCCCCATGCAATTAAATTGTGTGAACATGGTTTCATCATGAAACATTAAACTAAGGCATGATCATAGTAACCATGGGGTCTAACTTGGGATATAAATGGTTAATGATACGAATATAGTTCGAGAAAGTAAATAATGAGGGTTCATCTAAACTATCTAGTCTTAACCAATCAAAGTATTGCAAAGAAATCGTTTAGAAATCAAAGTCTAAGGAATGGGCCCGAGGTTGGCCCAATGGGCTTAACCCAAGCCCATCATGTAGAATTTCATCTTCTTAAATTAATTATTTTATTTTAATAAAATAAATTTAAATTGTAAACTTTGTTAAAACAAATTAAATGATTTTCTAAATAAGTGTTCATCATAAAATGGACTAACTTAAAATAATTGACTAAAGGTTCATAATTAATGAAGTGGGATAGGGATCTATCATGGGTAATAAGTTATTTTAGATAGAAAGAATTCTAGAAACACACTAGTAACCTAGGACACTTAGTTGCACACCGAGACCAAACCCTAGATCCAACGTTTATTATGAATACTTATCGTCTTCGAATCTCTTAAAACAACTCAGGTACTGAAGATACTTAGGGTACAACAGCGAGCGCGCATTTTGTAGTAATTCAATACAAAGCAACACAAGTGAGTTCATTGCCCCTTTTCTAAACATTTTTGTTTTAAAACGCGGGGCTGAGAAGCATGCGTAAACTGTTTTATTTAAATTGTTTACTTATATGCTTTTATTTATCATATGTCATATCTTTATGTTTGTTGATACTCCTAGACTCCTGTCTAGGTAATCATTATACAGATCAAATTATCAAGTTAATTAATTAAATTACTCTTATGAGTAATACTTTAATTCTAAACTCTAAACAAACCCTTAGTCCATCAAGCTCAAATTCAAGAATCTAAATTCAAAGTGAAATCAAAGGAACTAAATCAAAAGATCATGTTCAAGAAACCTAACTCAGTGTGTGATCTGGGAACAAAGAATCATAATCAAGAATCAATTATCAATGTGAAATCATGGAAATTCTAAAGATCAAGATCAAGAGACTCAAGGAATCAGAAATTATAAATGTGTGTGAATCATTGAAATAATGAAATCATTACAACCTGATGAAATCATTAATACTTGAGTCAAGGTGGATGTCAGTTGTATAGGGAATCAAGACCACGTGTAACACACATAAAGTCCCGTCATGAATAGTAGACTCTTGTAGTCAAGCTATATGGGCAATAACGTGAACTATCAAATGAAATCAAAAATCAAAATCAAGAGAATCAAAGAGATCAAGAATCAAAGGATATCCGTAAAGTCCCTTCAGGTACAGTAGACCATTGGGTCAAGCTGTATGGGCATCATTAAAATCCCGGCATGCTCAGGTATACTCCTTGTGAGTTATGCCTGATATGGGTCACGTGTGAGAGGATACAACTTGGACAACCACCAACAACTAAGTCTAATTGATTGAGTTAAATAAGGCCCAATCATCATGTCTTAGTTGTGTTCAAATGTTTTATTTATTTATTTAATTAAATATCTAACGTTATATTTCTATCACTGACTTTTGGGAAATCATGTATCTATGATGAACTCAAGAGAATCAAAGGTGAATCAAATTTTGGAAAGCATAATCTAAATCAGAGGTGTGTTAGGTTAAAATGCTTAATTATCATTAACAACAGTGTCATATGCATATTAGTATGTGGTGGGATGTTGGCTAGGGCTTGTCCCTTACATATGCCCTATATATAAGCATACCGATGTGGATATTACATGTGGTGTTAACGAGGTTAGGGTCTTTACCGAAAGAGGTTTTTCAAATCATTTTCAATTACTAAAACTATATGAACTCACCAACCATGTGTTGACTTTACTTTTGCATGACTTCTCAGGTGACGAACAGGTCAACTGAAGAGTTATTTCTTTTGGACTAGGACTTCAGATAGAAGACTTAGTATTTTGGACCTGCATACTTTTGAAGGCATCATTATACAAATTATTTTGTATATCTTGTGTAAATACAAGATAGAAATTTATGATGTTGATGGTAGATTTACATTGTTAAATTATAAACAATACTGATGTAATTTAACTTTGTAATTCTATTATATTTAGAATTTCTTGTTTATGTCATGTGCAATGTAAACAATCTGATCATCACGATTATCACTCGTGATATCGCGCCCCAGGAACCTTCCGCCCGACGGGGATTCCGATCCAACCCCGCCGGCTCGGGGTGTGACAACATGATTGTACAAGAATGTCCCATTGCTTT
The DNA here is from genome assembly GCA_009363875.1 of Mikania micrantha. Classification (NCBI taxonomy): domain Eukaryota; kingdom Viridiplantae; phylum Streptophyta; class Magnoliopsida; order Asterales; family Asteraceae; genus Mikania; species Mikania micrantha. Next base: position 67,802,285 of record CM018695.1, read on the forward strand.
GGGAGTTGATGTCTCGAATGTCTTCAGATGACATCCCATCATAGAATGCAACTAGTAACTCCCACATGTTGATCCCATGATGTGGGCATTTCCTCAACATGTCTTTGAATCGAGTGAAGGCTTCATGAAATAATTCCCCTCCTTTTTGTTTGAAATTCCTAATGGCAGCCCGAGCCTCTGTTGTCTTCTTCATTGTATAGAACTCAATTAGAAACTGTTGCTGCATTTCTTCCCAAGTAAAAATACTTGCTGATGGTAGTGTAGAAATCCACTTCTTAGCTCTATCTTTCAAAGTAAACGGGAAGAGGATTAACTTCACTTTATCCGCTGAAAGTCCTTGGCCACCCGTGACTTGACAGAATTGCTCGAATTCTTGCAAGTGTTGATACGGTTCCTCAGTGGCTCTTCCATGGAATGTGGGCACGGATGTCAATACCGCTGGTCTTACCTCAAATGATCTACCATGCCTAACAGGTGTGACTACCGGTGAGGAATTTGTAGTCAAAGCAGGTCGGAAGTGAGTAGTGGCACCTTGTGCATGTGCCATGCCTTGATTTTAGTTCATGGGCACTCCCATGTTTGGAGGAGGCATAGGGATTCCAGGTCCATAATTTTGATTCTGCGGTCTTGGTGGCCTGTTAAACCCTTGTTGTGGTGGATACCCATACTGTGGTTGTTGATGTTGGAAACCATAACCTCCTTGATTCAATGGTTGTGGATTCGGTGGGTAAGGGTTATGCAATTGTGGTTGTGGTGGTGGTTGCCCGTAAGGGTCGTCATAAGCAGCATTGGCGTTCTGTAAGTTGTAGTCACCACCGTTCAAGCCATCATCCCAATCATGGACATTGTTCTCACCACTCCATATTGTGCCATGATGAGTCCCTCCTCTCAAAGTGTTTCTTTCCTCAGTGGTATTGGTATGGTGGTCATCATTAGGAGGGTGGTCAAGATGAGGTGCATGTTGATATTGGGGTTGAGCAGGTGGTGGTGGAGGAGGATTTGGGTTACCTTGCGGATTCTCAAAGTCCTCAAACCTTGATGGTTCAGGTGGAAACTCCATTGTCAGTTGTTGTTGAATGCTTGGAGATGCAAGCTCTGTCCGGTGGAGTACTCGATTCCTACGAGCGGCGCGTTCAATTTCTGGATCAAAATTCAGAGGTGAAGATCTTCCAGAATATCTAGTATGCATGCAAACCTGAATTTACCTGCGCACTAACACAACCCGTGTAAATCTGACAAATAAACAAAATAAACTAAAACGAAATTGAAAGTAATTTGCGCACGACTCCCCGGCAACGGCGCCAAAATTTGATCGGTGTCGAAGTACCAACCAAAGATAAGAATTTAAACTCAAGTCCTACTACCCAAATTAGATAGGGAAGTCGGGTATCGATCCACGAGAAGTCAAGTGGAAATCACTTTCAACACAAACTAGTTAATTACTTGCACTTGAAAATTAAACTTGAATTTGTTGATTTTAGGTTTAAATTGGAAAACAATTAACTTGCACTAAAAACAAACTAATTAAAACAAAAGATTTGTGAACAATAAAATGGAAAAGGTGATCACTCCGGATTTCAAGTTAATCAAATAGTTAAAGATGCTTTGAATTGTCAATTGGAAACTACATAGACATAGCTTATGCTTGAATTGATCTACACCTAGAATTTGGAAACCAATTAGTGACCTTATTGACAACCGGTAACTAGACCGATGTTGATTTGGTTGATTATTAATTTCATAAAACCGATTGATCATAAAAGCTTTGAAACTCAATTTCATCAACTACCAATCCACTCAAGCTATGAATGAATAAAAAATAACCAAATTGAAATTGAACTTGCAAAGTAATAAAACAATAGTTAAGGTTTCACAATCAAGCAATACTAGAAAGCAATTCAATGAAAAACTAATCTAATACCAATGTTTAACAATCCAAAGTAAACTTTAACTACTAAACCTAACCATCCATCCGGAGACGATCACGAGAGACTTAGCTGAACATAGCAACACTTGAATCTTCAATCTTCATGTGAAATTGCATGTTGGATTCTTGATTTTGCTGTTAGGATTGATGAATCGGGGCTTTAGAACGCTCCAAAAATACTCCAAAATCGCCCAAGAACTTGACCCAAAGGTGTGATAGTCGACTAGGGTTGATTCGGGCCTTAAATACCCCAAAAAACGCGAGATTTAATGTTTTCCGTCGCCCCCCGGCATAACCTAGGCGTAACTTACGCCTACATGCATGCACCTTACGCCCTAGAAGCTCTGTCTTACGGTTCTAGTTACGCAACAGCATCCCGGCGTAAGTTACGGCCCCTTAGGCGTAACTTACGCCTGCTCTGATATCACTGTTAGCTTCGTCTCGTCGAGAAAACTCAGTTTTCATATATTATACGTCCCGTAACTCCTCTCTGAGCCCGAGATATGCCTCTTCAAAGTTTATGGCTTCTATTTTGCGTCTTCGGATGTTCGGATGTGTTCACCCTTGCTCCTCTATGCTCGGTTTCCTCTTAAAAACGCTTTATTGCCTCATCCAACCTACAAACACACAAGGACAACCGGTAGCTTCTATTCCGAATAAATAAACAAGTCAAACCACATAAAAACATCCAATTAATCAAGTTAGAATCAATTCCAAACCCATTGCATCAATAGTTCATTAGATGATAACAATGTTGCAACATTTATTGTGACACCCCGTAATTTCTAGGTCGGCACCTTATTTATTTAAATATTTATATAAATGTTCTATGTACACGTGGCACTAGAATTAGTTTAATTTAGTGTGACACGTGGCACGACAGTACAAACACTGGCACACAACTAGATAATTCGAGGAATTATCGACGAACAGCACACACGTGTCAAAACACGCGAACGTTGGTGAACGTCAAGCACATTGTGTAGCACAACACTCGAAACTTCACGAAACACTCACACATTGAACTAGGAAGTTCAAACAAGGCCAAACGATGGTTCGGAAGCGTGAAAACGACGACGAACGGATCAAAACCGTTAAAAGGGGCTTATTGGGCTCTTCAGGGGCCCATCGCGGTACACGATGGCCCAACAGGTGGCATTGTCGCGGTACGCGACAGACATCGCGAGGAGTTGACTCCCGGATTTCTCCGCGTAGCGCGAAGCATCTTTCTGGCCTATCTCCGCGGTACGCGACGGGTGTCAGACGGAAAATCTTTATAAAACCAAGACACCATCATCACAAGCCACCCTACAACTCCATTTCTCAAGTTCTGACCGACATTATTACCCCTACCTTCATCTTCAACCTCTGGAAACCTCAATTGGCAGCCATTAACACCCATTTGAAGCTCAAGAACCTTGAAGGAAGTCTTCTAGATCACTATTCATCACCACCACCTTCGTGTTCCTGTCGAAACTCACGAATCAGGAGGTCAAGGAGGCTGCTACACATCATCTCAACACTTCTAGAAGCCTTGAAAGGTAGTATGTCCTTCCTTGTAGCCTAAAAACACTCATAAGCTCACACACATGTGTTAAAACCCACATGCAAGCTCATAGCAAGCTCATGCACGAATTTATTTTCCGGGGTTGTTGATTTCATGATGTTTCTTGACGATCTATGATGATTAGATTGAGTTTTGTGATGATCTATGATGATGGGTATATATCTTGTTGCTTAAAATGATGTTTTGTGATATTATATTGCCATGCATGTATGATCCATGAGTATTGGAATGATTTTGGGTATGTAGAAATGTTTCTTGTTGATATTGGAATAGGATTACATGGCTAGATGATGTTAGAATGGTTAAAACGATGATTTTAATGAATCTTTCTATTTTTAGAAATTTTTTATGGTCAAGGTGTTGTTTGAGATGAGTTCATGAACATGCATGTAACTAGATATGTTGCTAGAGTATTAATATGATGATTAAAATGCTTAGAATGTGGTTTTGATAATATTTTGGTCATTTTTCAACATAGTTACTATATTTAGTAACTTTTTGAGACAATATATTGCTAGATGACAAATTGGGTTATATGTACATGTTTAAATGATGTTAAGTGGTTTATTATAATATTTTGTGACATAAGATTGGTTTAGAAATATTAAAATGGTTATTTCTATGCAAAAGAACAAAGTTACTATTTATAGTAACTTTATTTTTACAAAAACCGATTTGTCAACATGTTGTGTGATATGAGCATGCTAGAAATATAAAAATCGTTATGCTTTGTGAAGTTTCCATAAATGGAAACTTACTATAAATAGTAAGTTGCCCATAGACGCGACTTGCGCGTTTTGCACACGACGAGCACTTACACATTTGCTACACGATTCACAACCGTCACACGGTTCACCAACGGATCGTCGACTTGACACGGTCAACTCTTGTCAAACTTGGTCAAACACGGTCATTATGGACCAACACAGCCAAACACGGTCAATGTGGACCAACACGAGCAAACATGGTCATTATGGACCGACACGGACAAACATGCACAACCAAGGGTTGTTGGCACAAACACGAGCATTAACACGAACACTAGCACGGTCACATACACGAACTCACGTACGGTGTACGATATAGGTTGCCGGTGACCGACTACACTACTTGACGCTTCAGGAGCTTACGCTTACACTTGATTACTTCACTAAGGTGAGTTTACGGCCCCTTTTTACTCTTTTTCAAAAGTTTTTAAATAGGGGGAGAATACTAGTTGCATCGAGTCAAACATTATTGCTATTACAAACATTTTTGTGTATGCTGGTTTATTGGACAAACATTAAGTGTTGAACTCGTAACAAGTCCTCACAAAGTTTTACCGTTAATGTACGAACAACGTGGTAGATTTGGATGGATCCATTAGGGAATGACTAACCCCACGGGGCACTATGTTGACTGGATGTCATAACCCGTGCAAACTCTGACCTAACTTGCTATGCATACGAGGCATAGCGGAGGCAAGGACAAACAAGTCTAGTTTGGTAGTGACGCACTGACACTTTGGGTCTAGGGCTCGGTACTAACATTGATAAACAGCATGACACACTTTCTTACTATATGTATATCAAAACCTGTGAACTCACCAACCATTGTGTTGACACTTTTTCTAACTTGTATTCTCAGGTAACTAGCAAGGCTAACATGAGGACAGGAATGCACATCTTAAGGACGAGCATTAGGGACTTACATGCATTCTGTCATGACTTTTCAAAAACAATTTAACTTTCATTCTGTTTAAGACAATGTTGTATTAAACTTATTTCATTCTGCTGCATGTATCAAACATATTTATTTTCCGCTGCTATAAATTACTTTTCCGCTGCAAACCATTTTATTATGTGTATTTGTCAAACATGGGATTTGTAAACGCATATAGAGGTGTTCTATATGACCTTGAGCTGTGATTCTCGCCACGTCACACCCATGTGGACTGACACCACGAGTGGAAATTTGGGGGTGTGACAGACTGGTATCAGAGCCTTGGTTATAGAGAACTAGGTTTGCATTAGTAAACTTAGACTATAGCCATTGCTCAACTTTAGACACTACACATAGAACCTTGCACATTGATGATATTATTGCTTATATTGAATTATAGTTTACTAACTTGAGACTTACAGGGATGGCCAACAACGAAGAAACCAACAGGAGCTCGAGCAGACGCTCGGCGACTGATGACTTGACTGAGAGCCGCCGACGAGTCCACGACATAGTGGCTCAAGTGGACACTGATATGGACAGGCGAGCTAGGGACGCAGCACGAGCCCGACATTGGGGATGGCTTCCCACTATGATCCAGGAATGGATCATCGGGGAGAGGGTACCTCCATACAGATACCCCGGCGACATGACGCCCGGCCATCGATTGCCACCACTCGAAGTACCACTAGAGCAGGCCTTCGCGGCCCACGTTGCTTGCACTCGGCGAGAGATTTGGAGGAGTGGCGAGCTATCTGATGAGGTTCGAGTTCTTCGCGAGAAGAACGATCGCCTGGAAAGGCGAAACGATCGACTGGAGGAGCGAAACGATCGACTGGAGGAGCAGGTGGAGACCCTTCGTCTCCAGGTATCCCAGCTGATGAGTCAGCATGGGCAGATGGTGGACATCATGCAGGAGCATGATGGGCGCATTACCGAGAACTGAGTTGCCAATGAGGAGACTCAAGCAATGGTTCAGGCCAGCGACGCCATGCTTAACGCATGGGCTGCACAGTTTATAGAAGAACCTCCACAGGAGGATGGTCCTGAATTCGAGGTCAATGACCTCGGAGAAGAGGATTTTGACGAGGATCCCGAAGAGGATCCAGAGGAGGACGATAACGACGGAGACGCTGCCAGTGACATTTCACACGTCTCCATGGACTCGGACTAGATAGGATACTTTATTTTATATTTCTTTTTGTATTTGCCTAGACGAGCGGGATGTGCTCGAAGAACTCGTATTGTATTTCCTTTTGAAATTATTGTACTTCAAAAATCTGGTATTAATGAAAATTATGCTTTGTTATTATCTATTGTATCAGTATGACTGTTGTTAACACAACTTCTGACATGACATCTGACTTGACTTCTAACATGACATTTGCTAACACTCTAACTCATGCTAACTAACATTCTAACCTTTCCATATAGCAACATGTCTGGAAGAGGATCCAACGCTCTCAAACTCAAACGCAAGTCCGAAAGGGCGAGAATCGACATGATGGTTGAACGTAAGTTCAACAAAGTGCTCGCGGAGTACGAGGCGAACCGACATGCCAGCGAGACTAGTGGCACTAACAATGGTATTAACTCCTGCCTAACGTGACTAACATAGTATAGGCAACGCAGACACTAACACGTTACATTAAACTCCGATGCACAGGATCTCATGGGGGCGTAGCAAAGGGATGCTCATTCAAAGCTTTTCTGAGCTGCCACCCACATAAGTTCCAAGGTACCGAAGGAGCAGTGGGACTGCTTCGCTGGATCGAGAAGCTGGAGTCAGTTTCTCTATGTCTGAGTGCTCGGAGGAAAACCGAGTGAAATATGCTACGGGAACTCTGGAGGGACCGGCCCTCACATGGTGGAACACCCATGTCCAGATTCTCGGACTGGAAACCGCCAACTCTATTCCCTGGGAGAATTTCACAAGGATGCTTCATGAGGAGTATTGCCCTCGTGACGAAATCCGAAAATTGGAAGAGGAATTTTGGGTACACAAGATGGTGGGATCGGAAATCGAGAAGTACTGTACTCGATTTCACGAATTGTGCAAGCTATGCCCGGCAATGGTAACGCCGGAGTATAAGAAGATCGAGCAGTTCATAAGTTGACTGCCGGAACAAATTCAAAGCACGGTAACTGCTTCCGACCACACCACCATCCAACCACTGATCAGACTGGCTCATAAACTGACTGACCAAGCGGTAGCACAAGGCAAGCTACCCAAACGAGGCGAGCATGTCAGCACCAATCTCATCAACCCCAACAACAACAGCGGTCTGCACCAGCAAGAGCCTTTACTGCAACCCAACCCGATGACAAGGGAAAGGGAGTATACCAAGGGAAATATCCACTATGCAACCGTTGTTCATACCACCACTTTGGGCAATGAGAGCGGTATCGTTGCCTGAAGTGCGGTCGACATGGCCACATGGCCAAAGATTGCAGATCAAAGTTTCCTGTCAACAACAACAACCCCAACCACAACCAGAACCGCAACAAAAACAATCAAAACACTCCCAGAGGGTGTTATGAATGTGGCAAGCCGGGCCACATGAGGAGGGATTGCCCTCAGCTGAAGAAGGCCGGAGGAGGAGCGGCCAAGGGTCGAGCTTTTGTCATTGGCTCGGGGGAAGCCAAGGATGACCCGAACATCGTGACCGGTACGTTTCTTTTAAATAATGTCTACGCTAGCATATTATTTGATACCGGTGCCGATAGGAGCTTTATATCTAGTGAGTTTAGTAGATTGCCAGACATTACCCCGACACCACTAGACTATAAATATACTGTAGAATTAGCCGACGGCAAGCTGATTGAAACACAACACATCTTTCGAGGATGCGTCATGGTGTTGGCGGATCACGAGCTCGAAATCGACTTAATGCCGGTAACTCTCGGAAGCTTTGACGTAGTCGTTGGAATGGACTGGTTATCCGCTAACCAAGCAGAGATCATATGCAACGAAAAGATCGTACGGGTGACGTTGCAGAATGGGGAACGGATCTCGATTCAGGGAGAACGACGGGGAGTACCTCTGAACATTATGTCCTGCATGAAGGCAAACAAGTACCTCCAAAAGGGATACACTGCAATACTTGCCCTCATCACGGAACAACCGAAGAAAGAAAGGAAGATTGAGGACATTGCAGTAGTCCGCGATTTTCCCGAAGTGTTTCCCGAGGATCTACCTGGACTGCCTCCGAAACGACAAGTCGAATTCCAGATAGACCTCACACCAGCAGCAGCACCGATTGCTAAAGCCCCATACCGACTAGCACCGACTGAGATGCAAGAACTGTCTAACCAATTGCAGGAACTGTTAGACAAAGGATTTATCAGACCGAGCTTCTCACCTTGGGGAGCACCGGTCTTGTTCGTAAAGAAGATAGACGGATCATTCCGTATATGCATCGACTACAGAGAGCTGAACAAGGTGACGATCAAGAATCGATATCCATTACCGCGAATAGATGATTTGTTTGATCAGTTGCAAGGGTCAAGCTACTATTCGAAGATCGATTTAAGATCGGGATACCATAAACTAAGGATACAGGAAAAGGATATTCCTAAGACAGCCTTCAGAACCCGATATGGACACTATGAATTCTTGGTTATGCCCTTCGGACTAACCAACGCACCCGCAGTATTCATGGACCTCATGAATAGAGTGTGCAAACCTTACCTCAATAAATTCGTAATAGTGTTCATTGACGATATACTGATTTACTCAAAGAATCAGGAGGAACATGCTAAACATCTAAGGCTAGTCTTGGAATTATTGAAGGAAGAACAACTGTACGCGAAGTTTCAAAGTGCGACTTTTGGATTCGCGAAGTCCAATTTCTCGGACACGTGGTTAATGAGCAAGGGATACACGTAGACCCAGCCAAGATTGAAGCCATCAAGAACTGGGAAGCACCCAAAACTCCGACTGAGGTGCGACAATTCCTAGGTCTGGCCGGGTACTACCGGAGATTCATTGAAGGATTTTCAAGGATTGCTCAATCACTGACATCCCTGACCCATAAAGACAAGAAGTTTGACTGGGGAGTCAAACAGGAAACTGCTTTCAATTTGTTGAAGCAGAAACTATGTACTGCACCTATCCTATCCTTACCAGAAGGATGCGATGATTTCGTGGTGTATTGCAACGCCTCAAAACAAGGACTTGGTTGCGTGCTTATGCAACGCGAGAAGGTGATAGCATACGCTTCACGACAACTGAAGGTGCATGAGAAAAACTACACGACTCATGACCTTGAGTTGGGAGCCGTAGTATTTGCCTTGAAGATCTGGCGACACTACTTGTATGGCACAAAATGCACTATCTTTACCGATCATAAAAGCCTACAACACATCTTCGACCAGAAGGAGCTAAATATGAGGCAACGAAGATGGGTCGAACTCATCGGCGATTATGATTGCGCCATCAAGTACCATCCCGGTAAAGCAAACGTAGTGGCTGACGCGTTGAGTCGGAAGTAAACAACCAAACGCGTACGTGCCCTACAACTCACGATTCATTCTTAACTACCAAATCAGATTCGAATCGCACAACAGGAAGCCCTGAAAGCTGAAAATCTCAATCTTGAAGCCATGCGTGGTATGGATAAACAGATGAAAGTAAAGGATGACGGAGCTTACTACTTAATGGATCGAATTTGGATTCCACACTACGGGGGACTAAGAGAAGTAGTGATGGACGAAGCTCACAAGAGCCGGTATTCCGTACATCCGGGCTCTGACAAGATGTATGACGACCTGAAGACAACCTACTGGTGGCCAAACATGAAAGCAGAAATAACAACCTACGTGAGTAAGTGTTTAACATGCTCAAAGGTCAAGGTTGAGTACCAGAAGCCATCAGGGTTACTTCAGCAACCGGAACTGCCAATGTGGAAATGGGAACAAATTTCCATGGACTTCATCACCAAATTGCCAAAGACGGCAAGTGGCTGCGATACCATCTGGGTTATCATAGACCGACTAACGAAGTTTGCGCATTTCCTACCCATCAAGGAGACCGACAAGTTGGAAAAAGTCACTCGGATTTACCTGAAGGAAGTGGTCACTCGACATGGAGTACCAATCTCGATCATATCTGACCGCGATAGTCGATTCACGTCGCACTTCTGGAAGTCTTTGCATAAGGCCTTGGGTACGAGATTGGATATGAGTACCGCTTACCACCCACAGACTGATGGGCAGAGTGAACGCACCATACAGACACTAGAGGACATGCTTCGGGCATGTGTTATTGACTTTGGGAGTAGCTGGGAAACCCATCTACCATTAGTTGAGTTTTCATATAATAACAGCTACCACACTAGCATCCAAGCTGCACCATTCGAGGCACTATACGGACGTAAGGGTCGATCACCTATTTGCTGGGCAGAAGTTGGAGACAGCCAACTGACCGGCCCAGAGCTTGTGCACGAAACGACGGAGAAAATCGTGCAAATACGCAAACGGATGGCAGCAGCTCGAGACAGACAGAAGAGCTACGCCGACAAACGACGTAAACCGTTAGAATTCCAGGTGGGAGACAGAGTGTTACTCAAGGTCTCGCCCTGGAAGAGAGTCATACGGTTTGGAAAACGGGGCAAACTGAACCCTCGTTACATTGGACCTTTTGAGATTACAAAACGAATAGGCCCTGTAGCCTACGAACTGAACCTGCCAGTTGAACTGAGCAGCGTTCATAACGTATTCCATATCTCGAACCTCAAGAAGTGCTTATCTGATGAGACACTTGTTATTCCTCTCGAGGAGATACAAATCGACGAACAATTGAACTTCGTTGAGGAACCGGTGGAGATTATGGACCGGGAAACCAAGAAGCTCAAACTTAGCAAAATACCGATAGTAAAGGTGCGATGGAATTCGCGACGAGGACCGGAATTCACATGGGAACGTGAAGACCAGATGAAACAAAAGTACCCACACCTGTTCGCGAAACAGACAAACACTAGCAACGCCAGTTGAATTTCGGGACGAAATTCTTTCTAACAAGGGGAGATGTGACACCCCGTAATTTCCAGGTCAGCACCTTATTTATTTAAATATTTATTTAAATGTTCTATGTACACGTGGCACTAGAATTAGTTTAATTTAGTGTGACACGTGGCACGACAGTACAAACACTGGCACACAACTAGATAATTCGAGGAATTATCGACGAACAGCACACACGTGTCAAAACACGCGAACTTTGGTGAACGTCATGCACATTGTGTAGCACAACACTCAAAACTTCATGAAACACTCACACATTGAACTAGGAAGTTCAAACCAGGCCAAACGATGGTTCGGGAGCGTGAAAACGACGACGAACGGATCAAAACCATTAAAAGGGGCTTATTGGGCTCTTCAGGGGCCCATCGCGGTACGCGATGGCCCAACAGGTGGCATTGTCGCGGTACGCGACAGACATCGTGAGGAGTTGACTCTCGGATTTCTCCGCGTAGCGCAAAGCATCTTTCTGGCCTATCTCCGCGGTACGCGACGGGTGTCAGACGACAAATCTTTATAAAACCAAGACACCATCATCACAAGCCACCCTACAACTCCATTTCTCGAGTTCTGATCGACATTATCACCCCCTACCTTCATCTTCAACCTCTGGAAACCTCCATTGGCAGCCATTAACACCCATTTGAAGCTCAAGAACCTTGAAAGAAGTCTTCTAGATCACTATTCATCATCACCACCTTCGTGTTCCTGTCGAAACTCACGAATCAGGAGGTCAAGGAGGCTGCTACACATCATCTCAACACTTCTAGAAGCCTTGAAAGGTAGTATGTCCTTCCTTGTAGCCTAAAAACACTCATAAGCTCACACACATGTGTTAAAACCCACATGCAAGCTCATAGCAAGCTCATGCACAAATTTATTTTCTGGGTTTGTTGATTTCATGATGTTTCTTGAGGATCTATGATGATTAGATTGAGTTTTGTGATGATCTATGATGATGGGTATATATCTTGTTGCTTAAAATGATGTTTTGTGATACTATATTGCCATGCATGTATGATCCATGAGTATTGGAATGATTTTGGGTATGTAGAAATGTTTCTTGTTGATATTGGAATAGGATTACATGGCTAGATGATGTTAGAATGGTTAAAACGATGATTTTAATGAATCTTTCTATCTTTAGAAACTTTTTATGGTCAAGGTGTTGTTTGAGATGAGTTCATGAACATGCATGTAACTAGATATGTTGCTAGAGTATTAATATGATGATTAAAATGCTTAGAATGTGGTTTTGATAATATTTTGGTCATTTTTCAACATAGTTACTATATTTAGTAACTTTTTGAGACAATATATTGCTAGATGACAAATTGGGTTATATGTACATGTTTAAATGATGTTAAGTGGTTTATTATAATGATTTGTGACATAAGATTGGTTTAGAAATATTAAAATGGTTATTTCTATGCAAAACAACAAAGTTACTATTTATAGTAACTTTATTTTTACAAAAACCGATTTGTCAACATGTTGTGTGATATGAGCATGCTAGAACTATAAAAATCGTTATGCTTTGTGAAGTTTCCATAAATGGAAACTTACTATAAATAGTAAGTTGCCCATAGACGCGACTTGCGCGTTTTGCACACGACGAGCACTTACACATTTGCTACACGATTCACAACCGTCACACGGTTCACCAACGGATCGTCGACTTGAAACGGTCAACTCTGGTCAAACTTGGTCAAACTTGGTCATTATGGACCAACACAGGCAAACACGGTCAATGTGGACCAACACGAGCAAACATGGTCATTATGGACCGACACAGACAAACATGCACAACCAAGGGTTGTTGGCACAAACACGAGCATTAACACGAACACTAGCACGGTCACATACACGAACTCACGTACGGTGTACGATATAGGTTGCCGGTGACCGACTACACTACTTGACGCTTCAGGAGCTTACGCTTACACTTGATTACTTCACTAAGGTGAGTTTACGGCCCCTTTTTACTCTTTTTCAAAAGTTTTTAAATAGGGGGAGAATACTAGTTGCATCGAGTCAAACATTATTGCTATTACAAACATTTTTGTGTATGCTGGTTTATTGGACAAACATTAAGTGTTGAACTCGTAATAAGCGCTCACAAAGTCTTACCGTTAATGTACGAACAACGTGGTAGATTTGGATGGATCCATTAGGGAATGACTAACCCCACGGGGCACTATGTTGACTGGATGTCATAACCCGTGCAAACTCTGACCTAACTTGCTATGCATACGAGGCATAGCGAAGGCAAGGACAAACAAGTCTAGTTCGGTAGTGACGCACTGACACTTTGGGCCTAGGGCTCGGTACTAACATTTGATAAACAGCATGACACACTTTTGTTACTTTTCTAACTTGTATTCTCAAGTAACTAGCAAGGCTAACATGAGGACAGGAATGCACATCTTAAGGACGAGCATTAGGGACTTACATGCATTCTGTCATGACTTTTCAAAAACAATTGAACTTTCATTCTGTTTAAGACAATGTTGTATTAAACTTATTTCATTCCGCTGCATGTATCAAACATATTTATTTTCCGCTGCTATAAATTACTTTTCCGCTGCAAACCATTTTATTATGTGTATTTGTCAAACATGAGATTTGTAAACGCATATAGAGGTGTTCTATATGACCTTGAGCTGTGATTCTGGCCACGTCACACCCACGTGGACTGACACCACGAGTGGAAATTTGGGGGTGTGACATTTATGTATCCTTCTCTAACCGGAATAATTTCAGGTTAGAGTTATTTAAATCATTTCTAACATTTTCTACATACCAACTCTAGGTCTAATCTATCTTCATGTCACTGCTTGTCAAAAGGAAATTGTATCATTTCAACCTTTCATAACCTTCGAATCTAGATAGTTTAACATTTCTTTTCATTCGTGGTTGACAAAAGACTGAATCTAGACATTGCATTCAGTTATACCTAATGCTAGGCATGCATTCATTTACCTTCGCTTATCAATCCCTAATCACACCTTTATCACATTTGTTCATGTACTCATTTTTAATAACTCACTTTTACCTTTAGTAACGTATGTACAATTCTTATATCCTGATATCAACATGTATTTCTCAACCTAATGGGATCTTGTCAAGATCTAGGATACTAACAAAGCATTATTATTCATGACACATAGATTAATTATATTAAATCTCTAAGTCAACTTTTAACTTGCATGACCTCAAACGAATATACTCATCCTTAGTTAATAATATTATTCATTCTCAAGTGATGAATAATTCATCCATAAGTGAAGTTCCTTGGTTCGTTTGTAAGCCATTTCCTTTATTCTAAGTTTTCCATCATTAATAAGTCAACTGGATCACATACACTCGAGTAATCTAATGATCCTCATAATAACTTAAATTTTCAGCTAATATAGGTGGAATACCACATTGGTACTATCATGTTGTATTCTAATTGAATAGACTTAATGTGTTTTAGCAATTTCGATCATTCTTGGGTATAATTATTGAAATTTTCATTTCTGAAACCACTGTCGCCTAGTGGTTGATTATTTAGTTCCTAATAACTAAAATACCCTTGTTGCATGAATTTATTATCCTTGGTATGCCAAATGACCAAAATGTCATTAATTTATGAATTGTAATAGTACATGTGATTTGTTGGCAAACCAATTTATGCATGACAAGATTTGAAGTTGTGATGATATTTATTTATCAATGTCGGATGTCATTTGATAAACAAGGTCTTGGACCATGTTTGGTTAATGTTCCTATGATTATCATCACCTTTTTGTAGTAATTCTACTATTAACTAAATTGTTACCTCTTTTGACTTCTCTGGTTCCTTTTTCCCAGCCTTGAATCTGCATGGGTGGTATATTTACAGGGTAATCCATTCACTAATACTCTGTTCATTAACCTTTGTAACAGTCTATATTGATTCTATGACCGTGACATGACATAGATGTAGGAAAAATCGGTATTTGCATGATGATCAATAATATAAAAACAGTTGTATAGTAAATCACTAATAATAGTGTCTAGAATGCCATTACTTCCTTACTATCCAAACTGTGTTTTGATTATTTCTTGTCATGTTTCGTACCCATTATCCACATCTTCATGTTTTTCTTTACATAGTAAGGTAACAACCCTTACCAACATCAGTTGCCTATACAAGCATCTGACGACATCGTTTTCATTATGAAAGTCATTAATCTTGTATCGCATCCAAGCTACATGATAGATAAATCCTGAGCATTATTCATATAGATAAATTTGTAATCATAGTAGCTAATTGCGATCACTATTTATCTTTACTCGTGTGTCTAGGGTTCTCTGTATCATTCATTCGATGCATTTTTCATTATGTTTTTCACTAGTATACAATTTAATTACACTACAAACATTTCTTACCTGTACATGCATATGTTATAAGAAATGTTGCTTGGTCAACAATTTAACTATAACTTTACCTCTTGGCATGAAGCTACCCGTCACTCGCATCCCTATACATCTGTCCCATTTTAAGTTTAAATTTAGACATCGGGGTGTCCAAATCTCGCAAACTATGGCTCTGATACCAACATGTAAGACCCTACACTCTGTAGAAGCCTTACTCGTTGGACTTACACTTTACAACATAGTGCTTAAACTAAAACTTTAAATTCATTTAATTTCAGCGGAAGACTTAAAATCATTACAAGACATTTGAATTTCATAAATAACAAGAAACTCAAATAAAATTATAATGTTATCACAAAACAAGGTGCGAGTCTTTAAGTAGTGCAAAGTAGCCTCTCAATCCATGCCAAGCTGTTCTCCTTCATTTGCTTACACGTCAATCTAATATGCATAAAAGTCAGCAATGCTGAGTGAGTTCTAGTGTAATTCTTTTAAATAGTAATTATGTTTTTAGAACACGTTCTTTGCTTTGTTTTCTTATAAAAATCTTTTCTTTATTTAGCATGTCTCTTTGACATACTTTTTCTTTATCATTTACCATTCTATTCTTTCAGTGTGGTCTTTACCAACTTTTTCTTTGATTCTTTCTTTAACTTAACTTTTATTCTTACTATAACCTTCATCTTTTTTATCATTGATCTATACATTTCTTTACTCTTTCCTTTATCAACCTCACTCATGAGTATATACATGAGAGGGATAGTATTTCTTACACCCTAGAAATTGAGTCAATACCTCTTTAAGAAACATGTAAGAAAACTTACAAGCCAGGTATACCAATTTCTTGGCAAGACCCTCTTTCAACTACTATTAACCGGGTGTGCCTTACATGGATGTTCCTGGGCGAGAAAACAATGAATGCAATCTCTCTTTGGCTTACCTAGAGGTAATCTATACAATGGGGAGCCCTATTTAATTATTTAGTTGGCCTCTTTATTCATTCATTCTTTATTCTTTACTGTTTAAGTCTTTAAACATCTCTATGCTCTTTAGCATGCTTCTTTTTTCTTTAAATTCTTTGTTCTATACACTGTGTATGTATTTATACACTTTCTAATCTTTACTTCTTTAACAATTCTTACTTTTCTTGAATAATATTAATTTTTTTAATTAATTCTTTAATATTGATATGAATAATTTAATATTATTTAATAAGATTCCACTTTGAGATTTTATCCATTTCCTTCATAAAATTTAGTTTCAGTTCAGATACTCGAGTATCCTTGAGTTCGAATGAAATAATTGAATTCAGATGAATAACTCATTCGATGCGGATGAGTGAACTTAGTTAGGATGAACAAAGCCTCATTGAGTTCGTATGTATACTCTTAGTAAAGATGAGCTTCCGTTTAATTCGAAAGAACTAACTTTGTTCGAATGATCAACTTATACTCAGTTCGGATGAACAATTATGTTCGAAGAGAACATGGACTTGTCGGGACTTAATTTACTTTTCTATTCTATTATGTAATTACTTCATACTTTAAAATATACATATGTTATCTTTATTCATGATTCTTTAGTATATTCATTCTTTAATTTTATAATTTTACGTGACTGTTTACCTTTGAATATACTTTATTGTTCACAAGGTGAATCTTTATCTATATATTGAGACAATTAATTTAATCACAAAAACATAACTTAAAATTGTTGAAAACCATTTAGTATGCATATTAGCCCCAAAACAATTTAAAACATATAAAAGACATGGGGCTAGAAACTCACCTCGAGTCTTAGCTATCAATGCAGTCTAACTTGAACAAAGGTCTTAATCAAGTAAACCTTTGTATCGATCCGTTGAATCTACGCACACTTGATCAATACCTCACTATGTATCTATAATTATTAAATGATTTAAGAAATCATTTATCTTACTACTTATAATTCTTACCAAGTCTAAACCGTATTTGAGGACGTTTAAGTTAATAAAACGTACTTTTAAATCTTACGAAAAAGGGGCAGAGTTCCCTTTGTTTTTAGTCAAATCTAGACAACTCACGTTGTCTATTATATAACCAAATCTCAAATAATCAACTTTAAACAATTATTATTCATCCTCAAACATGGCACACGTAATCAAACTAGTACCAATTAAACATTCTAATAACTTGTAATTAAGTTATACCTTTCATTTATTTGGTTTGCCTATACGAACCCGCTCGTTTACACCCGTTGAAATAACCTATCGTTTTCCTTATCTTGGTCTCACAACCCGAACATTTCTATTTTCACTAAATTTGCTTGTGACCATGTTTGACCACTGTTGACTTTTGTTGACCAACTTTGAATCCAAAACTGTTTCTGGACTTTCACTTAGCTACATACAAGTAGCTCAAAACCAGACCAAACGAACTCCGATCGAGGCGATTAAGGTGTCCACGGTTCCGCCGCCGCTACCGTTACAGGAAAAGCCAACAGCTCGTTGGAATCCTCCCAGCAGCGCTGTTCTGTTCGGGAGCATGAAAACTCAACCTATAGACCTCAGAATCGAAATCCCAACGATGAAAGCCTTCATTTTTGTGTTAGGAAGCTTCCCTCAAAATTTGAGAGCGATCCAACGGTTGAATTGTCGGGGATCATCCGATCTCCGAAGCTGGTTCCTCATCGAGATGATCTCCGAAGCTTACATCAAAATGATCTCCGAAGCTGGCCGACTTCAATATTGATCTACCAAAACAAAATCTGCATCCTCAAACTTTTAATCAATTTAAAAGTTACACTTTGACCCCCTCATCTATGGTCTCCTACTTTTAAGACCCCCTTCAACTTGGCTCACATATTTTTAATATTCACGAGCTTCTAACTACTCCATACTTTATCAGGTAAGAGTCAGGTTTATATTAATTCTATCGTAATTACTTCACGAATTTTCATAAAAATTTCGAACCCAAACAGTTACAGAAAATTTTACACGTTATTCGTAAGCTTATAACGCGCTCGTACAATATCAGATACTTGTATTGTTTATATCATTTTGATCGTAATTAATTTACGAACGTTTATATAAATTTTGAACATAAACGGCTATAAAAATTTCGCACGTCTATTAATCATTTATAAAAATTCGGCGTGACAAAACATTAAGCAGACAAGACTTATGTGTTCACTGACTGATGACGGAATACGTCGGGGTGCGGTATCTACTATTCGTAAGCTTATGGTGCTATGTTAAAGTTTGCGTAATTAAAACATCCATTTAATGATAATCAACCATTCATTTAATCCAAACATTTAATTGTCATTACATGAGTTCAAAAACCAAACCAAAACATTACATTGAAAAGTCTAAACAGTTGATTTAAAATTTTAAACTAAGTTACTAGCCTATGTTATGTTTTCACCATGCTTCCTTAGCTTGGTGCACACATAAAATAAAAGGTTTGTCAACTATTTGCTTAGTTGGTGAGATCACACACTAAGTTTGAATAATACATATAAAAAAGATGCAAACTATACCGTTACTAGATAATGTATCATAAGTATAACATGAATTCAAGTTTGAATAATAATAATGAATAAATTAATACCAATGCTTGTGTCCAAACAAGTATCCTTACAACGTGTTATTCAAGTATAACAATACGAAGAATATGCATTCGTAACTTAACAAGTTTGCTAGGTGTATTTTTCACCTTTTAATGATATAAGCCAATGAGAAGATGATATCTAACACATCTTAGGCTATTATGTATTAGCTTGCTTTACTGACAAAACACATAGAATCATCACATTGTGTAAAACATAGAATCTAACACATAAAACTAACTAGGTATACGACTTGTATCATAGTTTGAATAAATGCTAGAATGATATAAAGTTTGAATAGGTACGAGTGTAATATCCTTAAAAAAATATTTAAAGAGGGATGTAACATCCGTGCCGGAATCGTTACCGGAACAGTAATTTGCATAGTGAAGTGCACAGTAACTCATGTACACATTTCGCGAAACTATGTTGATATTATTTATACTTGAGGCTTAACACTAGACTATTATGCGATTGTCTGAAATCTGATTTAAAACCTTAGGGTTTAACAGTCAGAAACATATCAGACAACACAGAACTAACACACAGATACCTGATTTGATACTACTATGTATTAACGTATGTGAGGCTATACAAAACAAGACCATAACGGTTGTTGTTACAGAATGCTAAACTGACGAATTATTCGTATAGGTGACGATCTGTACGAATAAATCTGAAAGTTAAACGATCTGAAATGACGACTGAAAAGTAGAAAACAAAATCAGAAAGTGAACCGTACGATCGTGTTCGTACAGTGAGCGCTCTGTACGAAAACGCGCGTAAGTGACGTTTTCTGACGAAACGAAAACGAAAACGATACGAACGATAATAAATTTAAGGAAATATAATATTTCCTGTTTTACAATTTTGAAACTCATCAGAAATAAATTAACAGGAAACTACTTTAATTAAAATACGTAAAATTCGCGAAAGAAATAACGAAACGCGTAAAAATAATAACTTTCGATAAATAATTCAAGAACAATGATATTTAAAATATTTACTAGTAATAACCAACTTCCAAATGTTTAAAATAAAGTCTTTTTATTTCAGTTGCGAGAAACACGCATGACATGCCGGAAACGCGACGAAAACGATAACCGAGCTACCGAAACGAACCCGAATACCCGGGGGTATATAAACATCAAATGAGATGGTTTCCTTTCATTTTCAACATATCTCTCTCTCTAAAAGAAATTTCCGGCCACCTCTCTCTCTCTAAGATAATCACCCTTCAAACCTCCATAACTTGCTCGTTTCTTGACGGATTTGAGTGTTCTTGGTGTCCACGCGAAGCTCTCGACTCCCTCTACACGGAAGTACAACTGATCTGGAGTTTTACCCAGCTGAATTCGAGGTATGAAGCTTTGAACTTGTCAAAAACTAGGGTTTTCTAAACTTCTGTTCGACCCACACCCGTAGCCTGCATAGAACCCTTATACGCACTCACATTTCACATATGGGAACCGAACATCGCAGCACAACACCGTGGAAACAGCTGACTGAAGGTTCGAGGTTGATGACAAGGGGGAAACACACTGGGTTCGCGGCTGTGATGTCGGCTGAACCTTTTAGTTTGGACCTAAGGTGGCCGAACCTTGCTGCTCCATGTCGTGCGAGCCTACCACCCCAGCCGAACCTTCGATAAGCCTAAGCCACCTCATGCGAACCTTCCTACTGATCACTACCTTCTCCGAACCTTGCATGAACGAACCCTAGACGAACCAAGATGCCACGAACCTCGGTCACCGAACCTTTGTGGCAAACTTTCAAGTTGGCCGAACCTATTGGACCTGTGGCGAACCTATTGTACAAGCTGCGAACCTGTCTACATGCATGGGGCCGAACCTTTGTTACCAACCGAATCTATTAGCAGCTAGCTGAACCCTCAAAGACCTGCGAACCCCAATGTAACAGCCGAACCCCACCTACACGAACCATTTAGGTTCGTTGGGGCTACACTAGGCCGAACCTATTGCCAAAACCTTAAGAGGTTCGCTAGAAGAAAAATTCATTTCCATCCTATTGGGCCGAACAGATGTTAAACAGCCCAATTCTAGGCCCACAATAGTGTTCCAGCCCAACAACATCGATCGACCCAATGATTTAGTCCACATGCGAGTCACAAGGCCCACTTGAATTTAATTGGCCCATTTTTTTTATTTGGCCCACACTTATGTCACAAGTCCACGAATTCGGCCCACATGGACCTAGTTGGCCCAACTCCCTTTTCGGCCCATAACAATAAAATGCATGAACTAATATCCTAATTAAACCAATTGGAATAACCTGCATGGGATTTGAATAAGCTATTACAAGGATGGTTCATGAATACCTAGTAACCATGCAAGTCCAACCTAAGTTTTACGAGATTGAAATAAAAAGCTTAAACTATGGGGTAAGAGTTTAATTAGAATAAAATAATAGATTGCAATTTAACTTAACATAACAAAGTCCAATAATTGCTAAGGGATATTAGTGCATGACTTATGGCTATTGGGTCTAACGCGTTTCATAAACTCAACACATTAAGACCGAATGAAGACAGAGACCTACGAGTGTTAGCCAATTTAGGGCTAACACATATGCACGCACACGAAATATTATAACTTGTACTCATAGGTCGGAAACAACATGAAATCAATACAGGATCGTGAATATTACTACAAACACAACAACGAGCGCGTGTATTCTTGTATTTACATAGTCAACCACTTCAAACACAAGGTGAGTTCATTTGTCCCTTTTCAAACATATTGTTTTACCTCGGGACTGAGAAGCATGTTATACATTTTAAACAAATATTGAAATGTTTTAAATAAATGCTTTATACTTATTCATGATGCTTAAACTTTATGCTTGACGCTTATGACATAAACTTGATACTTAAACTTTATGCTTGATACTTATGCTATAAACTTTAGGCTTAAACTATATGCTTGATGATTAATGCTTTGAAACACTTAAGTTAAATGCTAACATTTGATGTACGAGTTACGAAAACTAATACTATAAGTACATATTCTAAATACTAATACTTTATACAACTATTTTAAAAGTTAATATCTTACACTCTTAATCTAGGTGTTAATTTTTTTTACACTTACACTTAATAGTTTAAACTTAAACTTGAAAGCTTATATGCTTAGAAAGACTTACTCGCTTAAAAGGCTATAAAGACTTATATGCGTGAGATGCTTAGAACACTGGAATGCTCGATATACTTGAAATGCTTGGGAATCACGAGAATACTTGATATACTTGGAATGCTTGAAACACATGAATGCTTGATATACTTGGGATGCTTAAACAACAGACTGATTGACCGCCGCGTGTTGACCTAGGTGTCAACCCCTACTAGTCATCAGTAAAACTATGTGGATGCTTTAAACTTGTATGATTAAGCTATGTGACATCGTAAGACAGACTGTTGGCCGCCACGTTTTGATCTAGGTGTCAACCCCTACTAGTCATCAGTGTTATTCTTTGTCGGACATCGTAAGACCGACTGTTGGCCGCCGCGTCTTGATTGGTCAAGCCCCACTAGTCATCAGTGCTCTTCGTTGTCAGAATCATGTAAGACAGACTAATTGGCCGTCGCGTCTTGACATTGGTCAAGCCCTACTAGTCATTCAGTGCTCTTCTTGATTCATCCATGGTTATGACAAGTGACTAGAATGATATGGGTTCTTCTAGCTGACTTTGTGACAGCTTGAGGGTTTCTCTATCATAACACGTCACGAGTTATACTTAGGAACGTTATGGATGGATGCTGAACTCCTTTGGGTGTTCAGCTGTCCATAAGGGTGCCTCACAAACTTGATACTCAGATGCAACTTCGTACATGTGGAATGGTAGGTAAGACGCTTAATTATCATTAACAACAATGTCCTATGCTACTTAGTATGTGGTGGGACGGCGTCTGGGCGGGTTGTAGGCTCGACTCAGGGGTATGCCCTATATATAAGCATAACGAGTTGGATGATACAGGTGGTGTTAATGAGATTAAGGTTGTTACCTAGGGGATTCGTGAACACTTTTGGGTTGATATCATAAAACTTATAAACAGAATGCTTGAATCTATGTTGGAATTGAATGGTAGGTAAAATGCTTAATTATTATTAACAACAATGTCCTATGTGACTTAGTATGTGGTGGGACGGCGTCTGGGCGGGTTGTAGGCTTAACTCAGGGGTATGCCCTATATATAAGCATATCGAGTTGGATGATACATGTGTTGTTAATAAGGTTAAGGTTTTACCGAGAAGGTTTGCAAAACTATTTTTCAAATACTAAAACTTTATGAACTCACCAACCATTGTGTTGACTTTGTTTTCTTACATGCTTTCTCAGGTGATGCACAGGGATAGACTCAGGTTTTCAGGACTGCATACTAGGATGCTCAGATAGAGGACCTAGTAGACTTTTGGAAAGCACATGTTTTGATTGATGCTACGAGTCACTTTTGATATCTTGTACAGATACAAGATAGATACATTTGATTCTTTTGATAGGTTTACTTAGTTAAATTACCGAACATTGATATTGTAATTTAAATTTGTAATCCTAGTTTAATGTTATTGTGCTTTAGTTATTCTTAACATTGATGCTATGTAAACAATCTGATCATTCGATTATCACTCATGATATCGTGCCCCGAGAACCTTCCGCCCGACGGGGATTCCGATCCAACCCCGCCGGCTTGGGGTGTGACAAGGGAGTGTGAAGAAGTTCACTTGATTGAATGCCTAGCTTGTCACACACCGACCGACGGCGGAATACGTCGGGTGCGATTGTGAATACTCAAAAGCTCATGGTGCTATGTTAAAGTTTTAATATTTAAAACATCCGTATTAATTTATTAAAACAAAACATTCAATAAGAGCATACAATAGTTCAAAACAATTTACAAATGAAATACTAAAAGATGTTATAATTAACTAGGTCCTCTAACCCTAATCTATTTCTTCGTCATATGTCTTCATCTTAACATGTTACATATGTAAAATTAAAGGGTCAACGATTTGTATAGTTGGTGAGCAATTCAAAACAGTTTACTATAATACGTATAAAAAGATGCAAAACTATTAAAGTAAATAGAACAAGATTTAAAGCGTATGTAAGTTTCAAGTAGCACAAAGCAAGAATTCAAACAAGTGATATTACAAAGCTTAAATCAAGACTAGCTAGGTCTTGACTTAAACAATGTAAATCATAATGTTCATGTTTATGTTCATGTTTATCTTTATGTTTGTGTACATTTCACCTTTTTGACACAAGACATAAGTCATTGCGAAGAATGTAGCCACATTCTTAGGCTACTATGTACTAGTATATGTTTGATGTATGAAACATCTTCTAACCTAATTCCCACATAGCAATTAACACATAAGTTCACATAGCATCTAAATCATGTCTACTAAGCTTAAGATTTTGCATCATGTATATGTTCTTAACTCTATGAATATGTTTTTGTATAAGACATATGTAACATCCAAAAATTTACAAAATGTAAAAAGGGAGTAACAATTAACTCACTTTAATTGTGCTTGAGAAAACTAGTATAATGAAGAAGAATCAAGATCAACAGTTGTATCAAACTACATGCCCTGAGGTTTGAACGTGTGTGGCCAGACAACATCTCAAAGGAACAAGTATATGATCCGAATGCAAACGTGGTTCAACCTAGTCAAACAAATGCAACGTGAATGGGCAAACATTAGCTAGGCATAGCTAAATGAACGAACATCATAGGCCAGACTCGTTGGGCCTAACGGGCCTCTACAAGACTACACCAATTCTAAAGGCGGCCTAAACAAGGCTACAAAAACGAGACTAATGCACCTTAACTAAAAACCTAAGCTCAACTACTTAGATTAGGAAAACAATAAATAAACGAATAATGAAGTGAAGAAAAAGACAGAGAAAATTACTTCAAAGAAGCTTTACAGACCAGAAGATCTCAAAGGGAAGCACCTCCTTGTCAAGAACATAAAAAATCTACTACGTTCAACATCCCAAGGGCTGTTGCACTTGTAGAACTACCAAAACTTGGTTATTCCACTTGTTTATAATCAACTACGAGTTGCAAGCTATAAGGGACCAAGAAGGATATTTATAGGTGTTTAAATGGGAAAAATATTTGTTTTTGAGGAATGTGGGACGGGTTTAAAGGGAGAGGTCGCGACTTGCAAATCATCAACAAACATCAAACTTGCTTTCGCGATTCCCGCTTCGTTACAACTCCGTTTCGTGCACGGTTTTCGCCTACGTTCATAGTTATTAGAGTACTATCATATGGAAGAGAGTAATCCAATATTTATGGTTAGAGAATTGGGTTTAAACTTTGGATCTTGGTGTGAGTCTTGGGGTTACGTTCTCAAACTTTTGTTTGTGATTCTTTTTTCGTTTGGGCTCGGTTTTATGCACCATTTGAACATAGTTGCTCCTTAGTATACTAGTATATATAGATGATTTGGGTGGTCCAAAATGTTAGTTCAAGGATGGGTAAATGTTGGCAAAATAGTCACCCGAAAGTTATCTTATGTCAAAACTAAGAATCCAACATGTAGAGCTTCTTACTTGCTATCCTTTACATCTAGGCCTTACAAAACAGAATGCACTATCTTAGGATATGTATATAATGTAAGTTGGATGATAATATGGTCAAGATATGAGTTTTAGGTATGTTCATGAAGTCTCTAACGTTTTTGATCAACCTGAGTCTTAGTCCTTGAGAGATGGGTCAAGATAAACAGAATCAAATACCGAATGAGAAATAGAAAGGAAGATGAAATTTGGTAGGATTAGTCCCTTTGATTGTGGCTTTCTCCCATTTCTAATCCAAAGATTCTTAGGTTATATTTATGTTTAGGTTTCTAAATTTGTAAGAATGGCCCGTTAAATTTTGTAGTTTAACCTTTTAAGTTAGAACCATTTATAAAAAGTTATACACTTTATTTTTAATATTTATAACCTTACATTTTATAAAACTTAATTAATTTCAATTAGTTAAATCTTATATACATTTTTTTAATAAAATGTAAATATAAATATATTTACGAGTTGTAGCATAGTTAGAGAAAAATCTCACATAATTGTTCTCATTTTGAGATGTGTTAAAATTGTGTGTCGAAATCCGGAATCGGAATTTCTTGAATGTTACAGCCACCCCTACTTTAAAAAATTTTGTCCCGAAATTTACTAAGAAGAAACTGTTACCCGAGATACGTTTGCTTTTAGTTTTCATTTGTTCTGTTTTGAGTTCTAATGAACCTGATTACCGAAATTTGACTATTTTTGAGTTGTTTTTTTGGCATCATTGGTGTATGAACCTGATGCATTGATTCACCAATGTATGCTTTATCGAGAAATTTGTAGAGATTACATAATTTTTCTTACAAATTGCTTTGAATATTCAATGTATACTTTAATGAGAAGTATATGGTGGTCTTTACTTTTCTTATATTTTGGTCTTCATAAATTTCTCTACGAAGTGCGTTGAAATACCAATGTACCCTTTAGAAAGAAAGAGATTGAAGTTTTTAGTGTGTTGTTACCCAAATCTCCACAAGTCTTCGCAACGAAGTGCATTGAACCATCAATGTACACCTTAATAGAAAAACATGGAGAATTGTGAGTATACGAAAATGTAGGATAAAATTTTTTTTGTTCAGGTTTGCAAATTATTATCCTCGTTCCTTCATGAACGTTGAGTGACCTTACATAACGATATGCTGGTTAGGTTGTACGGTCGGTGACTTTTGTTATATTACTATATATGGGAGGGAACCTGGAAATGAACTCCAAAGTAATGTCACCTCACTTCGTACCGGAAATCACGGAACAATCACAAAACCATTAGATGATTATTGTTTGTTTCTGATGGATAGGTAAGGCACTTTGCCACAAAGAGATTAGTGTCCTTTTTCTTGTTAATTTTCTGCATTGAGAATAGGGTTTCCTTCGTTGAAATGAAAAGCATGGCAAAACTTGTGAGTCTCTTTGCAATGAACGCATGTATTTCTTTTCGAGCCTTTAGATTTCTTGCATGGTAAAACATATTGGAATAGCTCGTGTGATTTGGGTTCTTGAAGAAGTTTAACAGTAAATGATCTTTCATCACACATGTTATTATGGATGATGAAAACTCCTTTTATTACAAGACTAATTATTTTTTGAATATTAAAATGGGCTACGGCTTGACACGTTCCTGTAATCAGGATTTGAATAAATCAAGATATTACCAAGTGAAAATGATTATTAATTTGTTAAATTTTTGTTTGCGAAAAGTGATTCGTTATTTTCATGAATTCTGTCAGCAACTAGTTAACCCAAAATGGGTATAACTATAAACTCATAGTGAAACATGGTCTTATGAATAACACATTTACATGTAGGAAATCAGAAATGGCCAGAAGCAAAGAAAGTTGCAAGTGATTTGAAAAGCAATGTCAAGGGTTTCCTTGTGAGATCATTGTTTTACTAGAATCCCAAAAATATTTATAATAATTTACGTTTGATAATGAAATGCTTAGAAATATGGTGGACAACACTTTCTCCCATACTTTAGTAAAAATGTTACGGTGGTTGGTTTCTGAACGAGGTTTTTCTTGTATTATAAATTGTTAAAAGTTCATTGTTTAATATTTAAATTATGTTTACTTCCAAATTCTCATAATTTTTGGCTAGGGTATACTACCATAATATCGATAATGTTTCTATATAGGGTATATGTAGGGCGAACCCTGCCACCAACCCACCACATTGTCAATACTTGATAGCTTTCCCTAGTCAAATCCTATGGTAATTTTCGGTGCTATTCGAGATATTATTTCAAATGATTGGCACTCGTATTGGTTTTAATATTTCGAGTTAACATGTTGATATAAAGGTGTCATGAATAGGTTTTGATTGTAAAATTTTCATGTTTGGTGACGAATCAAATAATACAGTATAGACTTAGGATTTCGAATCTTAAACTGTCAAATTTGAATCATGGTTTCTGATTTTAAAATTCATAGCTTACGTAGTACAATGATGTTGGAATTGTTGTTAGATGTATTATAATTGTAGCTTGATGTATTGGTGTTATGAACCAGTGTCTCCCAATCATGAATTACCATGAGATCATAGCATTTGAAGAGTTTAACAATATATGTTGGCGATAACCCTCGAATGTGGATTTTATTGAATTGTAACAAAAGGTATAAGAATAAAGTATTCGTCTTAAGAATTTGCTTTCATCTAGTTTACTTGATTCAGAATGTTTGGATTAATGATAGTTTAGTGATCTTGATGGATGAATAAAACCCTTGATTGACTTGGTGTATAAACACACCCCGGATAATTGATTCGATCACTAGTTTTGACTAAAGAATAACATACTTGATAATGAATTTTGAATTTAATATCACAGTTCAAGGTCAAGCTTTTGATTATACTCTCAATATACTATTGGTGCTTATATATAGGGTATACCGCAGCCAACCCACCACACCACTAGTGCTTTGAAGGCATGCCAATCACCTACCAATAATAACCTAAACTTAAGGTACTCACGTGTTTGAATCCTAGAACACGATTTGAATGAGTTTAAGATTTGGATTCAAAGTTTGCTAAGATTGTGTCCATTGTCTCGTACAACAAGATTTACTAGGATTCACATGTACTTCAAATTCTCGTTACGTGTGCACCCGCAGCGACAATTTGCATTGCATAATTACCCTACTTCCTTGTCATTATCCCAGACGTGGAACATGAATGAGTTGATTTATGATTACATAGAATGAAAACTTATCTTATCAAATTTATGATTTGTGGGGCGTTTGGAATAACAATCTTCAACCGTGTAGACTGAAGTGGTCCATCTTGTGAAGCCATAACTTGTGACTCGATTTGCATTCATAGAGTTTTGTATCCACGTGACATTTGGATTTTAAAGAATATTGAGTATAGTTGTGGCATTATAATTACAATGATAAATAATTATCATGAATCATAAGCCTCGTAACATAAGATTTGGTTTTAAGCAAAAGAATACGTGGAATAAGACATTTTAGAACGTTAGGTTAATATGATAATGAATATCACCTAAGTTACATGTCTTAGAGTTTGTGTATTATAGTCTAAATATGCATATATATGAAAAACCCGCTGGAGCCAAAAACTGGTTTGGACGTGGCTGGGAGGTCTTGAACCCGCGCTACTCTCCCAGCCGACGGCCTCTTACCGCTTTGCTAGGGAAGTGGTTCGTGGAAAGTTCTTGATTTCAATCATTGATATACAATCTTTCAAATCGGCCCCTTTCCCTATGAATACTAGATTCAAGACCAATCCAATTCGAATTTGAGTTAGTTTGAGTGAGTTTCAGTTCAAAACGAGTTGCAATTGACTTGGATCTTGATTCTTCGAATTCGAAGTTCTCAGAGTGGAATTTTGTGTTTGTATTGCTCAGAAAGAGATCGCTATGATGTTCTTGTGTTTAATTTGTTAACATGTTTGTGTTTTACTCGATTTTTTGCATTAGGAATGTCGAATAGATTACAATTGTGTTTAACGCGTCTAAAATCAGCTATTTTTGGAATTGATTGATTGATTTGGAACGTGATTGAAGGGAGAAAACGTATGCAGTTGAATTTTAAATTTAGGAACACACTATTATTGATTTTTGTTGAAGAACCGGACTCAAAGGGGACTCGATCCCCTGATCGGTGTGAGGAAGAAAACAAAAACCAAGGATGGCAGAAGTATCCCCTCGAGTTTCAGTCTTTTTGCCCTTTTTGTCTAAATTTTCATAACACCAGAATTAGTTTTTGGTTTCCTCTTTTGGCCCCTAAATTTATTATTTTATCTATTAATGTTTATAAAAAGTTTATGAAATTTTTTATTTAAAATTATGACTAAATTTTTTTTATAAAAATTTATAGTTATTTATTTATTTTTATTTACTTTTATTTATTTTTTAATACTAAAAGCTTTTATAAATCTAATATTATCTTAATAAATCTTATTATTTATTTTGTGTAAATTTTTTATAAAATCTTATAATTATATGTATGTATGTATGTATGTATGTGCGTGTATATATATATATAGGCACACACATGATAAGTTCTGCATAAATCTCAATAAGATTTATTTTGTGTACCTCATATGTATTTATTAAATATTGTATTAAAAATTGTATAACCTTTATGTATGTATGTATATATGTGTAAATCTGGTAATAGGGATATGTTTATGAATCAAATTGTCAAATGAAATCTCCATTAATTTTATTTAATTGAAATTGAGTGCCATTACAATTCGAACTCGAAATGAAGAATCATAGGGATTACATTTTGAAACTTTTTATTTTGAAAGTTATATTAATGATGCTTAAATAATTACTTTGGATTCCCTAACCTTAACAAGTGATCTATTAGCAATGAAATATTCTAATAATGTTTAAATAATCGGTTTGAATTCTAGATTATTTGTATTAATGTATTTTAATTAATGTGTTCTAACATTTGATATTGTTTTAATACTTAGTTTGAATTTATGGATTGTTTAAATTAATCAATCTTAATAATTAGGTTGTAACATTTAAAATATAATCGTTGTTTGATATGGTGACTAAATCTGCAACATGACAAACCAAATGGACCATTTATGTAATCTTCTCACAAATGTTTGGACTAAGTTTCCAATTCTTCAATGTCGGAGATCCAACATGCAATCTGACCAAACACATGCATCATGTATGTAACCATCTCGTAACAGTTTGGACTAAATTTGCAATTTTCAAAGTTTCGGGACCAAATCTGACATCTGATCAAATCATCTTTTATGCTTTAAACAACATTTTGTATGTAACCTTCTCATAAACACTTGTAATGAGTAAATCTAATATGTTATAAACAACATTTTTTATGAAGAACTGTATGTTTGATACCATTAATTATTGAAAAAATAATAAATAATTAATACTAAAAAAATAATAAATTGCAAATAATAAAAATTTAAGAAATTAAATTATATTTTAATATATGAGAGTAAATTTTTGTTTTTGCCAATTTGACATTTAAGGTTTATGTTTTTGGCATTTGACTGCACCCAGTTAATTTTATCCAATTACTATGTTAAGTTTAAGGGTATTTGTGTTAATTACACTAGAGTGATAACAAAAACAATAAAATAATTTTGGTGAAAAAATAATATAAATAATTTCAATATACAACATCACAAAAATATTACAATAACTTCTATATTATACTCAAACATATTCTATTATATACGTTTTGTAGACTCTTAGTTCAAAAAAAAAAAATTAAAAAATTGCAACATCTAACGTCAATAAAGATTGCAAAATATAAACTCGTTTAACATTAAAATAGATTGCAAAAACATGCAAAAAGTGCTCGGTGAGAGGCATCTGATATTTATGATTATAACTCAGTCTTACAAACATTCTTCTTTGTTTTTGACTGCATCTAGAAGAAACATTGGAATTAAGTCCTTGTTTCATTCTCCAACCTTACGGCAGTTGTAGAAAGCTACCATCTGTTAGCTACAAATTGAATAACAGAATCAAAGAGAGGAAAATTATTTCATTTCATAGCTAATTTCCTCTAATTACAATTGATTAGCTATATACTAATCACTTAACAGTAATTGTAACTAACTAACAACCTTCGTAACACTAATAGTCCCTCTACTCTTTCATTATTACAATTAATACCCTTCTATTCTAAAAACAATAGTAACAAAACTTCCCTCCCAAACAAAATTCTTGTCCTCAAGAATTAAAATCAGGAAAATGCAACTCAAATTCATCTTGAAATTCCCACGTTGCATCTGTTAATGGTAAATTCTGCCAATAAACCAAAATTTGAGGTACCAAGCTCTCTCCCCGTCGATGCACACGTTTATCAATTATGGCTCTTGGTTGATACTGAAAACGAGGATTAGTGGGTAAAGGCACAACTGGAACATGAGATCCATAAGCTTTCTTTAACAACGAAACATGAAAGACTGGATGCATTTGAGCCTCCGAAGGCAGATCTAACCGATAAGCTCTACTTCCTACTTTGGCCAAAATCAAGAAAGGACCAAAGTATTTAGGACCCAATTTGGAATGTCTATTTACACGAAGAGTAGTTTGTACAAAAGGTTGGAGCTTCAAATAAACCCATTCACCCACTTCAAAAGAGCGTTCTATTCTTTTATTATCAGCGTATTGCTTCATCCTATTACGTGCTGCTTGTAAATTTCTCTTTAAATGCTCAATCATAAGTTCTCTATCTCTGCACACTAATTCCACAGCTGCCACTGATATATCATTAGGAATGTATGGAATGTGCAAGGGAGGAGGAAAGCCATATAAAGCTTCAAAAGGACTCGAATTTAAGGCTGAATGATATGTGGTATTGTACCACCATTCAGCCAAGCTTAACCATGAAAGCCACTGATTAGGAGAATGCATGCACATACATCTCAAATAGGTTTCCAAACATCTATTCAACACCTCCGTTTGGCCATCAGATTGTGGATGATAAGCTGTTGAATGAGCAAGCTGTACCCCTTGTAAACGCATAAATTCCTTCCAGAATTGACTTAGAAAAATAGGATCTCGATCAGAAACTATTGTCTGAGGACACCCATGCAACTTGAAAACATTATCAAGAACCACTTGAGCTACCTGAGCAGCATTAAAGGGATGCGACAAGGGAATAAAGTGACCATATTTAGTCAACCTATCTACCACCACTAAAATAGTATCTTTACCCCTGATTTTAGGCAATCCAGAAAGAAAATCCATAGATATATCAGTAAACACATGTGTAGGTATGGGAAGAGGTTGTAACAGACCTGGAGTAGCAATCGGTTCATACTTTGCTTGTTGACATTGCGCACACTCCTTTACAAAAGAAAACACTTCTTTTGAACAACATTTCCAATAACAAAAAGCTTTTACCTTTTTTAAAGTAGGTAAATACCCTGAATGGCCTCCAGTAGCAGAAGAATGAAACAATTGTAATATATCTTTTTTTAATTGCTCATCATTTCCAACCCACAATTTATTTTTTCTTAACAGTTTCCCATTATTCCAAGAAATGTTAGGCAATTGTTGACCTTGTTGGCATTTTTGGATAATAGACTGTAAATGAACATCATGCACCCAAGATTCTTTAATCCTGTTGAATAATAATGGATCAATACTACTCATTCCCAAAGTGAATAAAGCCATCCCATGCACTCTAGATAACCCATCAGCCACTAGGTTATCACTTCCTTTCTTATAAGCTATCTCATAAGTGTATCCCATCAATTTTGCCAACCACGTTTGCTGCAAAGGAGTGGTAATCTTTTGTGTTAGCAAATATTTCAAACTCTTTTGATCTGTCTTAATTAAAAACTTTTTAGGTATTAGATAATGATGCCATTGCTTAACAGCCATCATTATAGCTAACAATTCTTTCTCATACACCGAAAGAGATTGTTGTTTGACAGATAATGCTTTGCTAATAAAGGCTATCGGATGACCCTCCTGCATCAAAACAGCCCCCAACCCTTTTGAAGAAGCATCAGTCTCTACAATAAAGGTTTTAGAAAAATCTGGTAAAGCCAGAACTGGTGCAGCAGTAAGAGCTTCTTTCAATTGCTCAAAAGCAATCTGCGAACCTTCATTCCACTGAAAAGCTGATTTCTTTAACAAATCTGTTAAAGGTCTAGCTATAGCTCCAAAACCTTTAATAAACCTTCGATAATACCCAGCTAAGCCCAAAAAACCCCTCAACTGTTTTAAATTCTTTGGAATATGCCATTGTTGAACTGCTGATATCTTATTGGGATCAGTTTGTACACCCTTGCCTGAAATAATATGTCCCAAATACTCAACTTTGGAACCCCCAAATGAACATTTAGAACGCTTGGCATATAAAGAATGCTGCCTCAACAGTGATAACACTTCCTCTAAATCACTTAAGTGTTGTGTAAAAGAGGGACTAAATACCAAGATATCATCAAAGAAAACCAATGTAGTTTTCCTTAATAATGGTTTAAATGTAGTATTCATTAAGGCCTGAAAAGTAGCAGGAGCATTGGTTAAGCCAAAAGGCATTACCATAAACTCAAATAAGCCTTGATGTGTTCTAAAAGCTGTCTTATGAATATCCCTCTCATCCATTCTTACTTTATGATACCCAGCCCTTAAATCCAGCTTAGAAAAAATTGTAGAACCCCCTAACTCATCCAGCAATTCCTCTATTAATGGAATAGGAAATCTGTCTTTAATAGTTGCTTCATTTAGTTGTCTATAGTCTACACAAAACCTCCACGAACCATCTTTCTTTTTCACCAAAACCACAGGAGAAGCAAAAGCACTTTTGCTATCCCTTATAACCCCTGAATCCAACAATTCCTGAGTTAATTTTTCTAAAACATCTTTCTGCCCTGCTGGATAACGATATGCCCTTTGATTGATAGTAACCGATTCATCTTTCAACAAAATTCTATGGTCACAACTTCTCTTAGGTGGTAATGAAGTAGGTTCAGAAAACACATCAGCATACTTCAACAATAATGCAGACAAAGCTGCATTTAAATTCTCC
Source organism: Mikania micrantha (assembly GCA_009363875.1). Classification (NCBI taxonomy): domain Eukaryota; kingdom Viridiplantae; phylum Streptophyta; class Magnoliopsida; order Asterales; family Asteraceae; genus Mikania; species Mikania micrantha. Next base: position 67,837,092 of record CM018695.1, read on the forward strand.
TGACACACCACAGCTTCATGTTGATAAAAATCAACATTTAATGCTTGCAAACTAAACAATTGAACTTCAGCTAACTTCAAAGAATCAACTAACAAATGATTCAATTTCTCAGCAGTACATAAAGTCATTTCTTTAGCCCCAACTCCTTTCAACTCAAACACTTGATCTGCTACTTTAAACTTCATTGTTAAAGCCTTCAAATTCCATACTATATCATCTAAAGTTTGCAACCATTGTACTCCTAACACCATGTCATAATTGGTTAAATGAATCAACATAACATCTGTAGCGAACCAATTACCTTGCATTATCCATTTAAAATTTTCACACAAATCAGTACAAGCCATTGTGTTACCATCCGCAATGGTAATGTTTAAAGTAGGCACTGATTTTGTAGGACATTTCATCTTAATTGCCAAATCCCTATTCACAAAATTATGAGTAGAACCAGAATCAATGAGAATGTGCAAAGGTTTAGTGCCAATTGAACCTTTCACTCTCATAGTGGAAAAAGAAGGCATACCCATAATAGCATTTAAAGAAATACAAGGGTCCATAACTGACTGCAACAATTCCTCTTCTTCTGTTGCTTCCACACTTTCTTCCTCCATGACTTCTATTGAAAATAATTGTCTATTCTTGCATTGATGGGCTGGTGTATACTTCTCATTACAACCAAAACATTCTCCTTTAGCTCTTTTTTCTTCAATTTCTTTATGTGACAATCTTTTTGTAACAGTTGTTTTTGGTTTTATAGGAGGACTAGGCAACAACGGTAAATTTGAAGCAGACACATTTGACAAAGCTTTAAATCCTGAATTGAAATTGTACTGTGATGTAGCAGACTTCACAGTTCTAATTGGGTTAACTTGAATGACATTAACAGCCTCATCTTGAATACGTGCTAATAAGTATGCCTCAGGTAAATTCTTAGGTCTTAACAACCTTAACGGATATCCAATTTCAGGTTTAACAGCTCTCAAGAAAAGACTTACTGCATACTCATCACAAATAGACACTTTTGTCAAAGCCAAATCAAACTGTTGACAAAAGTCCTTTAATGATCCTTTTTGTTTTAAAGCTGCCAAGGCTCCCATAGCATCTTGGCCCAAAACTTCAGCAAATCTTGAATTAATAAAGCCTTTATATTCAACCCAAGACATTCCTTCAATTGACCCACCCCTAGATTGAACAAATGATTGATGCCAAAGTAAAGCTATGTCTTCTAAATGAACAATCACATATCTCACTTTTAAATGTTCAGGAGTAGAATCAATTACAAAGAAATGCTCTACTCTGCATAACCAACCTTCCACATTTTGACCATTGAACTTAGGAAAATCCATTTTTGTAAATCGATTTTGATTATGATTTACAAAAGTATTATTACCGATTTCAGGTGAACTATTACTGCCATTATGATTACCATTACTAATCGATTGAAGGCTACTCAGAATTTCATTCATCTGCGACTCCAATTGCAACTTCATCGCCGCCATATTCTCAACGTTTTTCACTGTGACTGACCTAATGTTCTCCAAATCCACCGAATGCTTCTCCAAATCCACCGAACGTTTCATCTTGAACTCTTTGCTCCAACGTCTGATTTCGAGTCGTCATCTTGTTGTCGTATAAAATCTTCAAATCGCGTTTATGAATTTCATCAAAATTGAAATCAGAAGCTTCACCGAGGATCGATTAGCTCTGATACCAATTTGTTAGCTACAAATTGAATAACAGAATCAAAGAGAGGAAAATTATTTCATTTCATAGCTAATTTCCTCTAATTACAATTGATTAGCTATATACTAATCACTTAACAGTAATTGTAACTAACTAACAACCTTCGTAACACTAATAGTCCCTCTACTCTTTCATTATTACAATTAATACCCTTCTATTCTAAAATGTAACATCCCGAAATTTTAATACAAGTTACTTGAACTTACAAATGGGTAACGAATAACAAGCTCGAAGTAAGATAGACGATAAATAAACAAATTGGGGCTGCGGGTTCGTGTACTCGACATTGGGATTTCGAGTACACTGTACTCGAAGCCTGTATTCGAAAATCCATAATTTCGAGTACAAGACACTTCCTATAAATAGTAGTGCCTTGGGAAATGTGCGAACCTTTGGCTGGAAGCTCATCTAGTACACGAAGTTTAAGTCCAAGAATTTCAAGAATCAAACTTTGATCGACCAAACGAAGTAGGAAACGCACGGGATTCTACCAGGAGGATCAGCTACCTTCAAGTAAGTGATTCATGTATAGAAAGCTGGATTTTTATACAAAAGTTAGGATGGTTAAACAAAGGGAGAACTTATGCATAAAGCTCACACCTTTATGCATAAAGTTCATAACTTTGAGGTTCCAATACGTTGGTAACAACATAAGGAACCTAGAACTAGCTCCCCAAGGTCTTAGATGAATTTCTGAGATGTTTAAAGACAACAGTAACGAGTATACGAAATCCTGCACAAAGGGTACTCGAAATCATACTTAGAATTTCGAGTATGGTCATTTCGAGTAGAGCATTTCGAGTACAAGAAGTTCGAATACGGTACTTTCGTGTACCCTAGTTCGAATACACATAACAGTTCGAGTACATCAGGTTTCGTGTACTTTGGGTGTTTCGTGTACTTTGGGCATTTCGTGTACTAGTATTTCGAATACTCATGGATTTCGTGTACATGAGGACTTAATGGATTTCAAGGGTTTCGAACACTTAGCTAAGTGTCGAGGACTTGGGTTCAGCAGGGGGAACTAGTAGGCTATGGGGACTTAGAATATTTTCTAGGTCCAAAGAACGTAACGTAATGTAATGAGATGATGTAACGGATGTAGGTTCCCGGGTCTTAACTAAGGAGTCCGGTTAAGAAGACAAGGATCCGTTATCAGGTGAGTTCTAGACGCCCTAATTCATGTTAACTGTGTTGGGCTGACATACATGCTTATGGTTATGTTATGATGTTATGTGCTTATGATGATGAATGAATGATGGTATGCCCTGACTATGTATGCATGCGTATGTGCTAGTATGATCTATGCATGAAAGTATGTTAAGTATGATGAATGCATGAGAAATGAATTATGATGATGAATAACATGACATGAAAATGATGCTAGCATTTGATATGATGATGACTTTATGATAACATGCTTCTTGATGATAACTATGAGAATAGTTATAGGAGTATGACAAGGTCCTAGGTTGCTGGGATGGAAGTATGATATGTAGGCATGATGACATGATATTATGATATGCTGATGATGCTAGTATGTTATGATGAACTGTGCATGATGACAGTATGCTATGATGGTATGATGAGACGATGCTAGTATAACATGTCTAAGATGCCATGATGACTGCTATGAACGATGTTATAATGCTAGCAGTAAATGTTATGATGATTATGGTAAAAGATGATATAATGCTAGCATATCATGTATGACGAACGAACGATGTTCCTATACGTGTTATAGGATAAGTATGAAAGATGTACCAGCTCTCGTGCTGGGTGGGTATGATAGTCAACCACGACTATAACTGGGTATGATAGTCAACCACGACTATAACTGGGTATGATAGTCAACCACGACTATAACTGGGTATGATAGTCAACCACGACTATAACTGGGTATGATAGTCAACCACGACTATAACTGGGTATGATAGTCAACCACGACTATAACTGGGTATGATAGTCAACCACGACTATAACTGGGTATGATAGTCAACCACGACTATAACTGGGTATGATAGTCAACCACGACTATAACTGGGTATGGAGCCTGGTGCAGGCATAAGCCCCCTGTTCGTATTGTAACAGTGGAACGTATGATGATGATGATGTAAGAATGTTATGTGCTAAGGTTATGGACTATGTGTATGAAATGATGTGTATGTTAAGTATGTTTAATGTTGTTTTATGAAAACTAGAACTCACCAGCGTAAGCTGACTTGATTTAGCATGTATGTCAGGTTGAAGGTACGATAAGAGAAGGCATGGAGCTCGGGCATCAAGTTAGACGATCCATTGGTTTTGGCAAATCCGATATGTTTTTGATACAGACACTTTATTGATTTCTGTTTATCAAACTATGTTTACATTTCCGCTGCATGATTATGAAAGTTTTTAGTTTAAGAGCTATGTGTTACGATGAAAACCAACCTCTGTGAGGTGCCCGGTTTCGGGGCCTCACATAAAAACAATAGTAACACCATCCCACCCGCGATTTCAGTTGTGGTTGTGACGACAATTCTATTTTCGTGGCTTCTGTTTGTGTGACGATTGAGAACGCAAGAGGAAGGGAAAAAGCACTTGACATCTCCGATGTATAGGATTTTCGTTGCTTAACCAGTTAGTACTCGTGGGCGATTAATCGGAGTTGAAGCGACATTGAGATATACACCAGGCACACCCTTCGATTTCTCTTCAATACTCGGTAAAATTTGGGTTCTTTGGTTCAGTTTTTTTCACGTGGAAAATCTGGGTATTACGCAAGAAGTCGGTTAGGGTTCCAGACGATTGTAATGGTAATCATCCTCAAGATGATGATGGTCCTATCCACAATCGAATCACGAGACCTCGTCACGTGAGCGAAACCATGAAACGGAGTTATGCAAACGTGCGGGTATGAAGGTGAAATCATGTGTAGTGTGTGTAAATGAAAGTGATCAAGAATGGTGTTTAAGCTAGTGTGTGCGTAGGGTGATGTGAATGAAGGCATGAATTCATATGTATGCATGTGTACGAAATTGAATTGCAAAGATGAGTTTTTTATCGCCCGATCAAGCATGTGTGTGTGTGAGTGATGCTCACATCTGATGTGAGTGAGGTTAATGCATATTACATGCATGAATGTGTATGATGCATGAGAACTACAGAAACTCAACACGGCCGCGTCTAACCCATATGACTAACCTAACACGGCCATTTCAAGGTTATGGTCAACTTGTTCCTTTATCTCAAATATTAAGTTTTTATGTTTCATGACTCCTCCAATGCTCTTTAAGGTTATATATTATCTTTATACCCGAACCAAAGTCCGTTAGTGTCCATGCCATACATAGTTGGTTATAAGTATGTATTAATGTGTCAATGAAATGTGTAGGTTCTTGAGTCGTTCACGGTTGTGTGATCCGAGTATTGCAACCAGGCGAGTTTCTAGACGCCCTCTTTTAAATGATTTAAATGTCTTAGGGGTGAGTTTCTAGACGTCCTCTTTTATTTATATAAAGACGCTATGATACTTTTATAAAATAAAAGTTATGTTATAAAATATTTATATAAAGTTATAGTAAAATAATAATAATAGTATGAATTGCTGAATGAAAATGAATGTGTTATGTAATTATGGTTGTGTACGAGTCGGCTCATTACGCAGAGACTTGCTATAGAGAAGAAGTAACTTCTAGTTTGACTAAAGAGGAAGTCCTCTATATAAGGCAACTATTACGCACGGTCTCGCTATAGGGTATATGCACCTATATTTTGACTAAAATGGAAGTCCTCTATATGGGGCAATTATGAGGAAGACCTCTAATAGTACCATGAATTAGTGTTTGGTCTGTTTGGGGCAATTATGGAACTTGAATAAACTATGTGTACTAATTTTTTTGTATTCATGTTAAGTATGTTATGTAATAATATGATGTTGAAAAGGTTAAGTTTTTATAAGATTTATTTATCTTTAAAACTAGAACTTACTTAGCAACGATGACTTTTGCATGTATATGAGACTGATTGCAGGGTAGAGGGATGACAAAGATTTTTGGCTGACTAGTGAAGCTATCTACACTTGAAAGACTCACATTCCCATTTAGAAATTTATGATTTGTTTTTAGACTTATCGCATCTTTGATTATATATGGATTATGCATTAAACGTTAATATTTTTCCTCTGCATTGCTTTAGATATTGTTTCCGTTGCTATCTAACGTACTTTTTAGTTTAAGAATTATGTTTATGCTATGAATGACCAACAGTAGGGCTTCCCGGGTTTGAGGCCTTACAAACACCTATATAATAGAATATGTTTCACTACAAAAAAAAGTTATTGTAATATATTTTTAATGTTGGATATTTAAATTATTTTTGTTATTTTTTATGGGTTTAGTGTAATTGACAAAAATACCCTTAAACTTAACTTGGTAATTAGATGATGTGGCGTGGTGAAGGTTTACATTGGTAGTGTCCTCCGATGAAGTGCGTCGCAGTTGGTGGCCGGCGCTCGTGGTGCTGGCCGATGGTGGTACCCGGTTGAGGGGAAGAAATGGGTGTGGGTTGGGTATATATTTGAGTAAACTATATATTTAGTCCTTTAATTTATTATTTGCTCTATTAGTAACTTAGGTAGATGACACCACTAGTTGTTAGGTGTAAAAAATCTAAAACACCCTTCTATTTCACAGAAAAATAAACGGTGTTAGTGAGTTGGAGCTGATCGGAAAAAAATGCATATGTCATGGAGCAAAAAAAACATTTTGAAACATTTAGATGAAAAACATTATTTGGACCAAACTACGAGGAGCAAAAACAAAGTTTATTCTAACATTTTCTGTTATAGGTAAAGAATAAAATTAAAAACTAAAAGATTATATCAATCCTATTTTTAGTCTATGACTCTGACCTCACATTTCTTTCTTTCTTTTTTTTTCATTATTTTAAACGATTTGAAAAGCATACATTAAGACGATATTTTACCATTAGCATTTTTTTAAAATGTTTTGGGATACACGTTTAAGTCAGTCTCAAGAAGAAACTTACAACTATATAAAACCTTTAACGTTATTTTAATAATATGTCTTGGTTTGGATTCAAATCTAAAACCATATATAAAAAAAGGGTCATATTAAATTAACACTTCATTTTTTAAAAATACACCCTCGAGACGGCCCGTACTGCCCAGTACGGCCTGTCTCAGTCCACGGTCAGACATTCTTCTGACATCCTATGACAATGGTTGGCAGCAAGACGAGTCGTACTGGTCAATACGGCCTGTCTCATTCATTTTACAAACATTCCCTGACAACCTAGGAAAATGATTTGAAGTAAGACAACCCGTGCTGAGCAGTACGGCCCGTCTTGTTTTTTCACCCCTCAGACTGCTGAACAACTTTGAAATTTCTATATAAACTTCAATCGTATAAACGAACGTATCCATTTTCAAAGATTTCTCACAATAAATTCAAATTCGTAACGATGTCGTTCTGGGATGAGAGTTTTTTCAACGATTATGTGCCAAATTTGAATGAAGAGCCTCCTGTTGAGTATTCATACGGAATGATTGATCTGAATGCTGAACCTAATGCTGATGTCGGTTTTGAGAGTCAAGCATCGTATGCGCAACAAAATGATTAAGGGTTCGTGTATTCTGACAGTAAACAAAGTAACCCGCAGGAGATTTTTGAAGAAAAGCTAGCCGATTCAAACATTAACTGGGAAACGAAAGAGGTACACTTAACTGAAACATAGATGTTTATGATTGTATATAATGATTATTATTTGTGGTATTTATTATTATTTTTATATGTCTGGAATTTATGTCCGAAGAAGCGTTGGTAGAATGGGTGAAAAGTAGAGCACTAGACAATGGTTACATTGTAGTCAAAAGAAGAACGAAGAAGTCAAAGAAAACAGGCAATGTAATCAAAGTCTGTCTCATGTGTGACCATGGTGGCGGGCATAATACCATTGCAATCTTTAGGCGGTCAGGCATCAAGAAAATCGGCTGCCCGTTTCAACTGATAGGGTTATACAACGAAACTCGTGAATTTTGGAAATTACAGGTGATAAACGACAATCACAATCACGAACCTGCTCAGAATCTAGAGGGTCATCCATATGTTAGAATATTCACTCAGTAGGAACAAGATATGGTTGAGAACCTGATCGACCAACACATGGATCCTCGTAACATTCTTTTGAGCATAAAGAAACATAACCTTGCAAACGTGTCCATTTCTAAATATGTATACAATTTACCACATATAATGAAAAATAAGAAGAAATTCAGTGATACTCCGATGCAGGTTTTGGAAAATCTACTTCATAGTCAGCGTTACGTTTACTATACCCGGGAGGATCCTGAAACAAACGTCGTGGAAGACATTTTCTTCTGTCATCCAAAATCGTATTGCTGATGGCGTGAATTTCCGCACGTACTGATGATGGACACGACGTATAAAACGAACCAGTACCGACTTCCATTTATTCAAATTGTTGGCGTGACTTCCACACACTAGACGTTTAGTATTTCTCACACGTCCATAAGCAGAGAGCATGAGGAAAACTACGTCTGGGTTTTGGAAATGGTTAAGAGTATGTTGAATAAATGCATGGAGCCACGTGTTATCATAACAGATCGAGACCTTGCTGTTATGAGTGCGTGTCGTAAGATTTTTCCAGAAGCTGTAAAATATCTCTGCATATGGCACATAGACGAAAATATTACCAAACATGGCAAGGCAAGCTTTTCAGATGCAGACTGGAATAAATTCAAAGGTCGTTGGGCGAATTTGTGTAACTCTTCGACAACAGAGTTCTACGACTATAACTACAACCGTCTGCACGAAAGACTTATTAAAGACAACAAAAAAGTAAGCATCATATACCATCATTATTATCATCATCATATCATCATTGGTTTTTTGTTTCATTTCAGAGGTTTTGGAGTATCTGACGCACACCTGGTTAAACAGTTACAGAGATATGTTTGTAACAGCATGGACCAATAGATTGCGCAACTTTGGTCAACGTACAACAAACCGGGTGGAAAGTCAGCACTCAAACCTAAAAAGATACTTCATATCAACAAACAACATGCTTTCCTCGCTTTTCGGTTTCATAAATGAAATCATGCAATCACAGGAGGTAAAAATAAATCACGATTTTGAAACGAGCTTGATTAAAACTACGGGTCATCATAAACTACCAATATTGGATAACCTTCGAGGAAAGGTGTCCCATAAAGCTTTTGATTTGTTGGTCGAGGAAAAAAATAAAATAAGGGTTATGTGCGACTCAAATATGACGTGTGGTCACCAGCTTTGGACAAGTTGTGGGTTGTCGTGCGTTTGTCATATATCAAAATACTTAAACACAGGTTCGTAATAGTAAATCTAAATCTTACATGTTCCACACGTAGTTACTGGATATTATTTAATCATAAATTATGCAGATACGAAGATACTATCAGAAGAAGAAGAAATTGATGTTATAGGACAAATGAGTTTGGTTACAGAAGAAAAAATTCCAAACCTCCTGAGATAAAAAAAAGAGTCTAATAAAGAAGGTCCTATCGCAGGTATTTCCAAATAAAAACGACAAAAATGCGCATTTAGTTCAAAAAGATACACGTGGTCGTCCAACTTTAAAAGCACAGAAACTAAAAGAGAAAGACGTTGTTAAAGATAGCTTAGCGTCCCAACAAGGTACATTTGAACCTTTGAGGCATAGTTTGTTTACAGCCACGACAGAGAAGAGTCAGAAACCCGTATTTTGGCGTAGTCGTTCCACATCGGTATCAAAAACGATGCAACCATCAGACTCGTAAAGTCAAAACAAATTCCAGTTGCCACGCAACATGAAACCAGAAGGATTAAACAATGTTTATCGCTTCGGTCGTCACATCCTTCCTATATTTCAACCTTACGTGATAAACATACAAGATGTCGAGCCAGATGGTAACTGTGGTTTTCGTTCTGTAGCCGTAGGTTTAGGGTTCGATGAAAATCAAAAGACCTTTATTCGACAACAAAACTTGCAAGAATTGGATTTCCACGCAGATATGTACAGATATGTGTTTAACTCCTACGACCCAGGATCCTATGATGTACTACGTAACTTAATAAATTGGCAACAGATTTGATCATTGTCGAACGTTCAATCAAAAGATGAGTATAAAACCCGTGTCTTAGCTACTTTTAACTAGTAAGGGTAATTAAGGTATCGTATCCACAGGGAACCTTTGGAAAGTGCTAATTGTTTACCAATCGACTCTACTAACTAATGAACCAAAAACTTGAATTTTATTTGAATTAGGAAAACTAGTTTAAAGAAAATAACTTGATTGTTGGTTTAATAAAACTTAACAAAATATGATTACTTCTGGTTTAGGTTAGAGATTCACAATGATCTTTAGCAAACCTAGAGGCAATTCACCTAAACATGCTTAAGTAATTGATTGAAGTGACAAAATGGAACCAACGTTTAAAGACTTGTTTATTCACACAAATATCAATCTAAATATTACAAGTAACTCGTAAATACCAATGAGCTTACGATGCATGGAAACCGAAAACTGATGGCAACACAAAATCACTCAATCATAAAAAAATCGTTTAAATCAAACAAACCAATGTAAAAGTCGTGTTTTGACATCCAAACAACTAAATTCAAACATAAAGATCAAAGCTTTCTAACTAACCCAAGTGCCCGGAAGCAATCATGAAGAGAACTAGCCACTCATCATCATGGAAGGATCTTCAATTCTTGATTTAGGGTGCGATTGCATGAACGGGGATGTTAATCGGATGCTTCGGAGGCCCCAAAACTTCATTTTTTTCCCCAAAAACTTCTAAAAAAGAGATCCCTCAAAAACCCTAAGGTTTAGGGTTAAATAGGTGGAAAAACGATAAAATTCCGAAAAAACGTGTCGACTGGCGTCACAGACGCCAGGTGGAGTCTGAGATGCCAGGTGGAGTCTGTAGACGCCACCCTAAAACGCCACTTATTAATTTCCATTATTTTTCCCCTTTGGCTTGTTTTTCCTTCTTCTTTCATTTCCTTTTCATTCCAAACCTCTTAAACATCTTATTTTGTGTCATTTTCCTATGCTCAACCTGCAATCAAAATCACATGAAAAGCATTCATATTTCTCACAATTAAATAGTAAAAATTGCATAAATGGTTAGCTTAACACATGAAATCAACACACTGATCACATCCCCACACTTGAGTTTTGCTTGTCCCAAGCAAAGTCCTTCACACACTTTGACAAGATAACATTCCTAACATGTTCTATTAAGGTCCCAAGTCATACCCGATCCCCAAGACTTAAATCATTCAATAGATTTACATTCCAGCAAATTAAAGTAGTTGTGTAAAACATGGAATACTACCTTACTCAACTTGACACCTTTCAAGTTCCTTATATGCACGCAATTGCAATACTCACAATAAACACTCAACTCAGGTTGTTTATGGACTAGTTATAATGTACTAGTAATTCTGCAAGCTTTCAAAACCAATAATGAAACACCATAGTCATAGGCTTGTATAGCAATCAAGTCTCCACCAATTCACACATAACCATACACAAATCAAGAGGATTTGAAGGGGTTGTAATGGTAAGCTAAGGGTAAGGGTGTGGAAAGGAATTTAAAGGTGACGAAAGTGGTGAAATTTCAACTATAAGAAAACAAAACAAAACAAAACATAAGCCCACACATTATTTACTATTTGGAGCACAACCACTTTTTTTCTCTTTTTTTTTCTTTTTTTTTCAACAGTAACTAAGAATACGTGCGAAAACTATTAACTTTGCTTGGATTTCACCACTTGGGCTTAAAACAAAAGGCTTAAAAGGCTTACATGGGTTAACACATGGGGTTTAAACAAATTAAAGGGCAGGCTCAACATGGTTTCTAATGGTTAATGTCAAGGTAGGAAATCAAAGAAAAGGCTAAAACATTCAAGGGTTACCTCTATCACTTTTGTGAAAGTTAAGGAGTATGGTCTTGATATGCATTGCCTACACAAGTTCTAACATAGTGAACATTTTGGTGACATTCAGAACAACAAAGAAGAGTCAACACATAGATGAAAATAAATATAATTGGCTCAAAACTCACGAAAACGGTGGACTATGGGTTATAATGCAACGCATACATGTAGATCCACTATCTTCGGTGTCAAATTTGGTAAAACATTCCTATCATTTTCAAAAGATAACTTGCTGGAAACACTTTATCCTGCAACTTAAAGGGTCACCCATGACAAGGGATCTATATATCTATACACGCTAGGTAATACCAATTGTTTTCATGCACAACGGACTTGCTCAAGAAAGCAATTTTTTTTCAAAAATTATGATTTTTCTCAATCTTACCTACACAATTACCATTAATCAATGTTACATTTCCACATGCAAACAATGGTGAGAATAGGGCCCATATGTTCAAATCCATCCCAAATGCATGCCACTCTAATGAAAAACAATGACACAAAGTGTGACAATCCGACTTTTCGGATTAACCTTGTTAACTGAAAATGGTTAGATCACAGGCCCAACAAGACATGTAAGGTCCAGTAAGGCCAAAGAAGACCCAGTAAGGTCAAGGAAGGCCCAACAAGACAAGTTAGGCCCAATGAAGTTTATGAAGGCCCAACAAGACAAGTTAGGCTCAATGAAGTCTATGAAGGCCCAATAAAGCCTAGTAGGCCCAATAAGGCCAATTTAGGTTCAATGAAAACAAGGAAGGCCCACTGAGGCCCAAGTAGGCCAAATAAGGCCAAAGTAGGCCCAGGGTAGGCCCAATGAGGCCAAGGTAGGCCCAATAAGTCCAGAATAGGCCCAGTTGTATTTAAGAGGCCCAATTGGGTTAATTTAGCCCAACAATGATATAAATGATCCAATTATGGACAATTAGAGAAATTGGTTTAATTTGGTTAACCAAAAGTTAAGGAAATCATAAAATATTAAGTTTAAGGGGTTTTAGTTGAACAAAATAAATTCTAAAGTATCTAAATTGCTATGATCAATCTTGTAAGTGATTAAAATTATCAAATTTGACTTTTACAAGTCAAAATTTGGATAAATTGCTAAGTAAATTCGTAATTTACATCAATAAGCTATTATGAAGCAAATTTATCACTCAAATAATTGATACTTATGATTTCCAATCGTTTTTATCAGTTACTAGTCCATTAAAATTCGAATTAATGAACCACAATGTAGAAACCGTTACTTGTGATATTAGAACCCTCACAATTCGATGTAAATATCACAAATTGAGGATTCCATAGCATCAATCGGCACCTTTAGTAAGTTCTCCATACGACAAATCGATCCAGGAAGTTGTGATTAGAAGAAGTCGATCTAGGGAGGCCGAAATCAAGTCTACAAGTCAAACTACAACAAATTGGAATCAAATCAGGTAATGCTCGACACCTACAACATCTAAAAGGGCCGATTAAATAAAGCCATGTATCAATTTTGGTTTCTAACATCAAATCACATGAGTTTGATTTTTAGGGTTCATAATAAGAACGTATTTGGGGGATTCCAATAAATCGAATTCGAAAATCAAATTGATTTACACAGATAGTTTCGTGACATCACATTGAATGAAATCCCTAAGTAAATTTCATCAAACAATATCGGATTTTATGATCTTGGATTCTAGGGTTCTTGATGGAAACCTATTTGGGGATTTCGTAGCACATAAGTTTAAAAACGAAATTAAATAGCACGGGTAGATTCAGAGGATCTCGATTAAGGTTAATGATATGTCAATTTCATCATGGAACTACGAATTATAAGATTTTGATTCTGGGGTTCTTGTTATAAAAGTGATTTAGGGATTTCGGTCTAATTAGAGGTTAGGTTCAAAATTAACTATACAGATGGATTCGGTTTAGTGTAGGAATGAAAAACCCTTTGAATTTGAGTATTAACATGTTTGAATTCGATCCAATTAAGTCTAAGATTTAGTGATTCGAATTCAGTTTTGTTCGGGAGTAAACTGTGATGATTAATCGAGTATTTGGATAAATTGGAAGCTTAGTTATGTTCGATTGGGTCTCCAGAAACTTAACCCCATGATTTCAGGGTTGATCGAGTTCGAATCATGGAACTATTGAACCATATGGGTCGGTTAAGGGTAAAACAAGGGGGAACCCGACTGTTATGGATTAAAATCAATTCGGGATGGACTTTATTACAAATGTTGGGTTGGTTTAGATGGTAGGTGGTGTGTTCGGTGAATGGGGGGGGGGGTCCTGGGTTCGATCCCGGCCCAACTGTTTCTTTTTGATTAATTAAAAACCTTTTAGTATTTTGATCATAACTTACTCGTTCTAACTCTGAATCGATCCATTTCAGTTGCGTTGGAACCGTAACGAGATTTCAAACGTATTAGAATAATAAAATTCATATTTTATATCGGAAACGAAATCGCGTATAATTACGGTTATTTAAATAAAATCATATAAGATTTTATTTAAACGATTTCAAAGGCACGCGTAGATACGTATGCATATTCTTAACACTCTAGCATACGTGAGTTGACACGTATGTGATTTCAAACACCTGACAACGATTCGAATAACACTAGGTTATTGTTAAAACACAGGTTCTTCGTAGGAGGACTGTTTACGCGAGTTTAAGTACGTTTGATCATTCTGCAACTATCAAAGGTGCGTACACGGCCCCTTTCTTATTTTAACTGTTTTGGGGGAGAAAACATGTGCAAACAAACATTTTAGATACATATCACTTGCATGAGTTAGCTGTTTACATTATGTGACAACATAGCATTTAAAAGTCCTTACACACTTCGAACCGTTTAGTTTGCCGTAGCGCAAAGCGTGGTAGTTGGAAATAGATCTATTAGGTTTGACAAACCTCGCCTGGTAGATGGGATCTACGCAGGTGTTTGACTGAACAAACATAAATTACTATTGTTCGTGCTAGACAATAGTGGCAAGGCAAAAACATGCTATAGCATGGCAATCGTCAGCTTCGGTGTCGACCACTTATGTAAATAGTTTATATGACTAGCTATCATGACTAGGCATGTGTGATTATGTTATCTGCGAACTTGATATTCAAACTGTTGTTTTGAACATTGTGAATACTTAAAACCTGTGTTATGCACCAACCTTTGTGTTGACTTGATTTACATGTTTTCTCAGGACGCTAAGGCGCGCAATAAAGCTGGCATGGACTAGGAGATAGAGTCGCATGCATGTTTTACATTTATATTGTTTAAGTTACACATTTGGGATTTTTGAATTTGTAATTTAACTTTTACAACTGTTACTTTGGTTATTGTTTTAAAACGCTTCCGCAAATTTTGAAAACTCTGATGTTATGTTTTTAAGACCAAAGTATGTTTTGAAATTCATATAGAGGTCTTCGTTATGTCTAATGATCTGAGATCCTGGTTTGTCACGTTCCCAAACGGTATGATTCCGTTAGTTGAAAATTGGGGGTGTGACAGATTGGTATCAGAGACATTGGTTATAGCGAACTAGGTTTTCATTTGTAGACTTAGACTATGACTGTTAGACATTAGACACATATGCTTACACATATTACTTAGAAATTACATATGACATTATGTAATTGACTTGTTTACACATTCCATGGCACTGCACTTACATATGGTATTATGTAACAGGCATGGCATCATCATCAGCACCGTATATCTATATTGATGATTCTGAGGATGAGGAGCCGATGATTCCAGCACCACCATCATCACCAGCACCACCTATCCCATCTCCTCCACCATATGAGAGGGATGATTCAGATCCGGAGGAGGATCCAGAGGAGGATCCAGACGAGGACCCCGAGGAGGATCCAGAGGAGGATCCAGATGAGGACCCGGATGAGGATCCGGAGGAGGAGCCAGTGGAGGGCACTCAGCAGATACCTGCTGAGGGACCTTCTACACACCCACCACCGATATTGGATGTTCCTGAGCCTAAGAGGCAAAGGACGGATGCTGAGGAGATCGCCAAACTGCGCGAGGACTTGTACTGGGCAGAAGACAGGATCGCGTATAACTCTCGGGAACTATGGGATGCTAATGAGAGGCAAGATAATCTTGCCCATCTAGTTAATGATATGCGGGATGAGATGATTAATTTGATTGGTCGTCTTGAAGCTTCAGAGAACCGAGCCGAGATTTTGGAGGGCAGAATTGAAGCCTTGGAAGATTTAGTGGCCTCTGAGAATGAGGAAGAGGATGAAGAGGAGGAAGAGGAAGAACCAGCACCAGTTGTTGATTCTGATCCTGAGTCCACTGTTGAGGATGATTGATTTTTCTTTTTTTTTTTTTTTTAAAACTTATTAGGAACGGGTTGTGTTCCTACACTAGATGTTTGGAAAACTTATGTTTGATTTCAAAAGTATTGTACTTAAATCAAATTTCTATCTATTGAAAAACTATTATTTATTTCCAACAGTTGTGTTGATTTATATATTACATGTTGTGTTTGTTGTTTGCTTACACATGTCACATTGGATTTTGATAACGCTCTAACATTTCTTTTAACTAGGAAGATAATGGCCAACGAGAACGTTCACATGACAGTTGCTGAGCTCAACGAGCTAATTAATAACAGAGTCGCAGAGGCAATCGCACAATATGCTCAGACACACACCACAGGGCCACAGGGTCCGGCAGGGGGACTGGTTAACCCACAGGTATGCACGTTCAAGATGTTCTTGGACTGTAAACCACACAACTTCAAAGGGTCGGAGGGGGCCATAGGACTCCTTCGATGGATTGAAAAGGCTGAATCTGTGTTTGAGATGTGCAATTGTCCGGATGAGAACAAGGTGAAGTATGCTACGGGAACATTGGAGGGTCCAGCTTTGACTTGGTGGAACTCAAATGTTCAAACCTTGGGATTGGGTGAGGCTAATGCCTTGACTTGGAATGGCTTCAAAACTTTAATGCAGGAGGAGTACTGTCCTCGTAGTGAGATGCAAAAATTAGAGGAAGAATACTGGCACCTCAAGATGGAGGGATCAAATATCGAAGAGTACACGACCCGGTCACATGAATTGGCCAGACTTCTACCACACATGGCTACTCCAGCCAGCAAGTGGATTGAAAGATATATTGGAGGACTCGTGCCTCAGATTCAGGGATTGGTTACTTCTGCAAATCCCACCACCATTCAACAAGCTGTTCGTTTAGCACATCAATTAACTGATCAGGCAGTGCTACAGGGGACTCTGCCTAAAAGAACATCGGCTACTAAGGTGGGAGACCAAAAAAGGAAGTGGGAAGGTAACAATTCCAAGGGTCACAACCAACAGTCGTATCAGCAGAATCGGAAGCAGGACTCAAACAAGTCTTACCATAATTCAAACAGTGGTCAGCAATCGTCATCATCGGGGGGTTATATTGGTAAACACCCCAAGTGCAACAGGTGTGGGTTTCATCATGCCGGTAATCAGTGTGATAGAGCTAGGTGTCAAAGGTGTGGCAAGATTGGACATGCGGCTAAGGATTGTCGTGGGGAGCTACAAAACAACCACAACAACCAAAATAATAATCAGAACAACGCACAGAAAGGTTGTTTTGAGTGTGGAAAGATGGGACACTTTAAGAAGGATTGCCCACAACTCAAGAAGGGCGGGGATAATAATGCAAATGGCAATGGCAACGGCAATGGTAATGGCACCAACAACAACAATAATAACAACAACAACAATGGTGCTAGGGGCAGGGCGTTTGTGATTGGAGGACGTCAAGCACGAGAGGATCCCAACATTGTTACGGGTACGTTCCTCTTAAATAATCACTATGCCTCTATGTTATATGACACTGGTGCCGATCGGAGTTTTGTATCTAGTTCACTTGCTAAGTTGCTAAATGTTAGTCCCACTGCCTTAGATAGTCCATACACTGTGGAATTAGCTGATGGTAAGTTGATTGTAGTGGAAAATATTTTTAAGGGATGTATCCTTGCTTTGATGGGTCAGACATTAGAAATTGATCTTATGCCCATTGCCTTAGGCAGTTTTGATGTAGTCATTGGCATGGACTGGTTGTCCAAAAACCAGGCTGAAATCGTATGCCATGAAAAGATTGTTCGTATACCTCTTCCGCAGGGAGAGACATTGTATGTACAAGGCGAGAAGAGCAGTACGCCACTACGTCTCATATCTTGTATGAAAGCACACAAATGTCTGCGGAAAGGTCATACGGCAGTTATAGCACTTATAACTGAAAAGCCGGTAGCTGAGAAAAAGATTGAAGATATACCAGTAGTCTGTGAATTTCCGGAGGTGTTTCCAGAAGACTTGCCGGGATTACCGCCTATCAGACAGGTGGAATTTCGAATCGACCTTACACCAGATGCAGCACCGATAGCTAGGGCGCCTTATCGACTTGCACCGTCTGAGATGCAAGAATTATCTACACAATTGCAAGAGTTGTTGGATAAGGGTTTCATACGACCTACTTTTTCACCGTGGGGAGCTCCAGTCTTATTTGTCAAGAAAAAGGACGGGACTTTCCGTATGTGCATCGATTACCGGGAATTGAACAAGGTTACTATCAAGAACCGGTATCCGTTACCTAGAATTGACGATCTGTTCGATTAGTTGCAAGGTTCGAGTTACTACTCGAAGATTGATCTTAGATCGGGTTATCATCAACTAAGAGTCCAGGAGGAGGATATTCCAAAGACAGCATTCAGAACACGCTATGGCCATTATGAGTTCTTGGTCATGCCGTTTGGGTTGACAAATGCTCCAGCTGTATTCATGGATCTCATGAATCGTGTTTGTAAACCTTATCTTGATAAGTTTGTCATTGTTTTCATTGATGACATTCTCATCTATTCTCAGACCGAAGAAGAGCACGCTGAACATCTCCGATTGCTATTAGAATTACTGAAACAGGAACAATTATACGCGAAATTCTCAAAATGTGATTTCTGGATGCGAGAAGTTCAATTCTTGGGTCATATAGTCAATGAAAAGGGTATACATGTTGATCCAGCAAAGATTGAAGCAATTAAGAATTGGGAAGCACCAAAGACTCCTACCGAGGTACGACAATTCCTTGGTTTGGCGGGTTATTAGCGACGACTCATTGAGGGATTCTCAAAGATCGCTCAACCACTTACAGCTCTTACGCATAAGGGAACGAAGTATAACTGGACGGATAAACAGGAAACTGCATTCCAGTTATTGAAACAGAAACTCTGCAGCGCACCGATTCTGTCCTTACCGGAAGGAACGGAAGACTTTGTGGTGTATTGTGATGCATCTGCACAGGGTTTGGGATGTGTGTTGATGCAACGTGATAAAGTGATTGCTTATGCTTCAAGGCAACTACGACCACACGAAAAGAATTACACTACTCATGACCTGGAGTTAGGAGCAGTGGTTTTTGCTTTGAAGATTTGGAGGCATTACTTGTATGGAACTAAGTGTACTATTTACACTGATCATAAGAGTTTGCAACATATCTTTGATCAGAAGGAGCTTAATATGAGACAACGACGATCGGTGGAGTTGTTGAACGATTATGAATGCGCGATTAAGTATCATCCGAGAAAAGCTAATATGGTAGCTGATGCTTTATGCAGAAAAGACACTTCAACAAGACGAGTTCGTGCACTTATGATGACGATACATACTGACTTACCTGACAAGGTACGCAGTGCTCAGATCGAGGCCTTGAAAACGGAAAACTTGGTACAGGAATCTTTACGAGGGATGGAAACACTGTTGGATGTCAAGTCTGATGGAATTCGTTATTTCATTGATCGACTGTGGATACCTTTGTATGGAGGTTTAAGGGAACTCGTGATGGATGAAGCACACAAGTCCAGGTATTCAGTCCATCCGGGATCAGACAAGATGTATCATGACTTGAAGGCACTGTATTGGTGGCCTCACATGAAAGCTGATATTGCTAAGTATGTTAGTAAATGTTTGACTTGTTCGAAAGTCAAAGTTGAATACCAGAAGCCATCTGGTTTACTGCAACAACCAGAGATACCGATGTGGAAATGGGAACAGATTTCGATGGACTTCATTACTAAGTTACCCCGTACACCGAGTGGTTGTGATACGATATGGGTAATTGTCGATCGATTAACGAAATCTGCACACTTCTTAGCAATCAAGGAAACCGACAAGATGGAGAAACTGACTCGCATTTACATCAAGGAAGTGGTAGCACGGCATGGCGTGCCAATCTCTATCATATCAGATCGGGATGCCCGATTTACTTCTAACTTTTGGAAATCACTTCATAAGTCATTGGGGACTCGTTTGGATATGAGTACCGCCTATCATCCACAGACCGACGGTCAAAGTGAACGTACGATTCAAACGCTCGAGGATATGTTACGAGCTTGTGTAATTGACTTTGGTGATAGTTGGGAGAATCACTTACCGTTAGTGGAATTCTCTTACAACAATAGTTATCATACAAGTATTCAAGCAGCACCGTTTGAAGCTTTGTATGGTCGCAAATGTCGTTCACCAGTTTGCTGGGCTGAAATTGGTGACAGTCAGATAACAGGTCCTGAACTGGTGCACGAGACGACTGAGAAGATTGTACAAATCCGGAACCGTATGGCAGCGGCCCGGGATCGACAGAAGAGTTATGCAGACAAATGTCGTAAACCATTGGAATTCCAAGTAGGAGACCGAGTTCTTCTAAAGGTATCACCTTGGAAAGGTGTGATACGGTTCGGCAAGCGCGGAAAGCTTAGTCCACGTTATGTAGGACCTTTTGAGATTCTGAAAAGGATTGGTCCGGTTGCGTATCAACTCAAATTACCGGATGAACTCAGTGGGGTTCATGATGTCTTTCACGTATCGAACTTAAAGAAATGTCTTTCTGATGAGACATTGATTGTACCGTTGGAAGAAATACAAGTAGATGAACAGTTGCGATTCATTGAAGAACCAGCTGAAATCATGGACCGAGAGGTCAAACAACTTAAGCAAAGCAAGATTCCAATAGTCAAAGTTCGATGGAATTCAAGACGTGGTCCTGAATTCACATGGGAAAGGGAAGACCAAATGATGAAGAAGTATCCTCATCTGTTCAAAACAGCAACTACGAACACCGAGAGCGCACGTTAAATTTCGGGACGAAATTTCCTTCAACAAGGGGATGACGTGATGCTTCACACATCAACACTGCAAATTTTAAACTGTAAGCACAAACACTTTATTCAATTGGTTTTGTTTACAAACATTTGTGATACATTACATTTTATACATTTTATGTGCTACATTTCATATGTTATATGTTATAGTAGTACATGCATGATTAGTTACACACATTTTGCTATGTGCGGGGTTGCATAGTACAAACAGTTACAGACACTCACTATGTGTGAGGTTACACAACACAGTATGATCAAACACAAACAGTCACAGTTAGGTGAACTAACTAGTGTACACGCAAACAGTCACATTGAATGATCACACTTAGTTGTGATGTTGCAAGCATTAGATGTTGTGTATGAGTACACACAAGCACACAGAATGATCAAATCACACTAACACGTACGATTTAAACTCGTAAGTAGTTTCCTAACTACTTCTAACATTTGCTAATTTTCGAGACGAAAATTCCTTCAACAAGGGGATGATGTGACAATTCGACTTTTCGGATTAACCTTGTTAACTGAAAATGGTTAGATCACAGGCCCAACAAGACATGTAAGGTCCAGTAAGGCCAAAGAAGACCCAGTAAGGTCAAGGAAGGCCCAACAAGACAAGTTAGGCCCAATGAAGTTTATGAAGGCCCAACAAGACAAGTTAGGCTCAATGAAGTCTATGAAGGCCCAATAAAGCCTAGTAGGCCCAATAAGGCCAATTTAGGTTCAATGAAAACAAGGAAGGCCCACTGAGGCCCAAGTAGGCCAAATAAGGCCAAAGTAGGCCCAGGGTAGGCCCAATGAGGCCAAGGTAGGCCCAATAAGTCCAGAATAGGCCCAGTTGTATTTAAGAGGCCCAATTGGGTTAATTTAGCCCAACAATGATATAAATGATCCAATTATGGACAATTAGAGAAATTGGTTTAATTTGGTTAACCAAAAGTTAAGGAAATCATAAAATATTAAGTTTAAGGGGTTTTAGTTGAACAAAATAAATTCTAAAGTATCTAAATTGCTATGATCAATCTTGTAAGTGATTAAAATTATCAAATTTGACTTTTACAAGTCAAAATTTGGATAAATTGCTAAGTAAATTCGTAATTTACATCAATAAGCTATTATGAAGCAAATTTATCACTCAAATAATTGATACTTATGATTTCCAATCGTTTTTATCAGTTACTAGTCCATTAAAATTCGAATTAATGGAATTAATGAACCACAATGTAGAAACCGTTACTTGTGATATTAGAACCCTCACAATTCGATGTAAATATCACAAATTGAGGATTCCATAGCATCAATCGGCACCTTTAGTAAGTTCTCCATACGACAAATCGATCCAGGAAGTTGTGATTAGAAGAAGTCGATCTAGGGAGGCCGAAATCAAGTCTACAAGTCAAACTACAACAAATTGGAATCAAATCAGGTAATGCTCGACACCTACAACATCTAAAAGGGCCGATTAAATAAAGCCATGTATCAATTTTGGTTTCTAACATCAAATCACATGAGTTTGATTTTTAGGGTTCATAATAAGAACGTATTTGGGGGATTCCAATAAATCGAATTCGAAAATCAAATTGATTTACACAGATAGTTTCGTGACATCACATTGAATGAAATCCCTAAGTAAATTTCATCAAACAATATCGGATTTTATGATCTTGGATTCTAGGGTTCTTGATGGAAACCTATTTGGGGATTTCGTAGCACATAAGTTTAAAAACGAAATTAAATAGCACGGGTAGATTCAGAGGATCCCGATTAAGGTTAATGATATGTCAATTTCATCATGGAACTACGAATTATAAGATTTTGATTCTAGGGTTCTTGTTATAAAAGTGATTTAGGGATTTCGGTCTAATTAGAGGTTAGGTTCAAAATTAACTATACAGATGGATTCGGTTTAGTGTAGGAATGAAAAACCCTTTGAATTTGAGTATTAACATGTTTGAATTCGATCCAATTAAGTCTAAGATTTAGTGATTCGAATTCGGTTTTGTTCGGGAGTAAACTGTGATGATTAATCGAGTATTTGGATAAATTGGAAGCTTAGTTATGTTCGATTGGGTCTCCAGAAACTTAACCCCATGATTTCAGGGTTGATCGAGTTCGAATCATGGAACTATTGAACCATATGGGTCGGTTAAGGGTAAAACAAGGGGGAACCCGACTGTTATGGATTAAAATCAATTCGGGATGGACTTTATTACAAATGTTGGGTTGGTTTAGATGGTAGGTGGTGTGTTCGGTGAATGGGGGGGTCGTGGGTTCGATCCCGGCCCAACTGTTTCTATTTGATTAATTAAAAACCTTTTAGTATTTTGATCATAACTTACTCGTTCTAACTCCGAATCGATCCATTTCAGTTGCGTTGGAACCGTAACGAGATTTCAAACGTATTAGAATAATAAAATTCATATTTTAGATCGGAAACGAAATCGCGTATAATTACGGTTATTTAAATAAAATCATATAAGATTTTATTTAAACGATTTCAAAGGCACGCGTAGATACGTATGCATATTCTTAACACTCTAGCATACGTGAGTTGACACGTATGTGATTTCAAACACCTGACAACGATTCGAATAACACTAGGTTATTGTTAAAACACAGGTTCTTCGTAGGAGGACTGTTTACGCGAGTTTAAGTACGTTTGATCATTCTGCAACTATCAAAGGTGCGTACACGGCCCCTTTCTTATTTTAACTGTTTTGGGGGAGAAAACATGTGCAAACAAACATTTTAGATACATATCACTTGCATGAGTTAGCTGTTTACATTATGTGACAACATAGCATTTAAAAGTCCTTACACACTTCGAACCGTTTAGTTTGCCGTAGCGCAAAGCGTGGTAGTTGGAAATAGATCTATTAGGTTTGACAAACCTCGCCTGGTAGATGGGATCTACGCAGGTGTTTGACTGACCAAACATAAATTACTATTGTTCGTGCTAGACAATAGTGGCAAGGCAAAAACATGCTATAGCATGGCAATCGTCAGCTTCGGTGTCGACCACTTATGTAAATAGTTTATATGACTAGCTATCATGACTAGGCATGTGTGATTATGTTATCTGCGAACTTGATATTCAAACTGTTGTTTTGAACATTGTGAATACTTAAAACCTGTGTTATGCACCAACCTTTGTGTTGACTTGATTTACATGTTTTCTCAGGACGCTAAGGCGCGCAATAAAGCTGGCATGGACTAGGAGATAGAGTCGCATGCATGTTTTACATTTATATTGTTTAAGTTACACATTTGGGATTTTTGAATTTGTAATTTAACTTTTACAACTGTTACTTTGGTTATTGTTTTAAAACGCTTCCGCAAATTTTGAAAACTCTGATGTTATGTTTTTAAGACCAAAGTATGTTTTGAAATTCATATAGAGGTCTTCGTTATGTCTAATGATCTGAGATCCTGGTTTGTCACGTTCCCAAACGGTATGATTCCGTTAGTTGAAAATTGGGGGTGTGACAGATTGGTATCAGAGACATTGGTTATAGCGAACTAGGTTTTCATTTGTAGACTTAGACTATGACTGTTAGACATTAGACACATATGCTTACACATATTACTTAGAAATTACATATGACATTATGTAATTGACTTGTTTACACATTCCATGGCACTGCACTTACATATGGTATTATGTAACAGGCATGGCATCATCATCAGCACCGTATATCTATATTGATGATTCTGAGGATGAGGAGCCGATGATTCCAGCACCACCATCATCACCAGCACCACCTATCCCATCTCCTCCACCATATGAGAGGGATGATTCAGATCCGGAGGAGGATCCAGAGGAGGATCCAGACGAGGACCCCGAGGAGGATCCAGAGGAGGATCCAGATGAGGACCCGGATGAGGATCCGGAGGAGGAGCCAGTGGAGGGCACTCAGCAGATACCTGCTGAGGGACCTTCTACACACCCACCACCGATATTGGATGTTCCTGAGCCTAAGAGGCAAAGGACGGATGCTGAGGAGATCGCCAAACTGCGCGAGGACTTGTACTGGGCAGAAGACAGGATCGCGTATAACTCTCGGGAACTATGGGATGCTAATGAGAGGCAAGATAATCTTGCCCATCTAGTTAATGATATGCGGGATGAGATGATTAATTTGATTGGTCGTCTTGAAGCTTCAGAGAACCGAGCCGAGATTTTGGAGGGCAGAATTGAAGCCTTGGAAGATTTAGTGGCCTCTGAGAATGAGGAAGAGGATGAAGAGGAGGAAGAGGAAGAACCAGCACCAGTTGTTGATTCTGATCCTGAGTCCACTGTTGAGGATGATTGATTTTTCTTTTTTTTTTTTAAACTTATTAGGAACGGGTTGTGTTCCTACACTAGATGTTTGGAAAACTTATGTTTGATTTCAAAAGTATTGTACTTAAATCAAATTTCTATCTATTGAAAAACTATTATTTATTTCCAACAGTTGTGTTGATTTATATATTACATGTTGTGTTTGTTGTTTGCTTACACATGTCACATTGGATTTTGATAACGCTCTAACATTTCTTTTAACTAGGAAGATAATGGCCAACGAGAACGTTCACATGACAGTTGCTGAGCTCAACGAGCTAATTAATAACAGAGTCGCAGAGGCAATCGCACAATATGCTCAGACACACACCACAGGGCCACAGGGTCCGGCAGGGGGACTGGTTAACCCACAGGTATGCACGTTCAAGATGTTCTTGGACTGTAAACCACACAACTTCAAAGGGTCGGAGGGGGCCATAGGACTCCTTCGATGGATTGAAAAGGCTGAATCTGTGTTTGAGATGTGCAATTTTCCGGATGAGAACAAGGTGAAGTATGCTACGGGAACATTGGAGGGTCCAGCTTTGACTTGGTGGAACTCAAATGTTCAAACCTTGGGATTGGGTGAGGCTAATGCCTTGACTTGGAATGGCTTCAAAACTTTAATGCAGGAGGAGTACTGTCCTCGTAGTGAGATGCAAAAATTAGAGGAAGAATACTGGCACCTCAAGATGGAGGGATCAAATATCGAAGAGTACACGACCCGGTCACATGAATTGGCCAGACTTCTACCACACATGGCTACTCCAGCCAGCAAGTGGATTGAAAGATATATTGGAGGACTCGTGCCTCAGATTCAGGGATTGGTTACTTCTGCAAATCCCACCACCATTCAACAAGCTGTTCGTTTAGCACATCAATTAACTGATCAGGCAGTGCTACAGGGGACTCTGCCTAAAAGAACATCGGCTACTAAGGTGGGAGACCAAAAAAGGAAGTGGGAAGGTAACAATTCCAAGGGTCACAACCAACAGTCGTATCAGCAGAATCGGAAGCAGGACTCAAACAAGTCTTACCATAATTCAAACAGTGGTCAGCAATCGTCATCATCGGGGGGTTATATTGGTAAACACCCCAAGTGCAACAGGTGTGGGTTTCATCATGCCGGTAATCAGTGTGATAGAGCTAGGTGTCAAAGGTGTGGCAAGATTGGACATGCGGCTAAGGATTGTCGTGGGGAGCTACAAAACAACCACAACAACCAAAATAATAATCAGAACAACGCACAGAAAGGTTGTTTTGAGTGTGGAAAGATGGGACACTTTAAGAAGGATTGCCCACAACTCAAGAAGGGCGGGGATAATAATGCAAATGGCAATGGCAACGGCAATGGTAATGGCACCAACAACAACAATAATAACAACAACAACAATGGTGCTAGGGGCAGGGCGTTTGTGATTGGAGGACGTCAAGCACGAGAGGATCCCAACATTGTTACGGGTACGTTCCTCTTAAATAATCACTATGCCTCTATGTTATATGACACTGGTGCCGATCGGAGTTTTGTATCTAGTTCACTTGCTAAGTTGCTAAATGTTAGTCCCACTGCCTTAGATAGTCCATACACTGTGGAATTAGCTGATGGTAAGTTGATTGTAGTGGAAAATATTTTTAAGGGATGTATCCTTGCTTTGATGGGTCAGACATTAGAAATTGATCTTATGCCCATTGCCTTAGGCAGTTTTGATGTAGTCATTGGCATGGACTGGTTGTCCAAAAACCAGGCTGAAATCGTATGCCATGAAAAGATTGTTCGTATACCTCTTCCGCAGGGAGAGACATTGTATGTACAAGGCGAGAAGAGCAGTACGCCACTACGTCTCATATCTTGTATGAAAGCACACAAATGTCTGCGGAAAGGTCATACGGCAGTTATAGCACTTATAACTGAAAAGCCGGTAGCTGAGAAAAAGATTGAAGATATACCAGTAGTCTGTGAATTTCCGGAGGTGTTTCCAGAAGACTTGCCGGGATTACCGCCTATCAGACAGGTGGAATTTCGAATCGACCTTACACCAGATGCAGCACCGATAGCTAGGGCGCCTTATCGACTTGCACCGTCTGAGATGCAAGAATTATCTACACAATTGCAAGAGTTGTTGGATAAGGGTTTCATACGACCTACTTTTTCACCGTGGGGAGCTCCAGTCTTATTTGTCAAGAAAAAGGACGGGACTTTCCGTATGTGCATCGATTACCGGGAATTGAACAAGGTTACTATCAAGAACCGGTATCCGTTACCTAGAATTGACGATCTGTTCGATTAGTTGCAAGGTTCGAGTTACTACTCGAAGATTGATCTTAGATCGGGTTATCATCAACTAAGAGTCCAGGAGGAGGATATTCCAAAGACAGCATTCAGAACACGCTATGGCCATTATGAGTTCTTGGTCATGCCGTTTGGGTTGACAAATGCTCCAGCTGTATTCATGGATCTCATGAATCGTGTTTGTAAACCTTATCTTGATAAGTTTGTCATTGTTTTCATTGATGACATTCTCATCTATTCTCAGACCGAAGAAGAGCACGCTGAACATCTCCGATTGCTATTAGAATTACTGAAACAGGAACAATTATACGCGAAATTCTCAAAATGTGATTTCTGGATGCGAGAAGTTCAATTCTTGGGTCATATAGTCAATGAAAAGGGTATACATGTTGATCCAGCAAAGATTGAAGCAATTAAGAATTGGGAAGCACCAAAGACTCCTACCGAGGTACGACAATTCCTTGGTTTGGCGGGTTATTAGCGACGACTCATTGAGGGATTCTCAAAGATCGCTCAACCACTTACAGCTCTTACGCATAAGGGAACGAAGTATAACTGGACGGATAAACAGGAAACTGCATTCCAGTTATTGAAACAGAAACTCTGCAGCGCACCGATTCTGTCCTTACCGGAAGGAACGGAAGACTTTGTGGTGTATTGTGATGCATCTGCACAGGGTTTGGGATGTGTGTTGATGCAACGTGATAAAGTGATTGCTTATGCTTCAAGGCAACTACGACCACACGAAAAGAATTACACTACTCATGACCTGGAGTTAGGAGCAGTGGTTTTTGCTTTGAAGATTTGGAGGCATTACTTGTATGGAACTAAGTGTACTATTTACACTGATCATAAGAGTTTGCAACATATCTTTGATCAGAAGGAGCTTAATATGAGACAACGACGATCGGTGGAGTTGTTGAACGATTATGAATGCGCGATTAAGTATCATCCGAGAAAAGCTAATATGGTAGCTGATGCTTTATGCAGAAAAGACACTTCAACAAGACGAGTTCGTGCACTTATGATGACGATACATACTGACTTACCTGACAAGGTACGCAGTGCTCAGATCGAGGCCATGAAAACGGAAAACTTGGTACAGGAATCTTTACGAGGGATGGAAACACTGTTGGATGTCAAGTCTGATGGAATTCGTTATTTCATTGATCGACTGTGGATACCTTTGTATGGAGGTTTAAGGGAACTCGTGATGGATGAAGCACACAAGTCCAGGTATTCAGTCCATCCGGGATCAGACAAGATGTATCATGACTTGAAGGCACTGTATTGGTGGCCTCACATGAAAGCTGATATTGCTAAGTATGTTAGTAAATGTTTGACTTGTTCGAAAGTCAAAGTTGAATACCAGAAGCCATCTGGTTTACTGCAACAACCAGAGATACCGATGTGGAAATGGGAACAGATTTCGATGGACTTCATTACTAAGTTACCCCGTACACCGAGTGGTTGTGATACGATATGGGTAATTGTCGATCGATTAACGAAATCTGCACACTTCTTAGCAATCAAGGAAACCGACAAGATGGAGAAACTGACTCGCATTTACATCAAGGAAGTGGTAGCACGGCATGGCGTGCCAATCTCTATCATATCAGATCGGGATGCCCGATTTACTTCTAACTTTTGGAAATCACTTCATAAGTCATTGGGGACTCGTTTGGATATGAGTACCGCCTATCATCCACAGACCGACGGTCAAAGTGAACGTACGATTCAAACGCTCGAGGATATGTTACGAGCTTGTGTAATTGACTTTGGTGATAGTTGGGAGAATCACTTACCGTTAGTGGAATTCTCTTACAACAATAGTTATCATACAAGTATTCAAGCAGCACCGTTTGAAGCTTTGTATGGTCGCAAATGTCGTTCACCAGTTTGCTGGGCTGAAATTGGTGACAGTCAGATAACAGGTCCTGAACTGGTGCACGAGACGACTGAGAAGATTGTACAAATCCGGAACCGTATGGCAGCGGCCCGGGATCGACAGAAGAGTTATGCAGACAAATGTCGTAAACCATTGGAATTCCAAGTAGGAGACCGAGTTCTTCTAAAGGTATCACCTTGGAAAGGTGTGATACGGTTCGGCAAGCGCGGAAAGCTTAGTCCACGTTATGTAGGACCTTTTGAGATTCTGAAAAGGATTGGTCCGGTTGCGTATCAACTCAAATTACCGGATGAACTCAGTGGGGTTCATGATGTCTTTCACGTATCGAACTTAAAGAAATGTCTTTCTGATGAGACATTGATTGTACCGTTGGAAGAAATACAAGTAGATGAACAGTTGCGATTCATTGAAGAACCAGCTGAAATCATGGACCGAGAGGTCAAACAACTTAAGCAAAGCAAGATTCCAATAGTCAAAGTTCGATGGAATTCAAGACGTGGTCCTGAATTCACATGGGAAAGGGAAGACCAAATGATGAAGAAGTATCCTCATCTGTTCAAAACAGCAACTACGAACACCGAGAGCGCACGTTAAATTTCGGGACGAAATTTCCTTCAACAAGGGGATGACGTGATGCTTCACACATCAACACTGCAAATTTTAAACTGTAAGCACAAACACTTTATTCAATTGGTTTTGTTTACAAACATTTGTGATACATTACATTTTATACATTTTATGTGCTACATTTCATATGTTATATGTTATAGTAGTACATGCATGATTAGTTACACACATTTTGCTATGTGCGGGGTTGCATAGTACAAACAGTTACAGACACTCACTATGTGTGAGGTTACACAACACAGTATGATCAAACACAAACAGTCACAGTTAGGTGAACTAACTAGTGTACACGCAAACAGTCACATTGAATGATCACACTTAGTTGTGATGTTGCAAGCATTAGATGTTGTGTATGAGTACACACAAGCACACAGAATGATCAAATCACACTAACACGTACGATTTAAACTCGTAAGTAGTTTCCTAACTACTTCTAACATTTGCTAATTTTCGAGACGAAAATTCCTTCAACAAGGGGATGATGTGACAATTCGACTTTTCGGATTAACCTTGTTAACTGAAAATGGTTAGATCACAGGCCCAACAAGACATGTAAGGTCCAGTAAGGCCAAAGAAGACCCAGTAAGGTCAAGGAAGGCCCAACAAGACAAGTTAGGCCCAATGAAGTTTATGAAGGCCCAACAAGACAAGTTAGGCTCAATGAAGTCTATGAAGGCCCAATAAAGCCTAGTAGGCCCAATAAGGCCAATTTAGGTTCAATGAAAACAAGGAAGGCCCACTGAGGCCCAAGTAGGCCAAATAAGGCCAAAGTAGGCCCAGGGTAGGCCCAATGAGGCCAAGGTAGGCCCAATAAGTCCAGAATAGGCCCAGTTGTATTTAAGAGGCCCAATTGGGTTAATTTAGCCCAACAATGATATAAATGATCCAATTATGGACAATTAGAGAAATTGGTTTAATTTGGTTAACCAAAAGTTAAGGAAATCATAAAATATTAAGTTTAAGGGGTTTTAGTTGAACAAAATAAATTCTAAAGTATCTAAATTGCTATGATCAATCTTGTAAGTGATTAAAATTATCAAATTTGACTTTTACAAGTCAAAATTTGGATAAATTGCTAAGTAAATTCGTAATTTACATCAATAAGCTATTATGAAGCAAATTTATCACTCAAATAATTGATACTTATGATTTCCAATCGTTTTTATCAGTTACTAGTCCATTAAAATTCGAATTAATGGAATTAATGAACCACAATGTAGAAACCGTTACTTGTGATATTAGAACCCTCACAATTCGATGTAAATATCACAAATTGAGGATTCCATAGCATCAATCGGCACCTTTAGTAAGTTCTCCATACGACAAATCGATCCAGGAAGTTGTGATTAGAAGAAGTCGATCTAGGGAGGCCGAAATCAAGTCTACAAGTCAAACTACAACAAATTGGAATCAAATCAGGTAATGCTCGACACCTACAACATCTAAAAGGGCCGATTAAATAAAGCCATGTATCAATTTTGGTTTCTAACATCAAATCACATGAGTTTGATTTTTAGGGTTCATAATAAGAACGTATTTGGGGGATTCCAATAAATCGAATTCGAAAATCAAATTGATTTACACAGATAGTTTCGTGACATCACATTGAATGAAATCCCTAAGTAAATTTCATCAAACAATATCGGATTTTATGATCTTGGATTCTAGGGTTCTTGATGGAAACCTATTTGGGGATTTCGTAGCACATAAGTTTAAAAACGAAATTAAATAGCACGGGTAGATTCAGAGGATCCCGATTAAGGTTAATGATATGTCAATTTCATCATGGAACTACGAATTATAAGATTTTGATTCTAGGGTTCTTGTTATAAAAGTGATTTAGGGATTTCGGTCTAATTAGAGGTTAGGTTCAAAATTAACTATACAGATGGATTCGGTTTAGTGTAGGAATGAAAAACCCTTTGAATTTGAGTATTAACATGTTTGAATTCGATCCAATTAAGTCTAAGATTTAGTGATTCGAATTCGGTTTTGTTCGGGAGTAAACTGTGATGATTAATCGAGTATTTGGATAAATTGGAAGCTTAGTTATGTTCGATTGGGTCTCCAGAAACTTAACCCCATGATTTCAGGGTTGATCGAGTTCGAATCATGGAACTATTGAACCATATGGGTCGGTTAAGGGTAAAACAAGGGGGAACCCGACTGTTATGGATTAAAATCAATTCGGGATGGACTTTATTACAAATGTTGGGTTGGTTTAGATGGTAGGTGGTGTGTTCGGTGAATGGGGGGGTCGTGGGTTCGATCCCGGCCCAACTGTTTCTATTTGATTAATTAAAAACCTTTTAGTATTTTGATCATAACTTACTCGTTCTAACTCCGAATCGATCCATTTCAGTTGCGTTGGAACCGTAACGAGATTTCAAACGTATTAGAATAATAAAATTCATATTTTAGATCGGAAACGAAATCGCGTATAATTACGGTTATTTAAATAAAATCATATAAGATTTTATTTAAACGATTTCAAAGGCACGCGTAGATACGTATGCATATTCTTAACACTCTAGCATACGTGAGTTGACACGTATGTGATTTCAAACACCTGACAATGATTCGAATAACACTAGGTTATTGTTAAAACACAGGTTCTTCGTAGGAGGACTGTTTACGCGAGTTTAAGTACGTTTGATCATTCTGCAACTATCAAAGGTGCGTACACGGCCCCTTTCTTATTTTAACTGTTTTGGGGGAGAAAACATGTGCAAACAAACATTTTAGATACATATCACTTGCATGAGTTAGCTGTTTACATTATGTGACAACATAGCATTTAAAAGTCCTTACACACTTCGAACCGTTTAGTTTGCCGTAGCGCAAAGCGTGGTAGTTGGAAATAGATCTATTAGGTTTGACAAACCTCGCCTGGTAGATGGGATCTACGCAGGTGTTTGACTGACCAAACATACATTACTATTGTTCGTGCTAGACAATAGTGGCAAGGCAAAAACATGCTATAGCATGGCAATTGTCAGCTTCGGTGTCGACCACTTATGTAAATAGTTTATATGACTAGCTATCATGACTAGGCATGTGTGATTATGTTATCTGCGAACTTGATATTCAAACTGTTGTTTTGAACATTGTGAATACTTAAAACCTGTGTTATGCACCAACCTTTGTGTTGACTTGATTTACATGTTTTCTCAGGACGCTAAGGCGCGCAATAAAGCTGGCATGGACTAGGAGATAGAGTCGCATGCATGTTTTACATTTATATTGTTTAAGTTACACATTTGGGATTTTTGAATTTGTAATTTAACTTTTACAACTGTTACTTTGGTTATTGTTTTAAAACGCTTCCGCAAATTTTGAAAACTCTGATGTTATGTTTTTAAGACCAAAGTATGTTTTGAAATTCATATAGAGGTCTTCGTTATGTCTAATGATCTGAGATCCTGGTTTGTCACGTTCCCAAACGGTATGATTCCGTTAGTTGAAAATTGGGGGTGTGACACAAAGCAACACATTCTCGTTGCATCTAGAGCGTCACACCAACAAGTACACAGTCACCAGAGAATTTAAACAAGTCAAACAAGTAAAATAAAAGGATAGAAAGAGCACATGGACCTGATCAATCATACAACCATGATCAGCGAGTGCTAGGAACATCATCATCATATGATGGCCGAGGAATTGGTGGCCCTATCCATCTTTCCATTAAAACCTCCTGCAATGCTCTCATGTTGAATACATTTGAAGATTCCGAATTACTAAGTCCTTGATCTGTAGATGAACGCAAAGGTACCAAACGAGACGGTTTAAATAGTTGTGGGTACCGTGGGTGCAATTCACTGCTCGAGGCCTCTATTGATACGAATGCCCTGCAATAAAATATGCATGTGCACAGACTGCCTCTTCTTGTAAAAACATGTCACTCCGGAGTTGTTCCGTATTGTATGCGGCACACCTAGCGTATAACTCCGCCTGCTCTACTTGCTCTCTTTCTCGTTGTTGTTGTGCCATTCTCTCTATTCGATCTTCTTCCCTATATCGACTTGCTCTGTCCCATGCATAATGTTCTTCAGTCTTCCATTGAGAGAACCCCTCTGGTCGATTTTGCAAAATAACATTAAGCATAATTGGATCAACTGACTCCTCACCATAATAAGCAGGTGGGTTGTCAAACCCGCCTTCTTCTGTGTCGCCTTCGGTCTCCTGGTTGTAGTTTTCTTCTAGGGGAAACGGTATCATACCATCAATTAACACCTCCATAACCTCATCACTTACCCTTTCCTTCAACCAATGATGTGTAGTTGTCTTCTCATATTTCCAATCTTGTGCACTGAGGCGTTTTAGACAAAAGAATGAATGCTTAACCATTACCGCAGGAGTAATAGCCGAAATCACCCTTTGCTTCTTAAATAAGCACGATAGCAACTGACAATGGGGAAGCATATTCCGGATCCAACTCTCCCGGGTCTCCCATATGTTCATCATCATCAATTGTCTAAAAGACAACTTGAATCTACTTGTCAACAGTGCATATAAAACCCTCACTTCGCATTGCCTAATTTTGCCTTTGTCACCCAACCTAGGAATGACATTATTTCCCATGATCACCATCATTATCTTTGGGAGGAACTTCAAATTACTCCTTACTAAGATATCCCTATTTGAATTCTCAATGTTTACAAACAGTTCCTCTAACATATTACTCCACTCTGCCTCCTCTCTGCTTGCCTCTTGAAAAAGGGTTTCAGCTAATGTATAATCATACTCCTCAGGGTGCAATGTGTCAAACGCAGTGATATTGCGAAGTGTGTCGAACGAGACTGTGACAGGCCTTCCATTGAATTTCCCTCTTAACTTGGTGGTTAAGGGTGTGTTAGTTCCATCCAACTTCTCTAAAATAGGCATCCATTCCACAATTGCTTTCAGATACACATCAGAGCTTTCATAATTATTGAATGTGAGAGCGGCTTCCCGTCCCAATTTTTCAAACAATTCCATGATACCAAATGGTTTAAAATTAGATAAGATGATTGCTCTCTTGGAAGCTAACAATTTTTTATGATCCCCCACCTTATCCAATTTTTCCACGTATAGCTCTTTTTGCCAAAATTCATCAAAAGCAGACAACAATTTTTTCTCTCATTCCAAACTTGTTTTGGGAATGGAATTTCTTCTTCTGCATTGAAAGCATCCTCATTTTCCATATTATCCTCTTCCGGTGAGTCTTACAAGACCAAGTTTCGTTTTTGTTGTTTTCTTGGTGGTCTAGATGACGATGAAACAACTTCCGTAGTTGTCCCTTTTCCTTTTCGCTGATTTGTTCTGCCCATTGTCTGCAAATTAAAATAGTTACCCAACAAGCTTGTGCATACATAAAGCCAATACATAGCAAAACACAAGCTCAAAGTTGTTTCTCAATGCCTGAACAAATAGCTATAAGCCCATTACCACTCATTGACTCAATAATTGTTCCAATGATTGTCACATAAAGTCATGACAATAATTTTTACATATCCAACCACTTAGTTTGCAAGAATTTTTGGTGAGTAATTAATCTTCAACAAAGTTGCAATTTTACATTTCCACATTGTTTGGATTCTAGCATACGTGTGTCAAGTAACCAAAAATCACTCGCATTTACCTTCAACAAGTAAGATAAGTTGGTTAAACACATACCTTTGTGAGTTGGGATGAAGAGAAGATGCAACTAACAGCTTTACTTGAAATACATGAAGGATACAAAAAAAAATCTCGACGCTTTAGGCCATGAATGTGTCTTACCAGTTGAGAATATCAAAAAACAAACCCAAGGGTTTTATTCTCCTTGAAAAACTAAGCATGATCCACATGCTATATGTTTGATTTGGCAAAGATTTGAAAGAGTTAGGTTTTAGGGTTCTTGAGAGAGAGAGAGATGAGGAAGAATGTGACTTTTTGAGTGAAAAATGAGATGGGTAGGTGAGAAATCCCGAATTGGAGTGTTTGGGGTTTAAAATTTTCGGATTTTGTGGTCAAAAACGGGTCAACCGATCAAAAAGAAAAAAATACCTCTTTTTCACAGGTTTGGCGTCAGAGGTGCTGCCAGTGGCGTCTGGCTTGGCGTCTGCAGAAGGTTACTAGCGTCAAATAGAAAAATTTTGAAATTAACAAATTTTTAAATAAAATAAAATACTTAACTACCATTAAAAAGAAAATTACCATTAACGAAAAATCCATTAAAGAAACTTTTGTTTCCGGTTTCAACTCGACTCAAACCATCCAAATCCCCCAACAAACGTGCATTGCCCTCAATTGCACCTAACCACACATAAATGAAAAGCCCCAACTTGTCATGCACTTTTTATTTGAACGGTGATGTGTGACACGAAAACAAAAACAAGAACAAAAAATAATAATAATTAAAAATAAGAATAAAACCAAAATACGGAAAAAAAATACAGAGTAAGTGTCGGGTTGCCTCCTGATTAGCGCTAAGTTTAGTGTCATAAGCCCGATAATACCTGGCCCTTGTTAATCGGCTATGTCGATCAAAAAAGTGCAGCTAACACTTTCTAACTGCTTTGCGATCCCATTGATGTCATTAACTTCCATATACGGTTTCAAACAATGTATGTTCACCACTTGTCGTATGTGATCTTCAAAGTCTCCAATCACGACATCTCCAAAGTTTCCAACATGGATGATGGAGTATGGACCAGTCCACCTGCTTTTGATTTTCCCACAAAATAGCTTCAATCGTGAATTGTAAAGCCACAACTTTTGTCTACTTCAAACTTACTTAACCGAATCTTTGCATCATGTACAGCCTTAGTTTTGGCTTTGTAAGCAGCAGCACATTCGTATGCTTCATCCTGCAACTCTTCCAACTTGCACAAGTTAAGCTTCCTTTCCTTACCTGCATTATCATAGTCCAAATTAACACATTTAATAGCCCACAAAACTTGATGTGCAAGTTCAACCAGTAAGTGACATCCTTTCCCATAAACGAACCGATATGATGTAGTGCCGGTAGAAGTCTTGTATGCCGTGCGACACGCCCATAAAGTATCGTTCAGCTTGGTTGACCAATCCTTACAGTCGGCTCCTAAAGTTTTTTGTAAAATTTCTTTGATTTGCCTATTGGACACTTCCACTTGACCACTTGCTTGTGGATGATATGGAGTGGCAATCCGGTGGTCTATGCCATACTATTTGAGAAGTTTGCCAAAGTGAAAGTTTTCAAATTGGGATCCCCCATCACTAATGATAACTCGGGGAAGCCCACTTTGAAACATAGTCCACCACTACTAAAATGTACAAACTTCCAAAAGAGTTGGGGAATGGCCCCATGAAATCGTTGCTCCATACATCAAAAATGTCCATAACAAGAATGGGATGCATGAGCATCTCATTTCTTTTCTAAATGCTTCCCATCCTTTGACAATTTACGCAATTATTGGCAAATTCAAAACCATCTTTAAAAATTGTAGGCTAGTAAAGCCCACTAGACAACACTTTATGTCCAGCTTTCTGGCCACTGAAATGACCACCGCATGTAGATGCATGCAAGTGTTGTATCACCGATGGAATCTCTTAATCCGGGATGCATCTTCGAATTAGTTGACTAGCTCCCACTTTGAACAAATCTGGCTCATCCCATATGTATTGCTTTGCTTGAGCCAAGAATTGTTGCTTCCTTCTCTTTGTCCAATATTCTGGAAGCGTACCTAAAACCAAATCATTTGCAAAATTTGCATACCATGGCTCGGTAGAAACATGTAACAACTGTTCATCAGGGAATGTTTCTTTGATATCAATTCCTTGTTCTTTCTCATTGTGAATGACACGTGACAAATATCCACCACCACATTATCACTCCCTTTCTTGTCACATATTTTCAAATCGAATTCTTGAAGCAAAAAAATCCATCTAATCAACCTTGGTTTCGCATCCTTCTAATCCATGAGGTACCTGACAGTAGTATGATCAGAATAAATAATAACCTTGCTACCCCACAAATATGACCGAAACTTATTAAATGAAAAAACTATTGCAAGAAATTTTTTTCTGTTGTGGTGTAATTTAACTAAGTATCTGAAAGGGTTTTGCTTGCATAGTAAATGGCGACGGGTTTCTTGTCCACCCGTTGACCCAAAACAGTCCCAACTGCGTAATCACTAGCATCACACATTATCTCAAAAGGTTTTAACCAATCCGGTGATTGCATAATTGGGGCTTCAACCAAATTTTGTTTAAGGACATTAAAAGTTGTGACATAATCATTATCAAAAACAAATGGAACATCTTTCAACAGCAAATTACACAAGGGTCTTGTGATGACACTGAAATTTTTGATAAATCTTCTATAAAACCCTGCATGTCCCAAAAACGACCTAATGGCCTTAACATTCGTGGGGGAGGTAAAATTGAATTGACTTGAACTTTAGCATGATCTACCTCAATCCCACGACTTGAAATCACATGACCCAAAACAATGCCTTCTTTAACCATGAAATGACTTTTCTCCCAACTTAAGACAAGATTAGTTTCAACACATATTTTTAAAACCTTTGTTAATTATTCAAGACATGTTTCAAAAGAAGGACCAAAAATTGAAAAATCATCCATGAAAATCTCCAAAGACTCCCAAACCATATCTGAAAAGATACTCATCATGCACCTTTGAAAGGTGGCTGGAACATTACACAATCCAAATGGCATTCGCCTAAAAGCAAAAGTACCATATGGACATGTAAAAGTGGTCTTTTGTTGATCATCTGGATGAATAGCAACTTGATTATACCCTGAATACCCATCCTAAAAACAACAAAATTTCTGACCTGCAAGTTTCTCCATAATCTGATCAATGAACGGTAAAGGAAAATGGTCCTTTGAAGTTGTTGCATTTAACTTACTATAATCAATGCAAATACACCACCCACTTACCGCCCGGGTTGCTATCTCCTCACCTTTGTCATCTTTGATTACCTAAATCCCGACTTTCTTTGGGATTGTTTATGTAGGACTTACCCATGTACTGTCTGGGATTGGGTAAATGATTCCAGCATCCAACCATTTGAGCACTTCTTTCTTCGACACTTCACGCGTGTTTGGATTTAATCTTCTTTGAGTGTCACATGAAGAATTGATCTTGTCATCCGTAATGATCTTGTGCATCACAATGAAGGGGCTAATTCCCCTCAAATCAACTATGGTCCATCCAATTGCAGCTTTATATACCATCAACACTTCCATCAAGGCTGCCTCCTATGCTTCATCCAAGTTAGCTGCAATAATAACAGGTAAAGTGTTATTTTCACCCAAGAAAGCATACTTAAGG
This sequence comes from Mikania micrantha, assembly GCA_009363875.1. Classification (NCBI taxonomy): domain Eukaryota; kingdom Viridiplantae; phylum Streptophyta; class Magnoliopsida; order Asterales; family Asteraceae; genus Mikania; species Mikania micrantha. Next base: position 67,876,426 of record CM018695.1, read on the forward strand.
TGTTTAGGTAACTCATTAAGTTCATAATTTGGTGGTTCTTCCAAAGAGGGCTTGAGTTTGAAATCGATGCTATCCGAGAGACTTTCCACTTGAATCGTCCATGGTGGACTACCATCACTTGCCATTAACACTTCCATTTTTCTATCCTCCTCCTCTATGTCTTTTAACATGCTTAAATCCTCCCTGTCACAAGCTAAACACATCTCTATGGTCTCTCCTCCACTTTCGCTGGATAGACACCCGTCAACAATGTCCGCCATAAAGCATTCATCTTTGACTCAAGAGTTAGAAATATTAGAAAAGACATTTAATTGTAGCTTACGGTTTCCAAAAGTCATGTCCACTGTTCCCGTCCTACAATTAAACAAATCATTAGAAATTGCCAAAAATGGTTGACCCAAAATCACAGTGGGTTACCGGCCTTAACGGGTCAGTCATGGCATAATCCAAAACCAAAAAGTCAATCGGGTAGTAAAAACCCTCCATCATCACAATTACATCAGAAACTATTCCCCTAGGAAGCTTGGATGTCAAGTCGGCCAACACCACGGTGGTGTCGGCTCGTTGTAATGGGCCAAAATCATATTGGTCATACAAGCTTCCCAGAAGAATACTTACACTTGCTCCAAGATCCAATAACGCCCTTTGTATTTTAAAGTCACACACTTGAATTGGCATTAAAGGCGTTCCCAGATCTTGAAGTTTAGGTGGAACGATACCTGTCACAACCGCACTCACATTTTCAGTTAAATCAACCTTTTTAGGGACTTTGTGATTCGTTTTCTGAGTGCACATCTCTTTTAAGTACTTAGCATATGATGGACTTTGTTTGATTGCATCAATGAGAGGAAGATTAATTTTCACTTGTCTAAAAACCTCCCACATTTCCTCTTGTTGTGGGCCTCTCTTGTTCGCATTTGAAACCATAGATGGATCTACTAAAGCTTTTGGGAAAAGAAGGGTATTACTCTCCATCCCCTTTTCCATAACTTTCGTAGTTTCTTTTCAAAATCATTTTGTGGTGGCATTTTGAAAGTGATTTTCTTGTTTGATTTGGTTTGTGCATTTTCAGTTTCACATTCACTCTTATCACTCTCATTTACATCCTCCACCACCTCCAAAAAAATTGTGGTGGAGGGACAACCTTGTTGTCATAAACCTTACCACTTCTAAGAATACTTACCTTAGGAAGTTGAGCTGATTTCTGAGGCTTGGAACTGCTTGATTAATGATGTGGGTTGATCTTTGTGTCACTTGGTAGCTTGCCTGGATCCTTCCTCAAAATTGCAACCTCTTCAGCTAGCTGACCCACTTGCTTTGTCAACGCCTCTATAGTTTTATCCCTCACCTCGTTTTCTTTTCTCATCTCCTTGAGGAAGTCCATAATATCTTTGTTGGATGTGCCAGAATTTCCTGATGAAGCTGCTTGATCCTGATTGGATTGATAGTTTCTTTGGTAGCCTCTGTTTCCACCTTGATTGTACCCTTGGTTGTTATAATTGGGCTGCCTATTTTGGTATGGTTGGCTTCCTTGACTTAACTCCTGAAAATTAGGATTAGATAGGTTAGAAGAATTACCATAACGAAAATTAGGATGGTTCCTTAAACCTGGATGATATGTATTAGAATTCATATCATATTGTTTTCAGTGTCCATAAACTTGATTAACTTCTTCTTCCCTTCCACCTTGTCCAGGACAATCAATAGTAGCATGACCCAATTGTCTACATCCATCACAAACATGGAACACTTAATTCTCCTTTGAAGCACCTTTTCTTCCACCCATCTTCAAATTTGTCAACTCCCTTTCCAATGCTTGATTTGCCCTCTCCAACTTTTCAATTCTATCATAAGAGCTTCCTGAGGCTTTCACTGCAGCAAACTTCTTTCTTCTACTAGATTTTGTAACAATAGCAAATTTTTGATTTTAAATTATGTAATTCCTAAATACATCGTTATGGGAAGCATTTCTTTTTAAACCGTTTCATTATAATATATATACACACACACACACACACATATATATATTCAATTTAAATTAAAATATTTAAACTTAATTAAGTGTGTTATAAATTTTTTTATTGAAGTGTATTAAACTTAAAATTTTATTCATTAAAGATAAATAAACCTTTTTAATAATAATAATATTAATAAATAATAAAACAAATATTTATAAGTATTATTTATGTTATTATAAACATAACACTTTTATAAAAGCTAATATTTAAGGTTTATAAACTTTATTTAATAATAAAGTTATTAACCTTGTTAAATGTTATGTTTTATAAACCCTTATGAAACGTAAACATGAAATATTAGTTCTATAAACGCAAAGGGGCTGATTTTGCCAAGATTTAATCTAGTTTTTGTGTGTAAAGGTAGTTTTGGACCAAGTGTAAAACAAGGCAGAACAGGAGGGGCCTGTTCTGCCAAAAGCTGAAACTTTCAGCCATGGCTGCCCCCCGTTCGAGTCGCCTGCCCACCGAATCCCTCAACCAATCTCGAATTCGAACATTTATTGCATCCTCCACGCTCGGCCGACCTACATCTAACCTCCAACAACCCTAATTAATGCATTTAATCGAGCTATCACGCGTTTAACACCTACTTAATCTCGGTTGAACCATTAAACACAATCTTTAATTCGAATTCGTTCCTCCCGATCACCAAACTCGAATTAATCACACACACACAATCACGACACCATTCTGAAGCTAACCAAACCATCAATTGGATCTCATAACCGTCGGAACTTCGATTCAAGCTCGAGAACGACAAAGAACTGAACCGAACTAGAACCCATTATTCTCTAACTGCTACAGGTAAGTACTATAGCCATTCAACTCGTCTCCTAGCATGGAACAAAAGCCCCATGATTCTAAAGGCTCACATACATTCGTTCGTTCGAATTATAATGGATTAGGAGTTAGGGTTTCTTTCTAGATTTGAGGATGAACAACATTGAAGGGTTAAAATGATGTTTTTTTCGATTCATTCAACAAAATCCTCACCCAGCCCAGCGGTTAGCGTGCTGGGGCTGGGTGGACGCAACTGGGGTTCAAACCTTGACAGCAGCAACAAGACCCTTTTTTTTAGACCTTAAACCCATTTTTTATCATTTTTAACACGCTTAAAAATTCTGAAAAAATATAAAAAAAATTCAATAAAATATTTTTCAACATTTTAAAGATTCTGTTAATTTTAATAAGTTCCAAAATATTTTTATTTACCATTATTTCTTTAATTAATAACTATTATAAATACTAAAATAATTATTTTAATATACAAAACTATGAAAACCATATAGAAAATTCTAAATAATTACTTAGGCAATTTTTTTGACATTCTGAAAATATTTAGAATAATATTTTGATGTTATATATTATTTTAAATATTAATAAAAGTTTAAAATCATTATTTTGCATATAAATCAGAATGCAAAATCTATAAATTTATTAAAACATTTAAAACTTTCTGTTTTATTATGAGACTAAAATTTTTATGGTTCAAATTATTTTTATTAATTTGATAAAACTTAAACTATGATGCTTTTTAATAAATATAATGGCAAATTTTATTTAAGTAAACTTTATATAATTTTAATTATATCCTAAAGAAGTCTCTATAAGAATTTATGTTACAAGGTGTTTTAACTTAAAATCTTAACTTAATGAAAATTTATTTATTTGAACTTATAAATTATTTATTTGAACTTATAAATTATCTTATTTACAATATAATATTAAACTAAGAATGTTTACTTTTATGACTTAAAAGTTTATACAAAATAAGTCAAATGAATCCCCAATCCTTAGAAGTCTAAGCTTTAGAATGCTTAATGGCTAAGAAACTTGTAAGACATATTCTTATTCATATTATATTCCAAAAACAGGTTAACAAGTGCTTGATATTGCACAACTTGCTTAAAGTTGTAATTTTTGGAATTTCTTAGCAAACAAGTGAGTTTCACATCCCTTTTTAGTTTTATATTATTTTGGGCTGTTACACATGTCCTTATTCAAATGCTTAAACTTTATGCTATTCTTGAAACATATGCAAACTATGAATGCTTTGTAGTTGAATGTTTATTATGTGTTGATCTTGTGGTGTATTCTTACTTATTCTTATGCTTTTCTGCACATATACTTAGTACTTGGTTCCTAAGAGAGTCGCGCTCTCTTCGTTTTTAGTGTTAAAAAGGACCGGTACTATATTTACGCTTGCTTGTGACATTCATAATATAATATTCATATACATTGCTATTAAGGTTTGCATACTTTGAAAGTTATACTATTATAACCATGTGACTACTCACCAACTATTCAATTAGTTGACATTTACTTTACATGTGTGACAGGTTAAGTGAAGAGTATTATGACAAGTCTAGGATGAATGGACCTAGATAGACTTATCTAGAACTTTAGTTTTTAAATCTTTGAACTTGTATTTGACTTTTAAGTTGTATTGTAATATTTTGTGCTTGAACTCTTTAAATTTTGGTACTTTAGACTATGGAACTTCAAATTTATATCATGGGCTTTTGAAAAAATCTATCACAAATCATGCCCTGGCATATTCTGCCACTAGTTGGGGTGTGACAGACTGTGCTTGCCTCTTTGAGTTCAAGGCCATCTTCTCCAAGTAATCCCAACCCACATCTACTGGGTTGGACAAAAATGTTCCTCCTGTAGTAGAATTCACATCTCTTATGTCATCGGTGGACAACCCATCATGGAAAGCAGTAATCAACTCCCATTTAGAAATCCCATGATGTGGACATGTTCGTAGCAACTTGTTGAATCTCTTAAAAGCTTCATAGAATAGTTCTCCCGGTTGTTGCTGAAATGTCCTTATAGCATGCCTAGCATCACTAGTTCATTGAGGAGTAAAATATTCATTAAGGAACTGTTGTTGTAGATCCTCCCAAGTAAAAATGCTAGCAGATGGCAATGCTAAAAACCACAACTTGGCTGCATCCGTCAAAGTGAATTGGAACAATACTAGCTTCACTTGATCTGGTGTGAAGCCTTGCCCTCCTATGGTGCCACAAACAGCTTCAAATTCTGAAAAATGAAGATAGGGTTCCTTTGCTGCTTTGCCATAAAACTTGGGTAGCACGTTCAAGAACTATGGCCTCACCTCAAAAGATCTACCTCTTACCTCAGGACAGACAATTGGGGATGCATTCACTGCTATGTGTGGTCGAAAATGACTCTCCACACCTTGAACTGGTCCTCGATTAGGTGATCTTGGCACACCATCTTGAAACTGATAATACCCTCAATCAGGGTATTGATTGACATTATGACGTCTCGGAACCCTTGGTTGGCCTTGATATCCTTGATTAGGATAAGCATAGTGTTGGTTCTCCAGATGTCCATATCCTGCTTCATGACTATCATTATCCCAACCTCCTTGATAGTTTTGATTTCCTTCATTGTCCAACCCGTCATCCCAATCGTCAACCCTTACTCTTATGTTATCCTCTTGATACACACTATTTTCTCGATGGAAGGTGCATCATGGCGATTCATATGAGTTGAATGTGTGTTAGATGGCCCATATAGGCCCTCTATATAGGCCTTGAGGTGGTGCTGGTCCAAAAATTGGATTTCGTTGAGGTTCAAAAGGTGCAAAGTTACCCCCACTATATAGGCCTTGAGGTGGTGGTTGAGGTGGTTCGGGATAGGGGTGAAGAACATCATCATCATGGTAGTTAGGTGGCAGGGGTCTAGGATGTGGCGGCAGTCTAGGATGTGGTGGTGGTGGATTTGGGTAGTTTGGTGGAGCTCCTTGATCATTATGATGACTCATGTTGTATGCTTCTTGATCAATTTGTTGATGAATTCAATAAACTGATAACCCAGATCTATGTAACACCAGATTTTGTCTTGCAGTTCTCTCAATTTCTGGATCTACAACTAAAGGTGACGTCTTCTTTGAGTAATGGGTATGCATGCAATTAGAAAATCACCTGCACAACACAAACAAAGAAAACCCTCGTGTAATTCTAAACAATGAACAAAACAAAACAAAACAAAACAAAACTGAAAGAAAATTCAAAATTTTTTAATGTTTTTGAAAAGAAAATGAAACTAAAATTAAACTTAACTAAAGCTAAACTAAAACTAGCACTTTACGCGTTGATTCCCCAGCAATGGCGCCATTTTGATCGTTGTCGAACGGTCAATCAAAAGATGAGTATAAAACCCGTGTCTTAGCTACTTTTAACTAATAAGGGTAATTAAGGTATCGTATCCACAGGGAACCTTTGGAAAGTGCTAATTGTTTACCAATCGACTCTACTAACTAATGAACCGAAAACTTGAATTTTATTTGAATTAGGAAAACTAGTTTAAAGAAAATAACTTGATTGTTGGTTTAATAAAACTTAACAAAATATGATTACTTCCGATTTTAGGTTAGAGATTCACAATGATCTTTAGCAAACCTAGAGGCAATTCACCTAAACATGCTTAAGTAATTGATTGAATTGAAGTGACAAAATGGAACCAACGTTTAAAGACTTGTTTATTCACACAAATATCAATCTAAATATAACAAGTAAGTCGTAAATACCAATGAACTTACGATGCAAGGAAACCGAAAACTGATGGCAACACAAAACCACTCAATCATAAATAAATCATTTAAATCAAGCAAACTAATGTAAAAGTCGTGTTTTGACATCCAAACAACTAAATTACAAGCAACACACTTATCAAGACAGATGAATTCTTTAGTGGGTAAATGTGTAACTAAATTATTTTTGACCAGTTTATTCATGTTTTTCTGGTTTACATGGCAGAGTCTCCTATGACAAAGAGATGATTCATCAAGTGAAGCTTTTTAGACAAAGCAGTTTATATTGCTGAGTGGTGTAGCTGTGCTCATGTCCAGCATGTACATGTTGTTTCTTCTGGGAGCTCTGAGCAGAATTTGGTCATTTGGAACGACAAACTCTGGTTTCAGGACAATACATTCGTGCTCAGTAAACAACATGTTATGCTTTTGGTCACACACTTGTGATACACTCAGCAAATTATAGTTTAATTCTTTTACAAAATGCACATTCTCAAAGCTTACCTTGCCATTTGTGATTGTGCCCCTACCTGTGATGTAACCACCCACTGGATCACTTCCAAATGCAACAGACCCTCCAAAGAATGGCTCATATTTGTGTAGATGGGTCTTGTTTCCTGTCATGTGCCTGGAACAGTCGCTGTCAACAATCCACAAGTTGTTCTTTGATTCCTGTTGTCCCTGCACATGACCAAAAGTGAATTAGTTTCTGATGGGAACCCAAGCCCATGTGGTCTTGGGTTTACCATTGGCATCATTATACAGAAATTTCTTATATATCATCTTTGGTGGACTAGATGATGAGCTTGCTGATGGAGCAATTGGTTGAACTGTTAGTTCAGAGTTCTCATTCTTCTTTCAAATTTTCTTGACTTCTGGAACTGTTGAAGAAGTTTTCTTTCTCTGACTGACATTGGAAGCAACTTTTGCTTTTTCTTCTGTTGGTTTGGACTTCGTTTTGGGTTGGGGTTTTCCTTCTGACCTTCTTTTTCCGGAATGCTGGGTATTGGAAGAACCTTTGGCTTTTGCTTCCGATGCTTCTTTTGTTTCGAAAGACTTTTTGTTTCTTCTCTTCTCATTGTCAGAAGTGCCTGCTTCCGATGGCTTCTTATTCTGCTTGACTGATTTTCTTCATTCTGGAGCAAATTGTTCTTCCGAGGAAACAGATGACTTACTCCAACTTCCCTTTTTACTTCCTCTTGCTTGTGGTCTTGAGTGAATTCTGCTTCTTGGATTATAGAAGCAGTCGGCAGTAAAATGGTTTGTTTCACCACACATCAGACATACAGTTTGATCATTGAAAGATTGTTGAAGCTTCTCTCATATGAAGAAGAGCTGAGCTGTGGTTCACAGAAACTGATTGTTTGGAAGTTCCAACCGGACTGTTGGTTGGGTGATTTACCTGAATCTTGGATACACTAGCTTTTCTATCTTTTGATCTATCCCTTCTTGACTTGTCAGATGGACAAGTGACATAATCATCTGAAGATGTACTCCCGGTTTGAACATATTTAGCTTTCACAAAAGATGGTGTGTTTTTCTTGTTTTTCTTTTGTTTAGAAGTTGTCTTTAATTTTTCAAAATTTTTAGAAATGTCATCTTCAGATGTATGAGGTGATTGAGTCGGGCTAGATTCAGGCGAATCATTTTCTTGTTGAATCTTGTGTATGTCCAAAATTTCATCATGCACAAGATTAGTTTCTGGTTTACATCGAACCTCCACCATTGGAGTATAAGCAGATGGAGGCTCCATTTTGTTGTATCCCAACCCAGCCCCTCTTTTCTTGACTAGCTCAGATGTTTCACTCATTTTAAAGAGTTTCTCATATTTTTCACATTGACTCAAAAATTTGTCTCGGTATGACTCAGCCAATACAAGTTCAGTTTTGGCAGTTGTTAATCGTTCCAAAAGATTTATTATCTGACACTGCTTATTAGTGTCTTCATGTTTTAAACTGGAAATGGTCTTTTCCAGTTCCTCAATCTTTTCCTTTTAATTTCTTTCGGCTTCAAAGAAATTTGCCTTAACAACTTGTAGTGACTCGAGCTCATTACAGACTTGAGCATTAAACTGTTTATAAGCATTTAATTTTTCTAAACATTCAGGAGTACACATATCTTCTGTTACCTTGAATGTAGGACTGGTCATTAAGGCATTGTTTGATGTTGATGCATCCTCAGCTTGAAAGCTCCAATCTGAAAAGTCGTGCTGCTCTGCAACATTTACACTATTGGAGAAGCTTGATTTTCTTTGGTTTGGTTGTCCAGATGTTGATGGCTGTGAGCTTGGGGATTTACACTCTCTGGAAAAGTGCCGCAGCTGTTGACAGTTAAAGCATTTCAGTTTGGACTTGTCTAGACCAAACCCGGATTTCATGTTGTGCTTCTTAAACTGTCTACCAGTTCTTTGATAGAACTTCTTTGCCCTGTAGGAAATCATGGCCATCTGGTAATTGATGTCCATCTCTTCAAGATCATCAGCAGGAATTCCATCTAAATCTTCTTGGCATAGATGAAAATAGTTGGTCTCTTCAGCCATAAAAGCTCCTTGGCTTGAAGTAAGCAGTGGAGTTGGGTTTGTGAATGGGTTTGAGTGTGTGGTTGATGGAGTTGGGGTTTCAGGAAAAGTGACAACGGGTGTAGAAGTTGAGTGATAGATGGGTTGATAATTTTGGTATGGTGGATTATGGATGGGTGCATATAGAGCTGTTGAACTTGAGGGTACAGAGGAAGGTCTAGGTTCTTGTGCATCAATTTCCATTTGGTATGCACTAAGTATACCAAATAGTTCTCCAAGCTTCAAAGTTCTCAAATTCTCTGTTCTACGAATGGCAACAGAGTAGATGTTCCATGCTTTTGGAAGTAATCTAAGAAACTTTCTTATAACATCTTGTTTCTCCATCTTTACACCTGCAGCAACCAACTCATCGACTAATTGGGCATACCTCAAATATTGAGAAGACATCTTCTCGTTGTTTTCTTGGCAGAAGTTCTCGAACTTCCAGCATGTCCTTCTTGTTTTCTTTGGCATCATCTGACCCCTCGTACATCTGCTGCAAAGAGTTCCACAGCTCCTTTGCAGACTTGCATTTCTTGAATGTGTGGATGATTGAGTTTGGGATCGCCATCTGGATCAGCCATAGTGCTTTTGAACTCACCTCCATCTTCTTGTAATCCTCATCTGAGTATAGAGATGGATCTTTAGGCACGGGTGCACCACCAGTGCCTGCAACAGCAATAGTTGGGATGAATGGTCCCTCAAGAACTGACTTCCATAGTTTGAAGTCCTGGTTCCTGATGAAACCCTCCATCCTGACTTTCCATGTATCATAATCATCTAGAGTGAACATGGGAGGCTTGTTGAGAGTACCATTCTTAGTGTCATGCTTGCTAACAGTTGACATTTTGACTAAGAGATAGCTTGAAAAACAAAGAGTTGTAGAAGATAAATAACTGGTAACTGAAGAATGGTTAGTTACTTAAGTTAGAGAGCCAAGGCTCTGATACCACTTGTTGGATCAGGTTATGTAATCTACACAACACTATTACAAGTTATCTTCTACAAAGTTGATAGTTGCGGAAATTCTATCAACTTGGTTTGTAAAACATATTGGAACACAATACAAAACAGTTATAAATTCAAGTCAAAGTATATTGCATTCAACTGTTAAGCTTTACAACACTTAGCTCAAGCACTCACTCGTGATTTGCTAACTAACAAGTGAATGTATTTATACTAAGACCTACAGTTGTATCCTCGTAGGGATACACGGCTGGACAAAACATTAGAAACAAACGTATGCTAAATCTAGTATCTGTTATGGTCTTAACAGGCCAAGCCATATTAATTACAATTAATACAAAAGACTCCATTGACTTTTACAATAAATACCTAAACAACAAAACGCATTAACTGTATAGTATCTTTGTAGTCTTGACAAATCTTATTTGTTGCTGACTAACATCAGAATGTCTTCTCTGTTATTCTGAAGGTGAGAAAGCAGCTTTGATTATTTCCATAAGTATCGAAAATCTTTGTCAGAGAGAAAGTCTTCGGAAGTCTTTGTCTTGGGAACCACTGATAATCGGAAGCACTGATCGATTTGAACCTTTAAGCACTGAATTGAAAGCCTTCAGTGGAAGAGAATTATCCTTAGGAAGCAATGGTTCTTCCGAAGGCTAATTCGTACCTTTCAGTGGTTGTATATCTTCCGAAATTTCACGACTAGATCCAGAGATGTTTTGGTGCTCATTAGCCTTAAAGGTCCTTACACATTTTTACAGTTACCACACACAAAACTCTCACAAACTCTCTCGTATTGATCTATACACCCCGTCTTGATCTTCGAGTTTTCGACACCATGTATGTATTTAGCCTCGTCGATCATTAATATAAGTGTTTTATTTGTTAAATCGATCTAGGTAGGTTTTTTTGAGATTTAGAGTTGCGAAAAATGAAAAGACGGGCCGTCTTAACCAGTATGGCCCATATTGTTCTTCCTATTTTGAACTAGAACAAGAACAAGACGGGCCGTCTTGTTCAAACATATGAAGAAGATGATATTTTTGCCTGGTTTAGGCAAGACAGGCCGTCTTGGCCTGTACGGGCCGCCTTGCCAAGATGGCCTGGTTTAGGCTTGGGTGTGCCCTGTTTGGTCAAGACGGGTCGTCTTGACCTGTACGGGCCGTCTTAGGGTAACGGCCTAGTTTTGGTCTGGTTTGGTCAAGATGGGTCGTATTGAGCTGTACGGGTCGTCTTCGGTAACGGCCTAGTTTTGGCCTGGTTTGGTCAAGACGGGGGTCGTCTTGACATGTAAGGGTCGTCTTGGGGGTAACTGCTTAGTTTTGGCCTAGTGTGGTCAACGGGCCGTACTTAACCTGTACGGGCCGACTTAACCTGTACGGGCCGTCTTGACCTGTACGGGCCATCTTGGGGATAACGACTTAGTTTTGGCCTGTTGTGGTCAACGGGCCGTCTTAACCTGTACCGGCCGTCTTGACCTGTATGGGTTGTCTTGAGGTAACGGCCTAGTGTTGGCCTAGTTTGGGCAAGACGGGTCGTCTTGACCTGTACGGGCCGTCTTAGGGTGAGACGGCCTGGTTTTGTGTGAGAAAGGAAACTCAGTACGGGTCGTCTAGGCTTGTACGAGCCATATTATTATTATTTTTTTTAAAATTTATTAAGTCGGTTTTTTTCATTTTGCAGCGATTACGATACGTATGGAGGATGAGGCGATGTCTGGCTAGCATGATGAAGACCTGATTCTTGATGACGAGGCTACAGAGCTCGTGCATCACCAGTGGCTGCAGTTCGAGCTAGGGACCGTTGTCGCAGTGCGATGCCGCTGTTTGCTAAGGATGGCCATCGGGGCGTAGCGCAACATCGATTGGGGTGTACTTGCTGATGCTGGTTAGGCAGAATACTTGGCGGGGACACACCTTGGACCTGCATGTTTGATACAGCGGATCTTCCCACATACCTGCTTATTACAGTCGAGTTTTTATCGACTTTCCGATACCATGCTCATCAGGCGGTCGTTGCGGATCAGGAGGAGGAGCCGCTCCCCGACATCGAGTTCCAGCTCTGCGGTCAGCATTTCAAGATGATGATCGAGAGATTTGTAGTCATGATCGACATCTACTACGAGCCGGAGACGGTTACCGATGCCTTCGTTCAGGGTCTGACCCAGGGTGAGGATTGTGTTATGAGGGCATGGTGGCCTCAGATCTCCACCACCCCGTTTCAGAGTCACCGAGTCCGAGCTTCAATGATTCAAGACCCGCTTATCCGCTACATCCACCGGTGCATCGTTACATTTATATCAGCATGGAGACAGAGCCAGGAGTGGATGACGACGTCCGATTTATTTTATCTTCATTCGTTGATGATTGGCAGGCCGTGCAACCTTGCACATTTCTTTGCTTTGTACTTCGCCTCCTTTTATCATTGCCAGGAGCGAGGTACCTTATGGGGTGCAGCGTATGTGACACACATTGCACATACGAGAGGCTTCATCTATCATCTCTAGGATTTGATGGCGATCGAGCCTCGTAAGCTGGATCGTCGAACGATCCTGAACATGCGTATAGCCATGGACATCCAGGTTGTCGGTTTGCGCTTCATTGGTTTAGATGGTCGTATCTAGCAGCCAACCCATACGGCCGTCGTGCAGCAGCAGCAGGCGTCCTAGGACAAGGCTGAGGGGCAGCTTCTGAATCCCGAGCCGATTCGGGAGGAGCCAGTCCAGTCACCTGTACAGAAGAAGCAGCCTCCGCAGGACCCACCGCAGCATCCACCGCACGTCTACCGTGTGGTGCGCCTGACCGAGCCACCCGAGGCATTGTTGCATCGTGTTGCAGTCGAGTCTGACGAGATTTTACTAGACACTCGTCGTCGTGCCGCATGGGAGACACGCGTCGAGTGACGACTCCATCGAGTGGAGGATATGGTCCAGTGGACCATCGACGTCGTTTCAGATCGTGCGCCGGGAAGGGTCACAGCTTCCACCGTTGCCGGAGCCACACGTCTACACAGACGATGGATCCTCCGCTGGACCATCCGGAGCTTCATAGTTTAGTTTGTGTTTTTTTCTTTTGTTTCCATGTACGTAAAACTCACGTTTGTGTATATATGTATGTTTCGTTCTGTATTTGTATTGTTTCTGGTTGTGTTGTTTTTGTTTCTGGTTGTGTTGTTACGCGACAAACTTATAACTTTAAATTAAATTAACGTAAACAAACTAATTATAAAATAAAATATTTTGTTAAAACGATTTCGTAAATAATTAATATCGTTTAAAATGATAACATGACAAACTTATGACGTTTAATTAACATAATAGACGTATATCGTTCAAAATTTAGCGTAAATAAATGTATATCGTTAAAAATTAATAAAATACATAAATTAAATTTAAATAAAATAAATAATTTCTATACGACTCGTACTGCCCTGTACGGGCCGTGTAAAATGACTCGACACCGGTTGACACCTAAGTTGGCTTGTAAAAATAATTTAAGGCCTGTACGGGCCACCTATACAGCCCGTCCAAAGAATATTTACTGAATTCAAGACAATTTTCTGGAATGTTTGTCTGTACTATACGGGCCGTACAGTTTTAGTTTGCTGGGGTGTTAAAATATAAAAGTGGGATGATTAATTAAAATGGCCCTAAAAAAATTAAAAGGATAGCACTGCTGTGAATGACATCAACATTGAGATGATGAACTTCAAGACAAATTTCCCTTAAATTCTCTTCCGTCATGGTTAGCAATTTCAAGAATATTGGTGCTTTATTTTTGTATCACAAAACCTACATGTTTCAATGTGAGGTTTTGTTAAGACACTGGATAAATAGATTCTCATGTTGCTTGAAATCATAGATGTATGTATCCAGGGCCGTCTCTGAGAAATTAGGTGTCCTGTGCGAATGTTAAAAATGGGCCCTATGTGCGCGGACGCGCACACACAAATTGACGATAATTAAAACAACAGTAAAAACAATATAAACAATATTGTTTTAGCAAAATGATGCATTTCAATGTTTCAAATAACTAAATAAAACGTGACATTCTTCTAATATTTTTTGATGCAAACTTGTTGATTAAATCTCCATAATCCACATTGTCTAGTATCTCATTCTCAATAGTATAATTGTCAATTCATTAAGTCTTTCTTAAGACATTATCGATTGTAAGTATGACTTCAACAACTTCAATTTTGAAAAATTTATTTCTGCATATGCTACAGTTACCGGAATAGTCAACAAGATTCTATATGCAATTGATACATTTAAAAAACAATCGACTTGCTTCAAATATTTTAAATATATATAATTAAAAATTGAATTGTTATATTTGTTTGTTGTAAAATAACTTAAAATATATATAATGTATACAATTTTTTTAAAAATTTAGGGCCCCTAAAAAATTGGGCCCTGTGCGGTCGCACCTTCCGCACATGCTCTAAGACCCCCTTGTATGTATCAAATCTAACCCTTTGATTCAGCTCAATCATTCATTACACACTTCACCCAAATAACACACTTGTTCTTCTTGTGCTTATTTAGAGTCGCTCGAGTTCGCCTTCAATTCCATTTGAATTTAATATATATATATATGTATATATATATTGCATTTAGCTAGGAACAAGAAAATTCAAATCCTCAAACTAAGATAAACTATAATACCAATCACCATCCTCACCAACCAAAAAAATAAATAAATGAAATCCAACTTTTGTTTTAGAGTTTGAATGTTTGATTATGTGAAAATTCACAAACAGAGTATATATTAAAAAATAATGACACATGTACAAGGATGGCTTATATATAGTTTGTCGATGAAGTTGATAGGTTATTAGACTAATTGACTAATTGACTAATTGATTACTCTAATAAAAAAAGCTACTTGAGAGAATTGTTTTTAGAATTATATTCCCTTATTCCAAATGCCAAAATTTTTAGCAGATACAGATCGAGTGAAGCATGCATTTATGGCTTAATTAATTATTTAGTTGTACAATCTGATCAGGGGTGGCCCGCGGAGGGGCAAACGGACGGGCCCATTTTTTAGAGGGCACAATTTTTTTGACATATACGTATATACAGATATTTATTTAAACTAGAACCAACAAGTTATAGATAACGAAAATGAACTATTTATAAAAACATGGTTTAATACTTACAAAAAGTAATTCTCTATAAAGCAGAGGAAGTTACTTTTATTTCATTTAAATCAGTGGTTTTTATTGATTTGATTTAACTGGTTTTCATTCTATCCGAAAATCGAACCAAAGTCAGGAAGTGGTTCGGTTCAGTTTTGGTTAATACCAAACAAACCGAATAAACTGATTAAAAAAATAAACCGGTTACAAACCGAATTCAACCAAATAAACCGGTTACAAACCGAATTCAACCAAATAAACCTTTTAAAAACCGAATGAATCGAATTTTATCTTATATAGTGTTTATAAAATAATAATTTTAAATATGAATTATGTTTAATCGGTTAACTGAATAAACCGAACAAACAAAATTCAAACTAAAATGGAACCGATAATCGAACCGAAAACCGAAATTCAAAATTCAGATACGATTAGGAACCTAATTTGGAACTCGGATATGGTTGGAAACCGACCCCAAAATCAAATGATATGGATGGAAACCCAAAATCAAATTAGGAACCTAATTTGGAACCCAAAATTCGTTTTTTTAGCTACAAATACGATTCGATTTTTGATTTTTTTGAGCACCTCTGCTTTAATATTTGTATTCACTAGGGGCCTTTTTTCCCGGTCCGTCCTGCGCACCTCAATTCTTAGGGCCCTTGAATATGAAGAAATCATAAATGGTGAATAAAGGTAGTCTACGTCTTGCCATCCCGTTCAAGTTTCGACTCCCATATAGAATGATGTTGACACCTCACATTATTGATGATGAGCCTTTGTGGGATTGGGTCGGTATTTCTTAAAGCTACAAGTCAGTGTCTAGATAGCTTAATTGGAAGCATATATCATGTAAGGTACCTAAGTTAGATACATACTCTAATACTTCCAATTCTTAAAAATATATAAGTGTATATGGTGTTCTGCATAAAGTAGGGGTGTTCGAAAAACCGAAAACCGTTTAAAACCGATAACCGAACCGTATCCATAACCGAAAAACCGAACCGAATTCTGAATTCGGTTTTCGGTTCGGTTCCTAACCGTATCCGAATTACAAATTCGGTTTTCGGTTCGGTTAACGGTTTTGGATATTTTTTGAATTCGGTTTGTTTGGTTTATTCGGTTAACCGATTAAACCAAATTCATAATTACATTTATTATTTTTATTAATAATATAAGATTGAATTCGGTTTATTTGGTTAAATTCGGTTTATTCGGTTGAATTCGGTTTATTCGGTTTTTAACTGGTTTATTTGGTTTTTAATCGGTTTGTTCGGTTGAATTCGGTTTGTTCGGTTATAGTCAAAACCGAACCGAATTGAATTCGATTGAATTCAGTTCGGATAACCATATCCCGAATTTGGTTCGGTTCGGTTAACAGTTAGAAGGAAAACTTTTTGAAAACCGAATAAACCGAACCGAATAAACAGAACAAACCGTTAACCGAATCGATGAACATCCCCAGCATACATGCTGGCCAGGGGATGCGGTGTGTAGGTTTTTTGATGCGGTTTAAGAGTGTGATTTTTATACGCGGGTTGTGGACATTTTTAGCCCTCGGTTTGTGGTTTTTTTAGCCATGGTTGCGATCGCTGTTTGAGAGTATGAAGTTTTAGCCAAGGTTGTTTGTGATTTTTAGAGGCGGTTGTATTATGACTTATTAGCATGGTTGTAGAAGTCGCTAGACGCTAGTCGGGCGGCGAGGTACCGTCTAGGGATTAATCGGGATTAATCGACGCTAAGCGGATTGAAATTTTTATATGTAATTTTACAAATATTTATTATATACACACATTAATATCAATAATTTAATACAATATTTCAAATATATTAAAAAATAAACTTAAACATACTAAGTAAAGTACTTCAAATTACAAACTTAAACACAAAATTCAGAGTTTATAGATGAATTACGATGTTTAGTGCAAAGTTCAATGTTTCAGATGTTGGATTTGATGTTTTAGAGACATATTACGTATTTAGGGTTGAGAAATGTCTCGAATAATCATTTATCTGGGTCATTTTTACTCGAAAAATGCCAAAAAAACCAAAAAAAAAAGGCCGCCTAAGCCGATTTTTACAACCCTGTTTATTAGACACGGCCGGAGCCCAAAAAAAGGAAACCGCTTCAAAGAAATAAAACCCGAAGCGGATAAAACAAATCTCAAATAATTTTAAATGTTTCAATTTTTACCCTACACTTTAAAACTCTCTCTTATTTTACTCATATATTTTTAATGTTCACATGATTGTAACATTTTCTTACATTATTGGATAACAATCATAATTATATTAATTTTATTGCAATTAACTCACGAACATTTATATAAATTTTGAACACAAATGGTCATAAAAATTTTGTTTGTTATTCACAAAAATATGACATGTCGGTAAATTATCGAGTATTTGTATCATTTATATGATTTTGAATGTAATTTGTTCACAAACCATTTGGATTTAATGGTAATATTTACATAATAATATAATTAAATAATACTTATAACTAAATAAAATTAATGATTAAATATTCGTTAAAAATTAAATAATATTATTTAAACAATTATAATTTGAAGACGTAAAGTTTTCTTTATAGATTGGTTATATTCTTTAACAATGTGCACATATGTTCAGATTCGTATTCTTAAGAGTTATGCTTTTATTTAATGACAGATTGATAGTCGTTACGGTTGTTTTTTAATGCATTTTAAGTCTGTGATGTTGTTAACGTTATCATGATCGAATACTCATATTAACAGAACGAACACTTTTACAGGCTTCCCTTAAGGCTTTACGTCAAGATAAAATCGAATCTTTGATATCTACTTGTCCCTGATTAATAAAATGGGATCACTCTTTATTATCTCTGACACGGAATCGTGACGGAATACCCGTGCGCAACCATACGTGGAGAACCCACTAGTTACAATGTTCCATACATCTTACTAATCTAGAACATCTACATGCTAATCATTCTATATCTCTCTTCTATTAAATACATATTCCTTATATTAATCTCCATATTAAATATTAACTAGTGTTAATCCCGCGCGCGTTATGGCGCGCTAGACTGCTATACAACAAAAATTATTTTCACACGGAATTAAAATAGTAGTTTTAGCGTCTAAAAGCGCACTGAGAAGGGAGTTTTTCGACAAATCGGTTGACAAATTCACAAACATTTGAGATCATTTTAATATTTCTTGTTGCAAACTTCTTAGCTTTTGTAAAGTCTTTTCCTTTCACAATCACATCCTTGGTACCGTGCATTTTAAAAAAGTTGAAATAATCAAATGGTCATCAAACATGTTTCAAGAGTTTACAAGTAAATTATGTAATTAAAATGAAATCATGTTCCAAATAGTAGATAACACAACTATGGTTTTTTCTTCCTTTTCTCTCTCCAAATCTAAAAGAAGCAAATAAAAATGAAGTTTATGATGATATTTTCTCCTTCGTACAATGCCATGATAACATAGGTTTCATACCATACCTATTTATTAATTCATATGTGACCCTTTTTTGCATATATTGCCATAATGGAAGATGTTCCATGCACATTTCTACTTGATTATTTCATTTGTGGCAGTCCTGCGAATTCAACCTACTAGTTAGGGTTTCGCTTTGTGACCGGGAGGTCATGGGTTCAAGCCCTGTCAGGGGCAATTTAAAAGATATCTAGGTGAGAGAAAAATCTTGATCTTAATCTGTAGGACCGATTAGGAGCTCGGAAACAATCCGATTCCAAGGGAAATCTGCTTGACAGCCTCTGGAATAGTGCGGAATCCTATTACAGGGTTTTCCAATCGAAATCAACAGTAACCGTGGTGAATCGAGTGTGTAGAATCAACGTGCGAGTGAGAATCGATCACCACGGGTTGAGAATCGAAGTTGGACGTGAAGAATCGCTCAAAACTTCAAGGGTTTGACACTAGAGTGCACTGGGAAGAATGAGGACTCGGAAAAGTTAGGTGAAATGATTTGAACATGTATTTATAGACTGTAGTCATTCGGCCGAATGAGTGGCCGAAACAACTCATTCGGCGAATGACTATGTCGAATAGACAAGTCAGTCGAATGAGTCATTCGGCGAATGGCTCATTCGCTGAGTATAGTCATTCGCTATTCTCATTCGGCGAATGACTTCATTCGTTAGAGTCATTCGCCCGAATAAGTCATAATCATACTCAAACATTAATTAATCAATTCAAACAACCATATAATCAATATTAAACATTAAGAACAATGTATAAAGACAACTTCCATTAATATAACTTTAATCTTTACATGATGATTAGTACAAAATTGAACTAGGGACATTAAGTGCATCAACAAACTCCCCCTTGGACCTAGTTCAGCTCTTGGAAGTGTCTTTCTTGAAGTATTTCTCAGTGATAGCTTTCCAGCCTGCTCCAGCATGAATCTTGAATATACTGCAGAGACGGATCACTCTTATAAACTGTAGTGCTTGTACCATGTCCTGTACATCAAAGAAAATTTGATGACGAAACAATTCTTGGACATCTTTGTGGGACAAATTAGTCAACCACATTGGCTCAAAAATTCGTACTGTCTCCCACTTCTTATCTTTGCATAGAACGATCACAGCTTCTCTAGTACGTCCGTCATAATACCACCATCGGAAGCCTTCCATAAAATCTTGACGCATCTTCCTCAAAGGAATCTTCTTCAAGACTTTAGGAGGAAGCCACTTCAGGATAACTTTATGATTTCTGGTGTCTCCATCAATCTCAGGCAGATAATAACGTTCAGGCTGTTGAGGCTGGAAGTTCACCCACCTCTTTCGGTACTCGTACTGGAGTTGCCGGGAAAACCAAGCAGACATCCCCGAATCTTCACTGTACAACATCTTTAGACGTGCTAATTGATTAACTTCAAAGCCTGGAAACGTCTTAAAGTCATGGGGATGCTTGAAATAATCAATTCCTCTCTCTCTCTTCACTGCATAGCACCCTAAATCATGAAAGTATGCCCAGCTCAGAATTTGACCTCTAGCCTTGTAGCCTTTGGTCTTATAGACTTTCTTGTGTGAGTCTGGCATCTTCATGGTGCTTTCCCTTTTCAGGACCTCCCAGTAGGCCTGCCATTCCTCTTTCCTTTTCTTTTGATCATCAGCTTCGGCTTTGCTGACCTCAACCTAAGGCTTGATATATTTTTGAAGATGAGATTGGGTCATCCTTTTTGATAACAGGGAGTGGATTCTGAGCAGTAACACAATCAGATGAATCATCAAATTCATCCTCAGAATCTGAAACCCAATCCTCTACAAGTCCATCCACCGAAGATTCCTTTGACAAAGAGGAACCTTCATCAGTTATCATCCCAATCGGATCAATTACTAAAGGAGTTATAACTTGAAAATCTTTAACATCTTTGTCATTTGGTGAATTGACAAAGCTGTTTAAGATTGGTGGAGGACATCTTTGATAACTCATAGTTTCCTTACCCTTATGATCAGCTTCTTTGCTGATCATGTGCTCAATGATATAAGATGCACTCTCATAGCTCTTGAGCTTTTGTCCTAGGGTCTCATAATCACACTCAACCATTTCTAACTTTTTCTTTACCTCATTAATGGTATTGAGATAAGAAGTTATAGCATCTTGCTTGTTAAAAACAACAATCTCAGCCTCATGAAGTTGTCTATTTAAAAGTTCAATTTTAGCTTGAAAATCTTTTTCATTAGCTTTTAAACCTTTGTTAGCATCAATACACTGGTTGAGATCACTGATCAAAGCATCATTGTGATTTTGATAGGAAAGGACCTTGCTTTTAAGGTCAACACAATTAAAACAGATAGAACAAGAAGATGAACAATCATCAGATACCTGATCAGACTGAGAAGTTGCAGCAAGAGTAGCAGATGAGTTTACCATCAAGGAAAACTGAGTAGGAGATTCTTCAACATCAGTTTCAGACTCAGATTGAGTGTCAGAATCAGTCAAACTTTCAGACTCTGATCCAGATGTTTCTTCTGTCTTGAGCTGTGCTCTTTCAGCAGTACTCACTTCATGTAGATCATCTGTCTTCTGGATCTCAGCAACACAAGCTTTATCTTGCCCCCTGTTCAGAATTAAATCTGAAATCCCAATTCTCACCTTCATCCTGTTGTACCATCAAAGCTTTGCCTGCATTTGAAGAACTAGTCTGAGCAGGAGAATCAATAGGGAAGTCTTCTTTCCGTATTTGATGTAGAAGACTTCTGATGATGAAAAGGATTCTTGTTTCCTGCTTTCTTTGGATGTTTGCATTGCCTAGCAAAGTGACCCTTTTCTCCACAATTGTAACAAGTGATAGAGGCCATATCAAACCCAAACTTAGATTCTTTGTTCAAGTTAATGTCTTTGCCAGTCCTTTTCACAAACTCCTTGGCTCTTCTCACAGCACTTGCCAAAGCCAACATAATGTCAATCCTTTCCATGTCATCTGGATCTATCTGAGAATAATCATCATTAGTCAGATAAGGATTGCCAATCTGTCCTGCTACTAAACCATCATAAGAGCTGACTAAAGTAGATAGAAGTCCCATGTGCTCCTTGGCAATCTCCACAGTCACTTTATCAAAATTTTCTATCTTCAAACTAGTTACAGGCTGATGACGTTCTTTCTGAGGGTGGGATGAAGAGGATGATTGACTAAATTGAATCTGAGTAGATGATGGAGTTTCAGTAGTCTGTGAAACAAAAGTTGTCTTCAATGGAGCATGAGAAGATGATTTCTCAACTGTAGGAGTAGAATAATACAACGATGGGTCCTGGACTTGTGTAACTCTCTTAGCCTTCCATTTGTTCTCTATTTCTTGCTCTTTCAGCTTCTGAATGAAATCATTTATATCCATATGTGCCAACATCTCATTCTGCTTGAGTACCATCAAAAATAACTCCCACTTTGGAGGTAGAGCATCTGCCAAACACTAGATCTTTTCCTGAGTAGTAGTCTTGACTTCATGATTGAACAGCTCACTCAAAAGATGATAAAATCTAGCAATCAACTCATCCAGTGACTCATTTCCCACATACACGAAGCTATTGAATTCCTTTCTCAATGCCTTTGACTTGATACTCTTCAAAGCATCATTACCCTCATATCTTTGTTGCAGTGCATCCCACAGTAGCTTTGAAGATGTAAACTGTCTAAACTGGTGGAAGATATCAGTAGCAATGGACTGGGATAGAATAGCATAGGCTTTCTTCTCATAATCATAAAGCTTCCTCTGAGGCTCAGTCATCCATGTGACTAGCATAGGAGTTCCATCTTCATTCAGAGGCCTCAGATAACCTCCCTCAATCATCATCCATAGGTTTGTATCCACCCCATTGATGTGGATCTCAAATCGATACTTCCAGTGTGGATAATCGTCTAAGGATAACAACTTTGGAGCTTTATTAGAGTTCCCAGTCTCAGTCTCAGTCAGTAGCAAAGTCTGAATACGATGATTCTGGTTCGCCATTAATGCTAAATCCTCTATAGAATCAAGAACAACAAGATTCAACACTTAGAAAATTTTTCAGACTGAGGGCCGAATGAAGATCCATATGGCGAATGACGGGGGCCGAATGTGCTGGAAATGGCGAATGAAAAGCTGAGTATGACTGTTTGACGAATGAGCAAAGAGAATGAACCTATTCGGCGAATAAAAGGGTCAAATGAGGCTATTCGCCGAATGAGAGTTCGAATGAGTGCTAATATCCGAATGACTTGATCTAATGAAGCTATTCGCCGAATGACTGATCGAATGAGGGCTATTCGGCGAATGAGACTGTCGAATGTAGCTATTCGCCGAATGACTGATCGAATGAGGGCTATTCGGCGAATGAGACTGATTCGGCCAAACCTATTTGGACGCCATGTTCATTCGGCCAATCTGAGGGTTTTTGCAACAAAAATCGCGATAACTTGAGATTTTGACCAGATCTAAGTACCAAATTTGGTACAGAACATCATGAGATGATAATGAACAAATTGGGATAAACGATTTGACAAAACAACCACACAAACCCACGGATTTTCAATGAAACAGTGACTTGAAGGACAAGAAACTTAGGGTTTTTGCAGATCTCGAACGAACAATTAAAGATATGATGATTTGGATTGAAAATCAAGCAGAATCAAGAGCCAAAGCTCTGATACCACTTTGTAGGACCGATTATGAGCTCGGAAACAATCCGATTCCAAGGGAAATCTGCTTGACAGCCTCTGGAATAGTGCGGAATCCTATTCCAGGGTTTTCCAATCGAAATCAACAGCAACCGTGGTGAATCGAGTGTGTAGAATCAACGTGCGAGTGAGAATCGATCACCACGGGTTGAGAATCGAAGTTGGACGTGAAGAATCGCTCAAAACTTCAAGGGTTTGACACTAGAGTGCACTGGGAAGAATGAGGACTCGGAAAAGTTAGGTTTGAAATGATTTGAACATGTATTTATAGACTGTAGTCATTCGGCCGAATGAGTGGCCGAAACAACTCATTCGACGAATGACTATGTCGAATAGACAAGTCAGTCGAATGAGTCATTCGGCGAATGGCTCATTCGCTGAGTATAGTCATTCGCTATTCTCATTCGGCGAATGACTTCATTCGTTAGAGTCATTCGCCCGAATGAATCATACTCATACTCAAACATTAATTAATCAATTCAAACAACCATATAATCAATATTAAACATTAAGAACAATGTATAAAGACCACTTCCATTAATATAACTTTAATCTTTACATGATGATTAGTACAAAATTGAACTAGGGACATTAAGTGCATTAACATAATCTTGGGTTCTGAACCAATGGGGGCGAGTGTTTACCCATTCCAGGTGGTTCCCACGCATCTGGTGTGGCTGCGTCTTACCTCTGCTCGGTGGGCCCTGTTAAGACAACATACGTGATATGTAGGATTGCCACCGTTCAAAAAATATTTTCATTTGTAGCAAAACTTAAAACTCCAAAAAATTCTATTGAGTCAAAATTTTAAACATCATAAAGTACATTATTCCATTTCATGAGTTATAATATATATATATATATATATATATATATAGGATATGCATCATATAATAACCCATCTAATTTGAGTTAACTGATTAACTCATTTGAACAAATCAGAAGCTGCCATCTCATACATCCTTCTAGTTTCATTAAGGGGCATTTTTGTCTTTCTTTATACCACTAGCATTTAATAAGGGTCTTAACCAATCAATTCATTGTACAATTTTTGCAGACAAGCTGTCAAAGTCTATACCCTCTTCTTCGTATCAAGAACAAAAATGGAGTTTAGAACCAAGTTGGGTGAATCCAAATTCAATCAGTAGCTCCGACGTCTGGATACCAATATCACAGGTATCGGAATCATTTCTTTCGAGCATGTGCGTCGTGGACTACGGATGGGACACCATTGCTACCATCATCATACGACTCAAAGTTTGGGATCGTTTGGGACACCATTGCTACACATCAGAAGGGTAATCTTTGTTGATCTTGTGTTGAATTCTTCTATTCTTTTTCTCGAGTGTTCTTCATTTTGTAGATATGCATCTGGGTGTATTCTAAAATGTCAGTTTCTGATTAGAAATTAGGGCTAACAATTACAAAATGAACACATCTGAATTTTGAATCTAGTTCATGCCAAGAACAAGTAATATAATCTAAGCTTAAATGTTATTTCCAAATAGATGATTAATGTCATAAAAAACACTCAAATTCATATCATTAGAAAGTAGCAAATCCACCCGTAAAAACAAAAAAGACAAGATATTGAGAGGATAAAAAGACATTAATGATTCATCATATGTTTCCTCACATGTTTGTGTTTTCAAGGGGTCTGCATGTTTATTATAGTTTGTGACTAAGATGTAATACATGCATTCAGTTGCCAAAACATGGATCATTGTGATTAATCTGACCTGAAGAGTGGTTTCTGTAAATATGTAATACCTTTAATGATTGTGGATTGTTTATGTTCATCTTTTCTGTTGAAATGCATTTAAGTTTGGATAAGTATCTAGCACATTGGTTTGAGTTGAATCAATCTAAATATCAGTGGGCTTTGGATGATTATTATGAACATGAGAGCATGATAAGCTGTATCATGTGAAATTTCCTAATAAATATTTTCTTTTTGTTGATTTCATTAAATATTTTACTTTTCTCAACGATCTTATTTTTTAGTCCCAGGCTTACGGTGATGTAACTAGTTCTTACACTTTTGTTTCTATTGAGATGGGCTATGATGATAAACACATGAATTGATGTAACCGGTTACGATGTTGTATTTTTTCTATTGTTACAGTGATGTAGTTTATTTTTTATTGCTCCAAATGTTACAAAACGATATGGATTTGAGCTTTTTGTGATATCGGCAATGGCGGTTCCGACAGGCGAGACTTAGTTCAGACCGGGGGGGGGGGGACCGCCCCCTAGTTTTTCATGCAGTAGTGTATATTTCCCGATACGTAGTGTACAATTTTTTAAAAACCTTTATTTCGCCTCCCCTAGAAAAAAAATTCGCCCCCCGGGATCTTAGTCAAGCTCTGCCACTGGGTTCCGATGGTGGTGTAGGGGTGGTCCTGGCGGTGATTTTTTCTTGGTTATAGAGTTACTGACATTAACTTAAGGTATTATAACAGTTAATTACATTAATGTAACAACCACTTTAATCAACTTATAGTATCATAACAATCACTTACATTAATGTAGTAACTCCTTGCATCAATTTACAGTAATATAACACATACTTACATCTTAATACAAACAATGTTTTTTTTTAAAACAACCAATTATACTTTGTAAGATTATTTCTGCACATATACTTTATTGTAGACATGTAGTTTCTTTTCTATGTTAATGAATGTTATATTGCTATAGATGGCAAAAAAATCATAATTTTGTTAGTTTAGACATGTTACACTAATGTAAGTAGCACACTTTTGATGATGCAATTGTTACTGTATTACGGTAAGTATGATTTTATTGCATTACGGTAATTATTATTATTGCAGGCAAGGTGATGTAATTACATTATAGTAATGTAATTGTTATTGAAGTGTAGTAATTTATAGTCACAATTACACTAAACAAAATATGTTTGCCGTGAGATATATAGCCCTAAATATATGCAAGAGCCTGTTAAATCAATTATGTTCAGGTAAGTAATTCAGTCTATGCATTACAATACCATTAATGTTTAGATTGCTTATATGATTATCGCTAGAGACATACAACTATAACAACATATACACATTAATTGTATTACATTAATGTAATAATTACGTTAGTGTAACAATGTATTGCATTAGTGTATCATGATGTGTTACATAAACACAAACTAATGTTTAATTTTTAAACTACTTATTCAGCCAAAAAAAAATTATCAGCATGCTCGTAATTACGTCAATGTAACGACCAATAAAACTGCTATAATGATTTTTCCCCATATTTTCAAAAAATCACCCTATTTACTTAAAAAAAGAACTTTGGTTCCCTTTAATTCCATTTAATATATGTAATTTAGATGTGTGCGGTGATATACACAAGAATTGAAATGATGTTTTTATTGATGTTTGGATTGTTTTTCCTTATACAATGATAAAATTATGTGATTTATTGTTTGTTGTGATGTAATCTATGTTTTGTTACATCAATGTAATTGTTCGGTTAAATGTATGTAATCTCCTGTTAGAGTGATGTAATATGTATGTGGCATGTTTACACTAATGTAAATAATATGCTTACACTAGTGTAAGTGGAATGTTTACACCAACGTATGTAATATGCTTATACTAATGTAAGTGGAATGTTTACTGAAATATTGAAATTAAGTGGAATGCAACCGGTCCAAACAACTCATCACACATTTGTGATCAAGAAATATTGAAATTGAGTACCATTTTTTTCAATATATTATGCATATTGCAATGATGAATATCGCACATTTTAGAATGACGTGGTTAATATTTGTATACATATTACAGTAATGTAATTAGAAGATTTATATTAATTTAAGTAGTATGTCAAATTTATAAAAACATTATAATCGAGGCAATTGTATCATAACTAAAGGTAAACATTTACCAATTTAGTGTTGAACATGTAATTGTTTTGTTACACTGATGTAATCTATTAAAATTAAGTACCAATTTTTTCAATATATTATACATATTGCAGTGATGTAGTAAAAATATTGTACATTTTTAAATGACGTAGTTAATATTTGTATACATATTACAGTAATGTAATTAGCAAATTTATATTAATTTAAGTAGTATGTCAAATTTATTAAAACATTATAATCGAGGCAGTTGTATCATAACTAAAAGTAAACATTTACCAATTTAGTGTTGAACATGTAATTGTTTTGTTACACTGATGTAATCTATTAAAATTATGTAATCTGTTGTAGTGATATAATTTATATCTTATTACACCATTGTAATTGCTAGGATAGAAATTTGTAATATTGATATAATCTTTGTTATAAAATAAAATTCCTTTATTTTTAAATCTTTATAGCTGAAATGGTAATATAAACGATGTAACCTATGTTTCGTTATACCAATGTAATTGTTTGGTTAAAACTTTCTTACATTGATATACTCTTTGTTTTAAAAAAAATTCCTTGTTTTATTTTAAAGCCTTTAAAACTTTTTTTTACTATGTAATCTCTTGTTAGAGTGATGTAATATGTAAGTGGCATGTTTACACAAATGTAAATAATATGCTTACACTAGTGTAAGTGGAATGTTTACACCAACGTATGTAATATGCTTACACTAATGTAAGTGGAATGTTTACTGAAATATTGAAATTAAGTGGAATGCAACCGGTCCAAACAACTCATCACACATTTGTGATCAAGAAATATTGAAATTGAGTACCATTTTTTTCAATATATTATGCATATTGCAATGATGAATATCCCACATTTTAAAATGACGTGGTTAATATTTGTATACATATTATAGTAATGTAATTAGAAGATTTATATTAATTTAAGTAGTATGTCAAATTTATTAAAACAATATAATCGAGGCAATTGTATCATAACTAAAGGTAAACATTTACCAATTTAGTGTTGAACATGTAATTGTTTTGTTACACTGATGTAATCTATTAAAATTAAGTACCAATTTTTTCAATATATTATACATATTGCAGTGATGTAGTAAAAATATTGTACATTTTAAAATGACGTAGTTAATATTTGTATACATATTACAGTAATGTAATTGGCAGATTTATATTAATTTAAGTAGTATGTCAAATTTATTAAAACATTATAATCGAGGCAGTTGTATCATAACTAAAAGTAAATATTTACCAATTTAGTGTTGAACATGTAATTGTTTTGTTACACTAATGTAATCTATTAAAATTATGTAATTTGTTGTAGTGATATAATTTATGTCTATTTACACTATTGCTAAGATAGAAATTTGTAATATTGATATAATCTTTGTTATAAAATAAAATTCCTTTATTTTTAAATCTTATAGCTGAAATGGTAACATAAACGATGTAACCTATGTTTCGTTATACCAATATAATTATTTGGTTAAAACTTTCTTACATTGATATAATCTTTGTTTTAAAAAAATATTCCTTGTTTTATTTTAAAGCCTTTAAAACTTTTTTTTACTATATATTATGAAAGAGCCTATCATAAGAAAGTGTTTTATAATTTTTATATATGATGTATGTATTGTTTATAATATTCACACTGGTTTAATATTAAAATATTTTATATAATAAATATTATAAAAAATTATCACAAGACATTTGTAAATAAGTACCATTTAAATTTTATTTTATAATTTTGACGATAATTGTGAGTTTTTTTTTTGTTTATATGCAGAACAATCGTCAAAAAGGGATTTTAGTTTTTTTTTATTTGAAAATGAAAATAAGTGACAAGATGGATGAAGACATGTCAAACAATACTGAGAGAGTTAGGTGGTGTTTGTTTTTTCAGAGGTAAAACATCTGCAGTCTGCGGACCACGTCTGCAGAGGTCTTTTGCAGAAGAGGTGGACCAAACATCTGCAAGAAGTGATTTTAAGAGTGTTTGTTTTTAACCACTTCAAAACTCTTCTCCACCTCCCTCTTCTCCACCTCCCTCTTCTTCCTAAGCAGACAAAAAGAAAAAACCTTGAATCCAAACCCACCGTTGAAACCCGACCACCTGCACCACTGTCATCATCACTGACCGGAGCATCGATGGTCACAACAAGCGACGGAGCGACGGTCGAGGGCTAGATCGGTGGGGGCCGGCGGCGGCGAGGGCCGACGGTGTGCAGGTCGAGTTAGGTCACGATCGATCTAAAAAAAGTAGGTCAAGAAGAGGTCGTGCAGGTCGTCGGTTCGTTTGCGGCTATGGAGGGGCCGACGGTGGAGGGCTAGATCGGTGGGGGCCGGCGGCGGCGAGGGCCGACGGTGTGCAGGTCACGATCGATCTAAAAAAAGTAGGTCAAGAAGAGGTCGTGCAGGTCGTCGGTCGTGCAGGTCGTCGGTTCGTTTGCGGCGGCGAGGGCCTGCGGCGGCGAGGGCCGGCGGAGGTGGAGGTGCAGGTCGTCGGTTCGTATGTGGGAAGAAGATCAATTGATTTTGGGTGGGAAGAAGAGGTTGGAAGAGGTTAGAAGATGTTGGTTCACGTCTGCGCCAAGAAGAGGTTGTGCAGACGTTTTTTAATGAAATGTCTTCGAGAAAACAAACAGTCTGCACACCTCTAACCTCTTCCCGCGTCTGCGCGGCGCAGACATAAGAGGTTAGAAGAGGTTTTTTGGAAAAAACAAACACCCCCTTAAAGTCTAGCTACCATTATGCCCTTTCAAGCATAAACAAAGCTTTTGGGCTTAATATTAAAATGTAATTTAATCAACACCGTTTGATCAAGAAAGTGAAGCAGCTGGATGAGGTTATTCAGTTAAGTCAATATAAGTGGGTTAACAATTGATTTGTCATATATATATATATATATATATATATATATATATATATATATATATAGGGGATGAAATTTTTGATAACCCTTATCTTTTGCTACAACTACATAACCATCATTCAATGGTTACTTTAAAAAGGTAAGTGTATAGGATTGTGACACGTGTCAGATTACTTTTTTTTCTTTTTTTAATATAAAGGGCATTTTAGACATTTGTTTTTTAAGTAAAGTTTACCCCCTTTTTTTTAAACATTCATAACTTTTTTATACTATATTATTTTTTTTAAAAATTGCACCATTATACTCGTCTCATTTTTCTCTTTAATTTCGTTATAGTCTCGACTAGTTTTTTTTATTTTTTTGATGTCATGTATTTGCATCATTGTAACGAGCTTAAAGATAACAAATTAATTAGAAATTTTTTCTAACAATGGTAAATTACAGTAATGTAACAAAAAATGAAGTAATGTAACACAAAATGAAGTAATTTACAAAGACATAATTAACGGTGACGTAACACATTATTTTATTTTTTTCTCTAACAATGATAATTACAATGATAAATTACAGTGATGTAATAGAACACATTATTTTGATTTTTTTTCTCTCACAATAATAATTATAGTGATGTAATTTATCATTGTTCGAAAAAAATTTAAACTAATTTGTTGTCAATGTAAATTACATCACTGTAATTTAAACCAAATTCACCGAAAAAAAACGAAACCGAATTTTACGTCAATATAAATTATATCACGATAAATTACGTCAATGTAAATTACATCACTGTAATTTATCGTTTTTAAAAAAATTTGAAATAAATTTGTTATATTTAAGCTCGTTACAATGATGTAAATATAGGGCATTTAAAAAGGTAAAAAAAATTAGTCGAGGCTATAACGGAATTAAAGAGAAAAATGAGACGAATATAATGGTGCAATTTTTTTTAAAATATAATATATTATAAAAAAGTTATTAATGTTTAAAAAAGAGGGGGGGAAACTTATAAGGGGTAAAATGACTATAATGCCCTTTTTAATATTTTAATGAAATGCTTATGTGTAAGTTTATGATTGGTTGAAATGAGTTATGTAGTTGTAGCAAAAGATGAGGATTATTTTGTACACCTTGCCAGTTTTTTTTTTATTTGAAAATGAAAATAAGTGACAAGATGGATGAAGACATGTCAAACAATGCTGACAGAGTTAAAGTCTAGTTACCATTAGACTATCCACAGCGGTCACCCCACTGAAAACCCTTCCCCACTGAAATTTCATGCCACGTCATCACCCCACTGAAAACCTTAAACACCCACAATGGTCACCCCACTGAAAACTCTTCCCCATTATTCCACATGTAGCCGTTAAAAGCATTGGGGGCCCACAACCTTTTGAACCAACCAATCAAATGGAAGAATTGGAAACGGGGAGCGGGGGCCGTGGAGGCCGCTTGGGCGGGCACCGTTGGCCTATGAGGCGGTGTTCCCGCTGGACCCTGCTGCGGGGTGAGCCCAGCGGCTTCACGGCTGTGGGCGGTCTTATGGCCTTTCAACCATAAACAAAGCCTTTGGGCTTAATATTAAAATGTACCGTTGATCAAGAAAGTGAAGCAACTGGATGAGGTTATTCAGTTAAGTCAATATAAGTGGGTTAACAATTGATTTGTCATATATATATATATATATATATATATATATATATATATATATATATATATAATTATATTATTTATACATTAGAAAAGCAAATTTATTTATATGTTAAAAAATATTTTATTAAAACCCACACTCTCTTAAAAACGTAACATTATAAAATATGAAAATTTTGAAAAGCACCGAACTTTTTAAAAACATAGTATTTTAAAACTAATGCTTAAAAAGTTAAAGATTTATAAATAATTTAGAAAAGAAAATTAAAAAATAATTCAAAATCAATGTTTCTAACTAATTAACTAGATATTTCAAAAATGATTTTTTTTTCTCAAAAATGATATTTTTTTCAAAAAAGGTTTTATAAAATGAATATTTCAAAAAAACAATCTAGAACACGAACGTTGAAATAAATTGATAGTTGCACATATTTTCAATAATATTTTATTTTAATATATCATTTGTAACTTTTCAATCTAATTTCTAGATAATTGATATTTTCAGTATCCAACCATGTATAATACATGGTATTAAACTGTATTTTGTTAAACTAATGTCATCTTTTCAAAACATACTTTTAAAACAAAATGTTGAATAACAAAATTTTTAAAAAATAATATTATTATTTTATGACATTAAAATTAATTAACTTATACATAAAATTCTATTATTTTTTTCTTAAAAATTTGTTTTATGATTTTTAAATTTTGTTACTAAGTATTTAATTTTTTTATATACAAGTCTATGATACATGAGAGATATTAGCTTGGTTAATAATATATCAATAATGCAATATACAATATGAGGAGAAACACCTACGGAGAAATATATATATATATATATGTATATGTATATGTATATATTGGGTAAGAATCCATTGTTAACCCTCCTTAAAATTCCATGTCCTATATATATATATATATATATATATATATAGAGAGAGAGAGAGAGAGAGAGAGAATACATAATTTAAAAACCCCTACGTAGCGCGAAAACCGTTAAAACCATGTAAAAAAACATTTTTTGTTTGAAATTTTTTTACAAGTTTGTAACACTATTGGACACATTTTTATAAAAAAAATAAAAAAGCGCCGGCCATATATTTTTAAAAAAAAATAATTTATAAAACCATGTAAAACATATGTAACGCTGCGTCAAATCTGACGAAATTTTTTTACGTTTTGTTACGTATGTTTTACATGATCTTATAAAAAAATGTTAAAAATATATGGTTGGCGCTTTTTATTTTTTTTATAAAAATGTGTCCAATAGTGTTACAAACCTGTAAAAAAATTTTCAAAAAAATACGTTTTTTTGCATGATTTTACATGGTTTTCGCTCTAAGGAGGGGTTTTCAAATTATCTATTCCCTATATATGTGTGTGTGTGTGTGTATGTGTATGTATATGTATATATGTATATGTATATATGTGTATCACAAATAAGAGATTTCATTAAACGTCAATAATAATAACAAACGCCTTTATATTAATATTTTGTAACAATTTTGTCATTCATTTAACATAGTTAACTTTTTAGTTAAATATTATGAAATGATGGAACATCTTATTATTTATGAAACTAAAGAACATGTTATGTAATTTACTCTTTTTCTTAATTTTGTTCGTTTCTTTTATTTTTTTCGTTTTCTTTTAACTTTTAGCATTTGTATTTTGTATTTTTTATAATTTATTAATTATCTAATCAATTCATTTATTTTATAAATAAAAATTTATATATATATTTATTATTTCATTTATTTGGGTTATCTTAATTTAAATTTCCAGTTATTTTTGAGCTGTATATTTTTAATATTTAGTTATAAGTTACCTTTTATCTCTATATTTTTTTTATCAACAAATTTACTTTGAGCTATATTTTGTTAATACTACTGGTGTCTACCGGTTATGTTATGAGTTTGTTCAATTTATTAGATTTGGTGTAATATATTTTGAATTTTTTTTATCTGTAACCAAAACCAAATCAAACTAAATTTGAAAGATTGTTAACCAAACCGAATTCATCCAAATTACAATTGTTTGGTTTGGTTTGGTTTGGTTATAACCGAATTTAATTGAATAATCAATTAAACCAAATATGCCAAGTAAATCTACCAATAAACTGAATTCAACCAAGCTAAACCTAGCTAACAAAATAAGTTCACTGGTGACAACACAATTTGGTTCAATTTGATTGAATTTGGTTTATTGGTTAGATTAATATGTTTATTTGATTTTTAACTATCTTATTTGGTTTTAGTTGATTTAGTCGGTTGAATTCTGCTTGTTTACTTTTTAATCAAATCACATCGAATTAAATTTGGATGAAGTTGGTTCGGTTAACAATATTTTGAATTTTGTTCGACTTGATATTTGGTTACACAAAAAATTTTGGTTTCATTTTTTGTTAATTAAAAACATTCATTTTTTAATTAATAAAAAACACTGACTTAAATATATTTGAAATTTGAATTTTTAATTAATGAAAAAATAGACTTTTTAAAAATCAAAATTTTAGGGAAATTTTAAATTAAAATACCTTAAAATAATTTAGTTAATAGATTATATTTAAATAAAGAGTAAACTATAAATAAACATATAGCTCAAAATATAAATTGAAATTTAAATTAAGATAATCTAAGCAAATAAAAATTATATATAAAATTTTATTTGTAAATAAATGAATTTATTTGATAATCGTTAAATTGTTAAATTTATAAAATAAAGTGCTAAAAATCAAAAGAAAAAATCAAAAAAAAACCTGATAAAAAATGGAAATTACATAAAATGTCCTTTAACTACATAAATATTTACATGTTTCATCATTTCATAATATGGCCAAAATGATCGTTTTTTGGAAAAAAAATAGCATACAATTTAGTTCTTTTAGTTGAAAATGATCTGATTATAACAAAACATAAAAACAAATGACGTGTGACGATTTTAGTGAAGTTTAAGAATAATATATGTTATTTGTGATATAAATAAAGAACAAGTTTTGTAATTTAATATGTAATATAATGTTTTATAAGATGTACAACATGTGACATTTAAAAGAAATAATGAATGAATTGAGTTTCTGGCTCGTGCTACATGTGATACAAAAAAAATTTTGGATTTCGGTGCCTTGTGAAATATAACCAATGATTTATCAAACGTACTATATGCGATATTAAAAAAAGATCTATTTATTTACGTACACATTCATTCTTTTTTATTTTAACATACATCGTCGTTATACGTCTTTTATAAGACTTATACACCGTGTATCTAGACATATAAGAGCCCAATTATTAATATTGAGAAATTGTGAAAAATAAGAATTATGAGAGATGAATGCTTGGTGTGAGAATAAAATAACCATTTGATTTTCTGGCTATCGGGTGGTCTGCTGGTATCACGATGATACTCTAGTGATCCAAAAATTAGTCGTTCAAAAAAATTTTCATTTTCTGGCTCGTGATACGATGTGATATTAAAAAAATTAAGTGATATCAAACGAACTACAAGATGATACTAGAAAATGATTTGGTTCGATTTTGTGGCCTGGGATACCTGGAATCGAAGAATTGTGTATTCATATCATCCAATTCATCGTTGGCACTTAGTAGACAAAGAACCATTTTTTTAGTATTTTTTTGGATGATGCTATTGACTTATTGTTAGTTTGTTACACCCATATACGGTCATTGTACATGCTCTACAACACATTTAGTATGATTTATACACGAAGCGTATAGACCTAAACGACCGTAGATAGTATGTGAAATAAGAATATGTCACACATTTACGGTGTGACTTTCAAGGTTTCACAATCATGATTTACAACAAAAGATACATATATTTCTATATATATTACAGAACCATGTTACAAGTACATTAGTCACAAGCTCAACGTCATAAACAATGAGCTCCCAACTCCACTCCTTGTTTCATTATACATAAGAGAAAACATGATTTTAAACAATGAGCATATCGCTGGTGAGTTCACATGTGTTAGAATTTCAAAATATATGTAATGTCTCTAAATAAATCAAATGTTTTCACAAAAAGAGTTAAATGATATTTATGTCTCAAACTGGGTGTAAAACATTGATATCCCGTGCGCAC
This sequence comes from Mikania micrantha, assembly GCA_009363875.1. NCBI lineage: Eukaryota > Viridiplantae > Streptophyta > Magnoliopsida > Asterales > Asteraceae > Mikania > Mikania micrantha. The sequence goes on from CM018695.1 coordinate 67,912,377, forward strand.
ATTTTTCCTTCCAACAATGCCGTGTTTAGTCCCGTCCAATAGTCAAATTATAATTCCTAGCCCCTTCCCAATGTCCTTGTCGCAAAACATTGTGTGTTTTAGCCTCATTGATGTAACCCCCAGTTACTTATTAACCTTTTTCACATAATATCATAGTTGGTCCCAGAAAATTTCTCATTTTCAAAACCTTGTTTAACCTTTTAACCTTCTTTATTTAATAATATTAAACAAGGTTTAAAAACAAACATAAACATGTCACACACATTTAGGATTCCTATTTACATAACAAAGTTTAAACACAAGTTAAAACCCTTGTGACAAAGTTCGTTCGATTTAACTTTTGCCCCGCCTCAACCATTATAGCCGTATCTATCATGTTTGACCTACAAACATCACATAATAATTCTCATTAGTTCATAAGAACTAAGTAAGTTAAACCCCAATGGTTTCTCACAACAAAATGTAAAAATACATTTTTCACAATCAATATTCCAAATGAGTAATTTTATTCGAATTGACTTTCATAATATAATAATATCATATTATTATTTATCAACAATTGTTTACAATAGTTTAATCATAATCACACTATGGTGTTCACACTCCTGTTCTTCCACCATAGTTATTTGTCAGCACCTCTGACTATTCACACAACTGTGGTTCTATACATATATTAAGTCTTAAGATGTTCACCCACCGGTCCTTCCATCTAAGACACTTGCTAGCACTTCTACCTATCCACACATATGTGGTTTCATACAAAATTTTGAGTCTTAAAATGTTCACCCACTGGTTTTTCCATCTAAGACACTTGCTAGCACCTCTAGCTATCCACACACCTGTGGTTCTTTATTTCTGTCAAATTACTATGATGTTCACTCACCAGTACTTCCATCATAGAATCCCACTACTTTAATTCACCAAAGTATTGGATTTATCATAGCTTGTTGAATTTCTATAATTCAACTTTTCACTAACACCAATACCATGCTATTCATACAATTGAATCAACAAGTTTAATATTCATTATGTGATGTCATAGTTGTGGAATTACTTACCTTAATCAGATAAGGGATTGGCACCTACAGGCTCCTTTCCTGCTCTATAACCACTTGCTTGACTTCCACTACCTAGTTGCAATTCACATATACAACTAGTTTCAACACATATAGCACATACAATCAAGTTCAATCCACTTGACTGGTTTGACTTTCTCAAAGTCAATTTATCACATAATTGACTCTATCTTACTATATTTAGGAAGTTTTAGTCAATTATCACTATTAATCATATTCCATGCCTCCTTAGGCATTTCATCAAATAATTGATATTCATTACATTAGTTATGATCCTAATCATTTCTTTTAATCAAAAATTTACCCAAGATCATAACTTTTAATAATTATAACATCAATCTACTACAAATTACCATTTAACCCATGGATTACAATCCATATTATATTTCAAAATCATAATTTAACCATCCTACTAGTTATCACACAATGATATGGATTTCATAATAACCGGACATTATACCGGCTCCAAAACGAAGATTTCATCGATAAATATCAAATTCTTTGTTTCTAACTATTTCTAGTCATCAACTAGGCAATAATCAATACAAATAATCATTGTATTACATTCAAAACTAGTTTTAATCCACACACTATAAACCAGTAGGATAAAACGAACTGTTACCCAATCGGACAGATGTTCAGTCGCAAAACAACGATCAGATGTTGCATGTATGTTTCTTGGTGCGATCCGTGGGTTTAGAAGACCTCCAAACTGAGAATTGAAGCTTCAAAATTCGTCTGGTTATGGTGTCTAGAGCAGGAGTTCGAAAGAGTAAAAATAAGAAATTTCTTGAAGCATTCTGATAAAAATACCAATCTGCCAAATCGACACGTGCCAGGCGCATCGCCCAGCGTGGGCGTTTGGCCTCAGGCGTACCGCGCGAGACCAGGTTTCCCAGATCTTTTTCTGTCACACCCCCAATTTTCAACTAACGGAATCATACCGTTTGGGACGTGACAAACCAGGATCTCAGATCATTAGACATAACGAAGACCTCTATATGAATTTCAAATCATACTTTGGTCTAAAATTGTAGTATCAAAGTTTTCAAAGTTTGCGGAAGCGTTTTAAAACAATAACAAATGTAACAGTTGTAAAATGTAAATTACAATACAAAGTCTCAAATGTTCAAATTCAGATAACTATAATGCAAAGTATGCATGCGACTCGATCTCCTAGTCCATGCCTGCTTGATTGTGTACCTTAGTGTCCTGAGAAAACATGTAAATCAAGTCAACACAAAGGTTGGTGCATTACACAGGTTTAAGCATTCACAATTGTTTGAAACAGCAGTTTGAACAAAATGTTTGCAGATAACATAATCACACATGCATAGTCATGATAGCTAGTCATTTGTACTATTTACATAAGTGGTCGACACCGAAGCTGACTGTTGCATGCTAACGCATATTTTGCCTTGCCACTATTGTCTAGCATAAACAATAGTAATGTGTGTTTGGTCAGTTAAACACTTGCGTAGATCCCATCTACCAAGTGAGGTTTGTCAAACCTAATAGATCTATTTCCAACTACCACGTTTTGCACTACGGCAAACTAAACGGTTCGAAATGTAAGGACTTGTAATGCTATGTTTGCACTCAATGTAAACAGCTAACTCATGCAAGTGATATTCATCTAAAAGTGTTTGTTGCACATGTTTTCTCCCCCAAAACAGTTAAAATAAGAAAGGGGCCGTGTACGCACCTTTGATTGTAGCAGAATGATCAAACACTCGTGAACTCTCGTAGAAAATCCTCTACGAAAAATCTGTGTTTAAACACTAACTTAGTGTTATTCGGGATGTCGTTTTGTGTTTGAAATCACATACGTGTCAACACACGTATGTTAGAATGTTAGGAATGTACATACGTATGTATGCGTAACTTTGAAATCGTTTAATAAAATCATACAATTGCTTATGATTTTATAAGCGTAATTATACGCGATTTCGTTTTCGGGTTAAAATATAAATTTTATTATTTAATTTCGTTCGGGATGAAATTCTGGTTCCAACGAAATTCGAACGGGTTAAAACGGAGTTCGTACGCGAAAGTTATTGCAAAAATACCAAAAAATGGTATTTTTCACAAAACCGGCCCAAGCATGGCTCGAACCCGCGACCCCCCACTCAACACACACGCACACTACCAGTCTCGCCCGCTAGGGTTTCGCATCAGATTCCATCTTTAAATTGTTTTAAACTTACCTAAGCCGGTTCCCCCTTGTTTAACACAATCGAACCCGATGGTCCCAATTGAACCCCAATTCGAAATCAATCGAACCCAAGACCATAGGGTTTTTATTCAAGCCATCCAATCGAGTCTCAGTGTGATTTTAATTTCATTACTTCATCAAAATTGTGGGGTTATTATGTCCTAACCCGTTTCGAACTCAAACATATTCCCAATTAATCCAAATTGATTAAATTGGTTAATAAAAGATGTTAAGCTCATGAGGTTTCATTGAACAGAAGATTTCGACCCTATCTGTGTCGTTTAATTAGAAAGCTAAATCCATTTACATCAAAATCCACAATTCATTTTGTTCTTAGAACCCTAGAACTTGATCATACACAATTCCTTATAATTTTATGAAATTGATATATGTATTTCGTTAATCGGTATCTTATGAAGCTCCTAGCATGATTTAATTTTATTTCAACACGCATTTTTATCTAAACCCCCAAAACCGTTTAGGCTTAGAACCCTAGCTATTGAATCCATACCACTCGTTGTTAAGTCACAAAATTGATAAGTGGTTTTTCTTAATCGGCATATTCTGAAACTAACCATGTGATTGAATTCAATTATTAAAATGATTAAGCAAGAAACCCCCAAATCGTTATATTCGAAGAACCCTAGAATTTGAAATCGATCAAGTTGATGATGACAGTCGAAATTAACATAGGAGTACGCTTAATCGGCCATGTCAGAAGATGTAGAAATGGTTTCTTACCTGGTTTGATATCGAATTGTAGTAGATCGACTTTAGCCTTGAGTTTCGGTCGCCTCTTGATCAAATTCGTTGATCACAGCTTCAAAGATTCAATTGTTGCTTGAATTCTCTTCTAAATGTGCCGACTAGTCTCTCAGTGTGATTGATTTCGTGCAAAATGATTGAATTTCACAATTTTGATAACTAATAGTAACGGTTTCGACTTTTGGTTTCGTTTTGGTTCAAATTCGATGGATTAATGGCTCAGTAACGTAAGATAACTGATAATCATCATTATTGGGTGATGATTTAATAATCAATTCGAGTAATTATAGAGCTTTAATGCGAAATTCGAATTTTATGAACCATTTGGCCGAATTTTGACTTGTGAAAGTCAAAATTAGTCATTTTACCCATTTACAAGTCAAATTCTTGTAATTTGGATATTTCTAAACCTTATTTGATTAATTAAACATCTTCTAGTTCAATTTTGTTTACTTACAGATTATTTCTGACAATTCCTGACTAACGGGGTTAATCCGAATTTGCCGGATTGTCACAACCCATGTGCAGCCCAACATAATCATAAATGGCCCAACAGCCTATTAATTTCTCGGCCCAACTTCTGAGTTTAAATTTCTAATTGGCACACAGTTTACAAAACAGGCCCAATATCACGAATTGAAATCATTTAGCCCATTTTCACCCAACACTTGGGCCCAACACATCCCTTGGCCCATTTCCTAAACGAAAGTCCAACACACTCATGTCTCGGCCCAAAAATATCGAATTGTCACATCATCCCCTTGTTGAAGGAATTTTCGTCCCGAAAATTGTAAAATGTTAGAAGTAGTTAGAAAACTACTTGCAAGTTCAAAATGTACGTGTTAGTGCGATGTCTGATCATTCTATGTGCTTGTGTGTACTCACACACAAAACCCAATGTTTGCAACAACACACCTAAGTGTGATCGTTCTATGTAACTGTTTTGCGTGTACACTAGTTAGTTCACCTAACTGTGACTGTTTGTGTTTGATCATAAGGTGCTATGTAACCTTGCACATAATGAGTGTTTGCAACTGTTTGTACTATGCAATCATGCATATAGCAAAATGTGTGTAACTAATCATGTATGTACTACTATAACATGTAACATATGAAATATAGCACATAAAATGTAATGTAGCACAATGTTTGTAACAAAACCAATTGAATAAAGTGTTTGTGCTTACAGTTTGAAATCTGAAATGTTGATGTGTGAAGCATCACGTCATCCCCTTGTTGAAGGAAATTTCGTCCCGAAATTTAACATGTCTTCACAGTGTTTGTAGTTGTTGTTTTGAACAGATGAGGATACTTCTTCATCATTTGATCTTCCCTTTCCCATGTGAATTCAGGACCACGTCTTGAATTCCACCGGACTTTGACTATCAGAATCTTACTTTGTTTAAGTTGTTTGACCTCTCGGTCCATGATTTCGGCTGGTTCCTCAATGAATCGTAACTGTTCGTCTACTTGTATTTCTTCTAGTGGTACAATCAATGTCTCATCAGAAAGACATTTCTTCAAGTTTGAAACATGAAAGACATCATGAACTCCACTGAGTTCATCAGGTAGTTTGAGTTGATACGCAACCGGACCAATTCTTTTCAGAATCTCAAAAGGTCCTACGTAACGTGGACTAAGCTTCCCGCGCTTGCCAAATCGTATCACACCTTTCCAAGGTGATACCTTTAGAAGAACTCGGTCTCCTACTTGGAATTCCAATGGCTTTCGATGTTTGTCTGCATAACTCTTCTGTCAATCCCGAGCCGCTGCCATACGGTTCCGGATTTGAACTATCTTCTCTGTCGTCTCGTGCACTAGTTCAGGACCTGTTATCTGACTGTCGCCAATTTCAGCCCAGCAAACTGGTGAACGACATTTACGACCATACAAAGCTTCAAACGGTGCCGCCTGAATACGTGTATGATAACTGTTGTTATAAGAGAATTCCACTAACGGTAAGTGGTTTTCCCAGCTATCACCAAAGTCAATTACACAAGCTCGTAACATATCCTCGAGCGTTTGAATTGTACGTTCACTTTGACTGTCTGTCTGTGGATGATAGGCGGTACTCATGTCTAAACGAGTTCCCAAGGACTTATGAAGTGATTTCCAAAAGTTGGAAGTAAATCGCGCATCCCGATCTGATATGATAGAGATTGGCACGCCATGTCGTGCTACCACTTCCTTGATGTAAATACGAGTCAGTTTCTCCATCTTGTCCGTTTCCTTGATTGCTAAGAAATGTGCAGATTTCGTTAATCGATCAACAATCACCCATATCGTATCACAACCACTCGGTGTACGGGGTAATTTAGTAATGAAGTCCATTGAAATCTGTTCCCATTTCCACATTGGTATTTCTGGTGTTGCAGCAAACCAGATGGTTTCTGATATTCAACTTTGACTTTTGAACAAGTCAAACACTTGCTAACGTATCTAGCAATGTCAGCCTTCATGTGAGGCCACCAATACAGTGCCTTCAAGTCATGATACATCTTGTCTGATCCCGGATGGACTGAATATCTAGACTTATGTGCTTCATCCATCACAAGTTCCCTTAATCCACCATGCAATGGTATCCAATGCCGATTAATGAAATAAAGAATTCCATCAGGCTTAACATCCAATTGTTCCTCCATTCCTCGTAAGGATTCCTGTACCAAATTTTCCTTTTCCAAAGCTTCAAGCTGAGCACTGCGTACCTTGTCAGGTAAGTCAGTACGTATCGTCATCATAAGTGCGCGAACCCGTCTTGTTGATGTTGTGTCTTTTCTGCTTAAAGCGTCAGCTACCACATTAGCTTTTCCCGGATGATACTTGATCGCGCATTCGTAGTCATTTAACAGCTCGACCCATCGTCGTTGTCTCATGTTGAGTTCCTTCTTATCAAAGATATGTTGCAGACTCTTATGATCAGTGTAAATGGTACACTTAGTTCCATATAGGTAATGCCTCCAAATCTTCAAAGCAAAAACCACTGCTCCTAACTCCAAGTCATGAGTAGTGTAATTCTTTTCGTGTGGTCGTAGTTGCCTTGAAGCATAAGCAATTACTTTATCACGCTGCATCAACACACATCCCAAACCCTGTGCAGATGCATCACAATACACCACAAAGTCTTCTGTTCCTTCTGGTAAAGACAGAATCGGTGCACTGCAGAGTTTCTGTTTCAATAACTGGAATGCAGCTTCCTGTTTATCCGTCCAGTTATACTTCGTTCCTTTGTGCGTAAGAGCTGTAAGTGGTTGAGCGATCTTTGAGAATCCCTCAATGAATCGTCGGTAGTAACCCGCCAAACCAAGGAATTGTCGTACCTCGGTAGGTGTCTTTGGTGCTTCCCAATTCTTAATCGCTTCAATCTTTGCTGGATCAACATGTATACCCTTTTCATTAATTATATGACCCAGGAATTGAACTTCTCGCATCCAGAAGTCGCATTTTGAGAACTTCGCGTACAGTTGTTCTTGTTTCAATAGTTCTAACAGCAATCGGAGATGTTCAGCATGCTCCTCCTCAGTCTGAGAATAGATGAGAATGTCATCAATGAAAACAATGACAAACTTATCAAGATAAGGTTTACAAACACGATTCATGAGATCCATGAATACAGCTGGAGCGTTTGTCAACCCAAATGGCATGACCAAGAACTCATAATGGCCATAGCGCGTTCGGAATGCTGTCTTTGGAATATCTTCTTCTTGAACTCTTAGTTGATGATAACCCGATCTGAGATCAATCTTCGAGTAATAACTCGAACCTTGCAACTGATCGAACAGATCGTCAATTCTGGGTAACGGATACCGGTTTTTGATAGTAACCTTGTTAAGTTCCCGGTAATCGATACACATACGGAAAGTCCCGTCCTTCTTCTTGACAAATAAGACTGGAGCTCCCCACGGCGAAAAACTAGGTCGTATAAATCCCTTATCCAACAACTCTTGCAGTTGTGTAGATAAATCTTGCATTTCAGAAGGTGCAAGTCGATAAGGCGCCCTAGCTATCGGTGATGCATCTGGTGTAAGGTCGATTCGGAATTCCACCTGTCTGATAGGCGGTAATCCCGGCAAGTCTTCTGGGAATACTTCAGGAAATTCACAAACTACTGCAATGTCTTCCATCTTCTTCTCAGCTACCGGCTTCTCAGTTATAAGTGCTATAACTGCTGTATGACCTTTACGCAGACATTTGTGTGCTTTCATACAAGATATGAGACGCAGTGGCGTACTGCTCTTCTCGCCTTGTACATACAATGTCTCTCCATGCGAAAGAGGTATATGAACGATCTTTTCATGGCATACTATTTCAGCCTGGTGTTTGGATAACCAGTCCATGCCAATGACTACATCAAAATTGCCTAAATTGATAGGCATAAGATCAATTTCTAATGTTTGACCCATCAAATCAAGGATACATCCCTTAAGGATTTGTTCAACTAGGATTAACTTGCCATCGGCTAATTCTACAGTGTATGGATTTTCTAAGGCAGTAGGACTAACATTTAGCAACTTAGAGAATGTACTAGATACAAAACTCCGGTCTGCACCAGTGTCAAATAACATAGAGGCATAGTGATTATTTAAGAGGAACGTACCTGTGACAATGTTGGGATCCTCCCGTGCCTGACGCCCTCCAATCACAAACGCCCTGCCCCTAGCACCATTGTTGTTGTTGTTGTTATTATTGGTGCCATTGCCATTTCCATTGCCGTTGCCATTTGCATCATTAGTCCCGCCTTTCTTTAGTTGTGGGCAATCCTTCTTGAAGTGCCCCAGCTTACCACACTCGAAACAACCCTTCTGTGCATTGTTCTGGTTGTTATTCTGGTTGTTCGAATTGTTTTGCAGCTCCCCGCGGCAATCCTTAGCTGCATGCCCAACTTTACCACACCATTGACACTTGAACTTATCACACTGATTCCCAGCATGATGAAATCCACACTTATTGCACTTCGGGTGTTTACCAATATAACCCCCTAATGATGATGACTGCTGACCACTGTTCGAGTTGTGATAAGACTTGTTTGAATCCTGCTTCCGATTCTGCTAAAAAGGCTGTTGGTTGAAATTCTTGGAGTTATTGCTTTCCCACTTCCTCTTGTGGTCTCCTACTTTAGTAGCTGATGTTCGTTTAGGCAGAGTTCCCTGTAACACTGCCTGATCAGTCAGTTGGTGCGCTAAACGAACAGCTTGTTGAATCGTTGTGGGATTTGCAGAAGTGACCAATCCCTGGATTTGAGGCACCAATCCCCCGATGTACCTCTCTATCCACTTACTGGCTGGAGTAGCCATGTGTGGTGGAAGTCTGGCCAGTTCATGTGATCGAGTCGTGTATTCCTCGATGTTTGACCCCTCCATCTTGAGATGCCAATACTCCTCCTCCAGTTTCTGCATCTCACTGCGAGGACAGTACTCCTCCTGCAGTAAAGTCTTGAATCCATTCCAGGTTAAGGCATTGGCCTCACCTAGTCCCAAAGTCTGAACATTCGAGTTCCACCAAGTCAATGCTGGACCCTCCAACGTTCCAGTGGCATACTTAACCTTATTCTCCTCAGGACAGTTACACATTTCAAACACTGACTCCGCTTTCTCAATACATCGAAGGAGTCCAATGGCCCCCTCCGATCCTTTGAAGTTATGTGGCTTACAGTCCAAGAACATCTTGAACGTGCACGCCTGTGGGTTCACCAATCCCCCTGCTGGACCCTGTGGCCCTGTAGTGTGTGTCTGAATGTAGTTCGCGATTGCCTCCGCGACCCTGTTATTGATCAGCTCATTGAGCTCAGCAACTGTCATCTGTACGTTCTCACCGGCCATTATCTTCCTAGTTAAAAGAAATGTTAGAGTGTTATCAAAGTCCAATGTGAAACGTGTAAACAATACAACAAACATCAAACATGTAATGTAGAAATCAACACAACTTTTGGCAATAAGTAATAGTTTTCAATAGATAATAATCTGGTTTGAGTACAATACTTTCAAAATCAAAACATAAGTTTTCAAACTTCTAATGTAGGGACACAACCCGCCCCTAATAAGTTTAAACAAAATAAAGAAAGTCAAGCATCCTCAATAGTGGATTCAGGATCAGAATCAACAGCTGGTGCTGGTTCCTCCCCTTCCTCCTCTTCATCCTCTTCCTCATTCTCCGAGACCACCAAATCTTCCAAGGCTACAAGTCTGCCTTCCAGAATCTCAGTTCGGTTCTCAAAAGCTTGGAGAAGACCAGTCAACTGGATGATCTCATCTCGCATCCCATTAACCATGTTGTGAAGGTTATCGTGTCTTTCATTCGCATCCCAGAGTTCCCGAACATTGTACTCGATCCTATCATTTGCCCAGTACAAGTCCTCACGTAGTTGGGCAATCTCCTCAGAATCAGTCAGTTGCCTCTTAGGCTCAGGAACATCCAATGCAGGTGGTGGATGAGTAGAAGGTCCCTCAGCAGGAATCTCCTGAGTATCCTCAGCTGGTTCCTCCTCTGGATCCTCATCCGTGTCCTCGTCCGGATCCTCCTCCGGGACCTCGTCCGGATCCTCCTCAGGATTCGAATCATCTCTCTTAGATGGTGGAGGAGATGGGATAGGTGGTGCTGGTGATGATGGTGGTAATGGAACTACCGGCTCATCATCCTCCGAATCATCAATGTATATGTATGGTGCTGATGATGAAGATGCCACATCTGTCACATAATACCATATGTGAGTGCAGTGTTATGGAATGTGTAAGCAAGTCTATTACATAATGCTATATGTAATTTCTAATTGATATGTGTAAGTATACGTGTCTAATGTCTAACAGTTATAGTCTAAGTCTACAAATACAAACCTAGTTCGCTATAACCAATGTCTCTTATACCAATCTGTCACACCCCCAATTTTCAACTAACGGAATCATACCGTTTGGGACGTGACAAACCAGGATCTCAGATCATTAGACATAACGAAGACCTCTATATGAATTTCAAATCATACTTTGGTCTAAAATTGTAGTATCAAAGTTTTCAAAGTTTGCGGAAGCGTTTTAAAACAATAACAAACGTAACAGTTGTAAAATGTAAATTACAATACAAAGTCTCAAATGTTCAAATTCAGATAACTATAATGCAAAGTATGCATGCGACTCGATCTCCTAGTCCATGCCTGCTTGATTGTGTACCTTAGTGTCTTGAGAAAACATGTAAATCAAGTCAACACAAAGGTTGGTGCATTACACAGGTTTAAGCATTCACAATTGTTTGAAACAGCAGTTTGAACAAAATTTTTGCAGATAACATAATCACACATGCATAGTCATGATAGCTAGTCATTTGTACTATTTACATAAGTGGTCGACACCGAAGCTGACTGTTGCATGCTAACGCATGTTTTGCCTTGCCACTATTGTCTAGCATAAACAATAGTAATGTGTGTTTGGTCAGTTAAACACTTGCGTAGATCCCATCTACCAAGTGAGGTTTGTCAAACCTAATAGATCTATTTCCAACTACCACGCTTTGCACTACGGCAAACTAAACGGTTCGAAATGTAAGGACTTATAATGCTATGTTTGCACTCAATGTAAACAGCTAACTCATGCAAGTGATATGTATCTAAAAGTGTTTGTTGCACATGTTTTCTCCCCCAAAACAGTTAAAATAAGAAAGGGGCCGTGTACGCACCTTTGATTGTAGCAGAATGATCAAACACTCGTGAACTCTCGTAGAAAATCCTCTACGAAAAATCTGTGTTTAAACAATAATTTAGTGTTATTCGGGATGTCGTTTTGTGTTTGAAATCACATACGTGTCAACACACGTATGTTAGAATGTTAGGAATGTACATACGTATGTATGCGTAACTTTGAAATCGTTTAATAAAATCATACAATTGCTTATGATTTTATAAGCGTAATTATACGCGATTTCGTTTTCGGGTTAAAATATAAATTTTATTATTTAATTTCGTTCGGGATGAAATTCTGGTTCCAACGAAATTCGAACGGGTTAAAACGGAGTTCGTACGCGAAAGTTATTGCAAAAATACCAAAAAATGGTATTTTTCACAAAACCGGCCCAAGCATGGCTCGAACCCGCGACCCCCCACTCAACACACACGCACACTACCAGTCTCACCCGCTAGGGTTTCGCATCAGATTCCATCTTTAAATTGTTTTAAACTTACCTAAGCCGGTTCCCCCTTGTTTAACACAATCGAACCCGATGGTCCCAATTGAACCCCAATTCGAAATCAATCGAACCCAAGACCATAGGGTTTTTATTCAAGCCATCCAAACGAGTCTCAGTGTGATTTTAATTTCATTACTTCATCAAAATCGTGGGGTTATTATGTCCTAACCCGTTTCGAACTCAAACATATTCCGCATTGATTCAAATTGATTAAATTGGTTAATAAAAGATGTTAAGCTCATGAGGTTTCATTGAACAGAAGATTTCGACCCTCTCTGTGTCGTTTAATTAGAAAACTAAATCCATTTACATCAAAATCCCCAATTCATTTTGTTCTTAGAACCCTAGAACTTGATCATACACAATTCCTTATAATTTTATGAAATTGATATATGTATTTCGTTAATCGGTATCTTATGAAGCTCCTAGCATGATTTAATTTTATTTCAACACGCATTTTTATCTAAACCCCCAAAACCGTTTAGGCTTAGAACCCTAGCTATTGAATCCATACCACTCGTTGTTAAGTCACAAAATTGATAAGTGGTTTTTCTTAATCGGCATATTCTGAAACTAACCATGTGATTGAATTCAATTATTAAAATGATTAAGCAAGAAACCCCCAAATCGTTATATTCGAAGAACCCTAGAATTTGAAATCGATCAAGTTGATGATGACAGTCGAAATTAACATAGGAGTACGCTTAATCGGCCATGTCAGAAGATGTAGAAATGGTTTCTTACCTGGTTTGATATCGAATTGTAGTAGATCGACTTTAGCCTTGAGTTTCGGTCGCCTCTTGATCAAATTCGTTGATCACAGCTTCAAAGATTCAATTGTTGCTTGAATTCTCTTCTAAATGTGCCGACTAGTCTCTCAGTGTGATTGATTTCGTGCAAAATGATTGAATTTCACAATTTTGATAACTAATAGTAACGGTTTCGACTTTTGGTTTCGTTTTGGTTCAAATTCGATGGATTAATGGCTCAGTAACGTAAGATAACTGATAATCATCATTATTGGGTGATGATTTAATAATCAATTCGAGTAATTATAGAGCTTTAATGCGAAATTCGAATTTTATGAACCATTTGGCCGAATTTTGACTTGTGAAAGTCAAAATTAGTCATTTTACCCATTTACAAGTCAAATTCTTGTAATTTGGATATTTCTAAACCTTATTTGATTAATTAAACATCTTCTAGTTCAATTTTGTTTACTTACAGATTATTTCTGACAATTCCTGACTAACGGGGTTAATCCGAATTTGCCGGATTGTCACAACCCATGTGCAGCCCAACATAATCATAAATGGCCCAACAGCCTATTAATTTCTCGGCCCAACTTCTGAGTTTAAATTTCTAATTGGCACACAGTTTACAAAACAGGCCCAATATCACGAATTGAAATCATTTAGCCCATTTTCACCCAACACTTGGGCCCAACACATCCCTTGGCCCATTTCCTAAGCGAAAGTCCAACACACTCATGTCTCGGCCCAAAAATATCGAATTGTCACATTTTCCTTCCCGCTCGTACCGCCTAGCGTGGACGTCTGGCCTCAAGTGTACCTCACGAGACCAAAATTTCAGATCTTTCTTTCCACGTGCGTGTACCGCCTAACGTGGGTTCTTGGGGCTAGGCATACCGCCTGGCTCCTTTGACTTTGATATTTTTGCATTGTCTTCGTTTTGCGATTCTGGAGAATCCGGAAATCCGTTTCACGCACGATTTTCTCCCACGTTCATGATTTCTCGCGTATTTTCAAATTGCAACAATCACAATTGTTCTATTAACGCCTATTTCAAACATATTCGATTGTTAAAACCGGTTGTTACAAATCTCCCCTCCTTACAAATGTTTCGTCCCCGAAACCGATTAAACCTCAAAAAGGAAAGGATAATACTTTCTCATTTCATCCTCCGAATCCCACGTGGCTTCAGAACCTTTTCTGTTTTTCCACTGAATCTTCACCTGGCTCAATGATTTAGTTCTAAGTTGCTTGATTTTTCGGTCAAGTATTGCCACCACCTTTTCCACATAATTTAACTTGTCATCAATTTCTATGTCTTCTAGTGGTACGTACGCCGATTCATCTGCTAGACATTTTCGTAAATAAGAAACGTGGAACGTATTATGAATCCTACTTAACTCCTAAGGTACCTCTGGCGATAAGCAACTTTACCAACACAAGCTATGATTTTAAATGGTCCAATAGAGGGTGGACTTAGCTTTCCTCGCTTACGAAAACGTATAACATCTTTCCAAGGTGAAACTCTTAATAACAGAAAATCTCCCACCTGAAATTCAATGGGTCTTCTACGCTTATCCGCGTATGATTTCTGACGGTCTTGAGCCGCCTTCAAATGGGCACGGATCTGATCTATCCGTTCATTGGTAGCTTTAACTACCTTTTTGTGTGCGAGTTCACGCTGCCCAACTTCTCCCGAACAAATACAATCTATTCTCAATAATCACGCTCTCCCATGATTAACGGTTACAAAATAGGGGACTTAGCGACAAATGTGTAACCCGTCAGCGACGGAACTTGACTAAATTGGAAGGGGGGCGAAATCTTACGGGTTTAAAAAATATTTTTCGCAATCAACCAGTATGTCTCGGTTAGTTGGGTTAAATGTTCGGATCTGTGATTCGGTTCAAGTCGGGTCAAACAAATAAAAATAAAAAAGTCAAATAATTATCATTATCAGAGCCGGCTTAACCAATTTGAAGGCCCTAGGCGACATATACGGGGCACTTCATCCCTTCGAAAACTTACATTCTTTTTATATGTCTCTTTGATTCATTCGTTCTCTTGCAATCTTAGGCGATTCTTTGTTATGGTGTTTGTGCTCTGGTTTTTATGGTTTGAGATGGACTTAGGGCTGTCTAACGGGTCAGACACGACCCATTAAGACACGAAACACAAACTTGTTTGATACAAACACGACACGAATTCTTACAGTGTCTGTTTTTTCAAACACAAACACAACCCATTAAAAACACGTAAACACGAAATGACCAGTTAAGGAACCTGTTAATAGTTAACACTATAAATGACCTGTTAAAGAACCTGTTAAAAGCCGTTAAAGAACTTGTTAAAGAAATAGAGTTAGACAATTAGAAATTTTTTGAAACTAATCGGTTACCCACCTATTTTATTATTTTATTTATTTTAAATTTTAACAGGTCTTAACAAGTTTTAACGGATCTTGACGGGTCTTAGCAGGTTTTACCTGTTTAGACACGAAAAATAAACATGTCTTAACGTGTCGACCTGTTTTAGACACGAAACATGTTAAGGATAAACACGAAACATGTTAAAGTCGTGTCGTGTTAACGTGTTCGTGTCTAAAATTGCCAGCCCTAGACGGACTAACCATTTTACGGTTTGAGATGGACTAATTACATTGTAATCCCAAATATAATTTTTTATTGAATAACACTTAAATCATCAACCCTATAAATGCATATATTAATAATACATACGAGTCAATTGTTTACATATTTCCCATGATATATTAAGGATTTTTTACGTTTATCTTGATTTGTAGCATCATCTTATTCTTCAATAACCTTTCTTTTGAAAAATAAGTCAATTGTTTTCACCTTTCCCATGATATATTGATTCAAACTAAAGTCTAAATGTTTAAACAAACAAAATGAGAGGGAGGCTAATGGGGTAAATAATGAGAGGGACAGAAAGAGTATTTTTTAAAATTTGTTTTTTTAGGGGGCGAAACCAGTATTTTAAAAAAAATTTGGCTTACAGTACGAAAATTAACACTACTGGAGAAAAAAAGAGGGGGCGGTCGCCCCCTCCCTTCTATGCTTAGTCACCGTAACCCGTGAAATAATGACAAGTTCGGTCATATGTTTCACTCCACTGTCATGTGTTTCAACCAAGTGTTTTACAAAACTTTAGTTTTCTTGTTTCACAAAAAGAAATTAAAAGCCCATAGTTCACCTGATTCAATCAGGTTTCATGTTTCACAAAATTTATCAAAATCGTTTCAGAGTTCACATGATCCAATGAGGTTTCATGTTTCACAAAATGTATCAAAATCGTTTCAGAGTTCACATGATCCAACCAGGTTTCAAGTCTAACAAAATTAAATATATCAAAATCGTTTCAGATATCAAGTTTCATGTTTCACCAAATGTGTCAAAATCATTTCAGAGTTTACCCAATCCAATCAGGTTTCATGTTTCACCAAATGTATAAAAATCGTTTCAGAGTTCACCTGATCAAATCAGGTTTCATGTGTTCACCAAATGTATCAAAATCGTTTCAGAGTTCACCAGATCCAATCAGGTTTCATGTTTCACAAAATGTATCAAAAACATTTAGAGTTTCACAATAATCAAGTGTTTCAAATGACAATTTATGTTTTCTCATTCCCCGAGTTTCAAAAACTAAAATATAGAAAAAGGGACCGTGAACTCACCTGAGTTGATTCAAATCAATAAACAACGCACAACATTCGTATCACGAGTTCTTGGAGTCTAAATCTGTAATTTAGTAGAGTTCTATGAGTTACTTATGCTTAATTTGATTATTATAACTTTCCTTAACGTTCATTGCCAAGGACATTGCAACTCAAGTTATCAATCTGATCTTAAATACTTAATCAGTTCCCTTGATTGAATATCGCACAGAGTGTGATAACTAGGAACCTGTAATGATTTAGGTTCTTATTGAGGAACTTATGACTCATTGGATTAATCAGGACACACCTAGATTAACCAAATTGGTATTGTTATTGATTATATCATCAAAAGAGCTTCTCGATGGATTCTAGGTTTAGGAATAGTTAATCCTTGTCATTGATCATTTAAATATCATAAAACATAGGAATATCATATTGAAATAAGTTTAATAACCATATTCAATATACTAATCTGACTATTAACATAAACATCAGATTGTTATTCCAATGATTATCCTAAATTTCTGTTATTAACTTGAAACACTGGGATTTGATCTATCATTTGATCTATCATTTCAAGGAATAATCAAATGGTTAAAACCATTATGATCCATAGTATGGTTTCATAATAATCGAACATCATAACAGATCAAAACAAGGATTTCACCGTTAATATATCGAGTTTTTCGTTTCTAAGTATTCCTAGCTATCATCTAGGCAATAATCAACTGCAATAACCATTGCATTACATTCAAATTCTATATCTAATTCATACATTATCAAACTAGTAGGAAAGATCGAATCGTGACCCTTTCGAACGGATTTTCGGTTGAAAAACAATGATCCGACTTTATAGAACTGATTCCCAGCTTGATCTTAGAGTTTCGTTGACTTAAGAACAAGATTTTGGAGTAAAAATCTCGATCTGATCGTGTTTGAGGTGTTAAAGTTCGAGAGAATAAGAAATTTTTGATTTCTGCATGAAATCTTATTGTTTTGACCCTTTTATTTCTGTCGACTCTTCTTCGCGTACCGCTAAGAAGGCTTGATTGGGGCTTGGAGTACCACGAAGAAAACCGGAGTCCTAAAATATTTTGGGCTCTTCGCATACTGCCAAGGAGATTCAAAAGATCCTTGGCGTACAGTGAAGAGTTCCGGAACAAGATAAGTTCGAATTTTTCTTGTTTTTACGATTCCAGGGGATCGGGAACTCGGTTTTTCGCATCGTTTTCACCGACACTTACGATTTTCGAGTATTTTCGCGATTTTAGGTTTCAATTATTTTAAATCTTAGTAGAACTTAGTTAAAGCTAAAACACATAATTCTATCAAGGAATTGCGAATTGTCACAGAATATGAGAGAATTTTAGAGACAATACAGATGAGATACGGCTCCCATAGCTAAGATGAGATATTAAATTATGGTTTAAGCTGTCTAAATATACCAAACTTTTTTTTTCCTCTCTTTCATAGACCAGATCTAATGGTATTTTTTTTATTGATAGAATGATAGCTCAAGTCACATCTTGGTCTCGTTAAACAGCAGGGCCGACCCATTAGGCTTAATGGGCCAAACTAGGGCTTGGGGCCACCCAAAAAACAGGGCCCCCAAAATTTTAAATTATTTTTTTATATAATTCATGTATTTGGGCCAGTTTATTGCATTATTTTTCAACTGGGCTTAAAGGCCCATCCGGCATGTTTATTGGGTAGTGGGGTGATCGATTAAAGGGGTTGGAAGCTTGGAAAGGTAGAAGAAAAAAAAAGAAAAAAAAGCTGTCAACGAAAAAGAAAGATCTGGAAGGAAGCTCAAGGGAGTAAAGAGATACATGGTTTTAGATGCATCGTTTTTTTCCTCATCATTCTAATTAAGGGTAAACATAGTTCGGTTTGGTGCAAATATTATCATTTACATGAGCAAAACTGATACTTCGGTTAATTCTTAATCTATATTCTTAACAACAATCAATTGGTCGGGTTAACCATTAATTGGTTAACTATTAGTTATGATTCGGTTTCGGTTAAATTCAATTGTTAATGAAATTGTTAAAAAACTAAGAAAAAATTGTAAATAAGCTCATGGAACGAAGATATATTTTCGTAAGAAGTTGAAGTGACTGATAATAAATGCGCATAAAGTGAAATATCAAATGAATCTTAGTTCATCTTCTGATAAATTTAGTCTGACATGTGATTAATAATATTTTTATTCAATAAAAAATTATCACACACGTCCTATACTTGACTTGCACCATAACTTTTTAAAAAAACATAAAATGAGATGGCAGGTTTGTGATGGATTAAACCATTTATAAAAGAATTAAGTCATCACCAATACCAAGCTCTAAAAATATGTACTTACCTGCTTAAAAAAATAGTTGGCCTATCAATTAATCTATTAGGTTTGGTTATTGTATTGGTTTAGTCGGTGTAATGTGATATATTTTTATACCACTACATAAATATAAAATTAGACACATATTATTTTCCTTATTTCCTAGAGCATATTCAGAGTAATTTTTGGTCATTCACTCACATTAAATGCACTTCTATATAATAATATTAAATACTAGTTATAGTTATATTATGCATATATTTTTGATTAAAAGAATTCTTAATATATTAAAAAAAATCTTAATATTTAAAAAAATAATTTTTAAAAAGCTAGTTATTATGAAAATATAATTTCTTTTCCCGATAAAAACGAAAAAGTTAGAGCTTTCACTTGATCAGGTTAAGTATAAAACAATAATAAACTGTGTCATAAGTGATTTTGATAAGTTATCGGCTACAAATATACCAACAAGACTGATGGTTCTGGTTTTCGGGGACAATGAGGCGTCATCATCTTATAACTAAAGCTCGTTACAAATGAAAACTTTTTTTTGAAAAGCAGAGATCCTGTGATTTTTAAAGGCTTAAATTTTTATTTAAGTTGTTTGGCTCATTAAGCCAACTCTGTCCCAGAGTCTCCCTAAGTTCTGCCTGATCATAAATGTCATAGAGAGAGTTCTTGAGGTGTCGGTTTAGCCGGACTGATTAGCTCTTGTTCACGTTTTCTAACAGTAAATTTGATTTGTGTCATTTCTTAAGGTTGGTGATAAAAGAGGAAACTTTTAATTAAATTTATTTTCATTATCACAACAAGAATTTTAACTCTTATATGTCGACCTTTTACGAACGACTTGGAAGTATGCTAATAAATACTTCCAAAACACGAGACAATATATACATTACAATATGGTATTCTACATGGTTTTATGATTATATTAAATCTTGTGTATGCCAACAAAAAAAATTAATTTACCATTTTCTAGCTATGGTGTCATGTGAATAAAGTCAATGGCTCATCAGTCGTGCTACATTATGAATTTGTGATGCTTTAAATAATAGTATTTGGTTGGATCACAAAGTTTGATTTATCAATTAATCTTTCGTCAGTATGAAACTGTATGCTTTGTTAGATAGCTGAACAAAAGTATAGTTATGTTTTAGAGTATATTTAAAGGATTCAAGTGAAAAAGACTTGTCCATTTAACAAATATCAATTAATCTCCTATGAACTTCTTAACAGATTCACTCGAGAGGAGGTTTACTCTACGACCTACGGATATTTTGGTTTTTGGATGGAAAGGAAGGAAACACTCGTGTGTGGACCTTACAAGAGTGTCCCCTCTTATTAGGCTGAGGGATACGGGATTCGTGGCGGGTCATGATGCGTTAAAAGTAGAGTCAGGCAAAGTCGTTAAACACGAGAAAGCTTGCTTGGAGAACCAACATGTGTTTATCACCTTTGCTTTCGATACATTTGGGTTCCTGGCCCCGGAGGCTGTTAATTTTTTGAACTGAGTTTAGAGGGTCATGCATAGTAATATCGCGGCTCCTAGAACCAAAAATATTCTTTTAGTAGGGATGACTTTGCAATTCAAAAGGGGTTGTGACACAATTAGTTATCCGCTTACATGTCAGTTTATTATTGTAATCTTTCACTTGAGTTAATATATAAAAGCTATATAATCATAAATTATGAAAAAAATTAATCTCTTGGTTGTCTTTTGTCGATACCAGGTGGTGAAAAATAATTAAATAATAACTATATGTCGTTCAAAATAAGTAAATACGAATTAATAGTGACATTTACATATATTCACCTTTTAAAATCATTTATTAAATATATACTCACGGAAAAAAGTCAAATCATATATTTGTCTTTAGTGAAACATATCTCCTATTTATAAAAAGTCATTCTCCCTTACAATAAGAAATATGTAATTAATTTTAAGATTTGTGTAAATATGTTTTTTTAACGGCAATTTGGATCATTAACAGGTTATATACTCACCCGATCATATCCACACCTAATAGATAGAAACCCACCTTAGGTGAGAAAAACCTAACCTAGCATTAAAC
Organism: Mikania micrantha; assembly: GCA_009363875.1. NCBI lineage: Eukaryota > Viridiplantae > Streptophyta > Magnoliopsida > Asterales > Asteraceae > Mikania > Mikania micrantha. The sequence goes on from CM018695.1 coordinate 67,933,440, forward strand.
CCTTATGACCTCCACAATATTGAAATCATATGGTATTATGGTACATCTTCTCAATCACTTGAGCTAAGGATCATTGGTTGATGTAATATATGTTTTTAGTAAAGAAATATATGTAATTAATTAGTCGTTCATCGTTAACTTCAATGATATTATAGGTCAAATGAAATAAATGAATTTATTATCCATGATCCATCCGGTTGTAAATAGTTTTATGGATACCAATGAGGCATTGCCTTAATGGTGCCAAGATTCTTTCAAATATGAGGTCTTGAGTTCAAATCCCTCTTGCAGCGAAAAAGGGGCCTGAGAGGGTCAGGGTTTTCTCAGTAGGGTTTCCTCTTGGGGTAGTTGTGGTGGCTTATGGGAAGTCCAGGTAACTAGACTTTGATGACATGACTTGAAAACAGAGGGTTCACACAATTAAGACCTTCGCCGTTCAAAAAAAATAGTTTTATGGATTTTTAATTTGTTTCATTAAGTGTTAGAATTAATGAGAGGTTTCAACTTTTCCAGTTGATTTCCCCAAGACTTTGACTTCTTTCAATGATAAATTGTTTGTTGTAGTTATTATGGTTAAAATAGTTAAAAACCAACAAGGCATTGCTAAATGCTACTCTAGGATTTTTCCAAATAAAAGATTTTGGGTTCAAAACCCTTTCGTAACGAAATAGGGGTATGAGAGGGGTCAAGGGATTTTCCAGTAGGGTTTCATCCTGGGGTGATTGCGGTGGCTCATGAGAGGTCTAGGTAACTAGACCTGGTGACATGACCTAAATATAGTGGGTTCACACGTTTGAGACATTCGCTGTTGAAAAAAAAAGTTAAATGACAAACTCATAGCTTATTAAATCTTTTTTCTTTTCTTTTAAAACAGTCTTATATTTTTTTTAATCAAATTCATCTTCATCTCTATCTCTTTTTTTAATTTATTTTTCCAATTTACTCAATTTTTAATCTCATAGCTTCTCACTTTCCTACAGGAGGCATGCTTTCTTTGAAATGCGAGCCGAACTTGGTCCTTCGTTATTCAATTTACCCGTGAAATAAACTTAAAAGTATTTGTTAATTGTTATTATGAAAAGCTTCCCACTTCACCGTCTTCTTCTGTATCCATATTGTAACACCCCGAACAATGGTAAAATAATCGAGGCACTATGAAGTATAGATTGTTCAAAAACATAGGGTGTGTAATATAACTAATCCAAAACATCTCATACTCTCAAACGATTTGGGCCCCATGCACACTAAAAATTAGAGACGCTCTCCAAAAATAATGTAATAAACCTTCGTGTTGTATTCGGGCTTGAGATCGAAAATCATAAACTAAAAAGTGTATACTTGATAGAGTTATAAATAACCTTATTGTACAAATCTATTATTATCAAATTGACTATGAAAAGATTCACAATTATCTTTGATTCTTTTTCATCTATATTAATATCATAGGCAATTCACCGAAGTTCATTATATGGACCACTTCAAGCTCACATATCATAACTAAAGCTAATGACAAATGAAGGATTTTGAAGAAACTAGAGATCATAGGATTTTAAAAGGCCTAAGCTTTTATTTGAGTGCTTCGTCCATTAGGACGGCTTTGGCACGTACTTTCTCATATCCTGCTTGCTGGTTTCTTGTTTCTCATCTTTGGATCGGTACGATAAGTATTATGTAACATCCTAGGCAAACCCCACATCTGTCGTGAACGGAAGAGATTCTTGTCTCATAAGTAATGATCCGCCTCTTACACCACCAACACGTTCTCAGCTTAGCTGACTGTGGGGCACATGAAAACTCCACAGTTAAGCGTACTTAGGTTGCAGCAATCCAGGGATGGGTGACATCTCTGGGAAGTTTTCACCCAGGTAACCGAAGGTAAAACCGTGAGTTCTGAGTGGGCAAAGCTGACAATACTGATGGTAGATAGGACCAGAGTTACATATCAATCAATTGAACTTGCCTCCAAATTTCTGTCTGATCATCAATGTCAGAGTGATGCTTCAGTTCTTGAGGTGTCGGTTTAAACTACAAGAATTTTAATATGATACGACGAGGGATCCGGACGACATGTCGTCGGCACAACCTATCCCGACGACATGTCATCGCCACGGTTTCGACGCTATAGCTTCGTCGCTATAGGTTTTTTAGGTCGTTGGGGAAAGACTCGTTGGCATAGGACATTTATCCCGGCGACGCGCCCAAGGTCGTAAGTACGAATTAATAATTAATAATTAATTTAAAATAAATAATAAAAAATTAAAAAACTTCTGTCCCGACAACATGTTGTCGCTAAAGGTCGTTGCGAAAAAGTAATTTTATTTAATTATTAAAAAAAATAAATTCTCTATGCCGACCACATGTCGTCGGCAAAAGTCACATTCAAAATTTTTTTTTCCTATTTTTTGTATTTTCCATTTTATAGGAACAAAACCTGTAATTGCTTCCCAAATAACCTGTTATATTACATGAATATATACTAAGAAAACGCATAAGGGGTCTCACTCATTCATATATGCCTATCATATCCCATAAATAATTCTAGATTCTAGCCCAACTCAAACCAGATGCAAACCTCAAAGTTGTAATTTTATGCCTTGTTTGGGTATACATTATTGTTATTCATACAGGAGACGGTTAATTATACACCAAAAATATATCTATTACTACTTGCTATCATGGTGTAAACAAATACATACATACATACATACATACATACATACATACATACATACATACATACATACATACATACATACATACATACATACATACATACATACACACACATACATACTTACAAAGATAAACACATAAATTCAAATAATTAATATAAACATTCAAACTTACACATATACATACAAAATATACATACATACGTCCATGTAAAAAAATAAAAAAATCAAAAGTATATTATCTTAAAATCCCGATTCTAGACGAGGATTCAAGCCAAAATCACCCAAAATCATCTACATACAATGGATTCAAGCCTCAATAAGTACAAAAAAGAAAACCCCTAAATTTTACGAAAGATCTTTACTTACATGGTGAAGAAGATGACTAGGAGGTAGAAAATGGGCTCCTTGAGCCATCTAGCGGACCAAAATCACCTTAAATCGCCTCTTGGGGGTCACAGTTGCGATTTTGGGGATGGAAATGGGTGGAGAATTGCTTTTTGGAGCTGCAGGTTCTTTTTTAGGTCGAGATCCTCTGTCCCGACGACATGTCGTCGGCAAAAAGAACAACACAAACGACACCGTTTAGCTAAATGATCAACAAAAAAATTTAAAAAAAATCTTTCACCTGTCCCGACGACACGTCGTCGCGAAAGATAACAAAATAAATAATTTATTTTTTTAAATTGCTTACTGTTAATTTCTTTAATTGATTTATTTTATTTTTCCTTTGCCGACGACATGTCGTCGCGGAAGGCAACAGAGAAGGGGAAAATTTTGGTAGGGGCGCGCTTTTGTGGAAAAAACCCGGGGTCTGTATGTACCGACGACAAGTCGTCGGGAAAAGTCAAAACCAAAAAATTTTTTTCCTTCGGTTTGTGTCGACGAGATGTCGTCGTGGGTAATGATCTTTGCCGACAATGTCGTCGGGATAGCCTTCGACGGGTCAGATTAAATTTCTTGTAGTGTTAGCCGGACTAATCAGTTAATTTGATCAAGGGATTAATATTAATGTTGATATGATTGGTGCTAATAAAAAACTTACCATTATCCTTATGAAACACGAGACAACATTATAATATAGCATTCTACATGGTTTTATAATTATATTAAAGGCTTACATTAATGTCATCAAATATTTTACTTAACCCATTTCGGCTTTTGTGCCATGTGAATAAAGTCAATAGTTCATCATCAGTCGTGCTACAATGTGAACATGTGATGCTTCACATTAGTAGTATTTGGTTTGATTTCGTGGCATATGTATTCCAATCCTTGGATCTTAAAGCTCGATTATCAATTAATCTCTCACTACAAAAATGGCTTATTTCGGTTTCATACATGAAGAAAAGTATATTTAATTTAGAGTAAACTTTGTTTTTGCTTCTTGTGGTTTGTTAAAAATAACATTTTTCATCCTAAAGTTTCCAAATATCTTTTTTGCTCCATAAAGTATGCATTTTATATCGATCAACTCCAACCCACTAACACGGTTAATTTTTTCCGTTAAATATAAGTTCATTTTAGACTTTTCAAACATTATGGCTATGTTTCATATACTCAAGTTACCCACCCACATTTCTTCCCACGACCACGTAACCACCGTCGGCTACCACCAGCATCAGCCACCTCCAAAGTAGACCAGCGCTAGGGTCAGCCACCTGCAACATCGCCCACTGCCCATGTCGCCATCGACACTATCGGCGTCGCCCACTCCCCTAAACACGGTTTCCTACCTCTGACCACGATTTGCTACCTCTGACCACGATCCGACCACCATAGCTGCATAGTTCAACTCTTGAGACCTCCAATCAAATACTATGACACTCTGATCAAACCCTAGGTAGTCATATCATTTCACCTTTTACTGTACATTTGACTTGATTTTTAAAAAACACGCCTAGGGTTTGCAGTTTTTTAAGGCAATTTGTGTTGAATAAAACCCTCTAGCGATGGTAAAGGAGGGTGTTGGTGGTGGTAGAGAAACGACGGTGGTGGGTATAACAATGTCGATGGTAGTTGTGGTATGGAGAGAGAGAGAGAGAGAGAGAGAGAGAGAGAGATAAGGTTTGAATGCAATGGTGGCGATCTGGTTAGAGCAGTGTTTGGCGGCACAATGGCAACTTGGTGATGGCAGTCGGTTGTGCGATAATGGTGGTCTGGTGATGGCCATGGGTGGTGATGATGACCCACTGCATTTGAGAAGGGAGAGAGCAAAGGGTGAAAACTCTAAAATGCCCTTATATTTTACAGAAATAATTAAAGGTGTTAGTGAGTTGGAGCTAATCGAGATAAAATGCATACTTTATGAAGCAAAAAAAAAAGTATTTTGAAACTTTTAGATGAAAAGTGTTATTTTGACCAAACCACAAGGATTTAATTTATAGTATTTTAGAAACGTAAGCAAAATAGATTTTTGCATTCAACTAAATCAATTAATCTCTTGGTTGTCCAGAAAAAAAATTAATATTATAAATAAAACAACCACTCATCAATAACTTTAATGATATTATATTATAGGTCAAATTAAAGAAATTAATATATTATCCATCTACCTGTAAAGTTTATTTCTATTTTTCGACCTTTCAATTTTTTTTTTCTGAAACATTTTCTTATTAATTATTGTTTTTTATGATTAAAATAATTAAATAATAAAAATCCGTGATTAGTAAAAAAATTTTCATATATGAAATCTCTTTATATTTCTTTCGATATTTGTCATCAAGAGAGTTGATTCTTCGTCTTCAAGCATAAAATTTAACTTTTCATGTGCTTTTTTTTCGTATAGCTTCTGGTATAGTGTCTAAACTTATAACAACTGTAACAATTTATTTTTATCATATTTAATGCTTTTATAATCGAACCAAATGTAAAATCGAATGATTTACTTATTCACTAGTCGAATCGGTTACGATGAATTTAAGAACGGATGACATAATTGTTGGATCGATTCCTTTGGATTAGATGTAAACATGAATACGAAAACAATAATGAAATAGAGATTAGATGAAACCTGTGAATCCAGTAAACGCATTGTTGATTCCAGACATGATTCCTGAGACGATCTTGACCGGGTTCCCGTTTAGGGTGTACGATTAGGATGGAGATGAGATGAGAGAGGCTCAGTTATGGGATGTTCACGAAATCTCTAAGAGTTAGGAGAATTCGTGTGTGTGTGTTATGATGTTAAAAGTAAGTAACCCTGATTAGGAGCCTTAAGTCTCTTTATATATACACCCAAGGGGAAACCCTAATTAGGATAAATAAGGATAATTACGTCCATCAAATAATTATCTATCTGTTAGGGGTATTTAGGTAATTGATCTATTTAATTAAATAATCATAAGGGCCACATTTAATTATTTAGTCTAACATTCTCCCACTTGGCCAAGTGATTATTTATTATGAGCATTAAATAAGTCTGCAGATTGATAATAGTCATTTTAGTTCTAAATTGTAATCATAGCAGAGAAATACAGTCATTGAATCGGTTATTCAATTCAAGACCCCCATTAATCATACTACAATACAAATTTAAAACTTAAGTTAGGATCAATTAACGAGTAAGCCCTTTAACGAATGATTTGTGTAATTAGTGTCTATACGTCATTAGGCATGCGTAAACATATATTTAGAGACAAACAAATCAAATAAGTGAGGAAATTTCATTAATCATAAGTAAGTACATTATGCCATAAGGTCTTTACATAAGCCCATCTTCGAAACATGTTCTTCGAATATTTTAGGTGGGAGACCTTTAGTCATCGGATCCGCAAGCATAACTTTAGTACTTATATACTCAATACAAATGTTATTTTCCTCAACTCGCTCGCGAACGAACAAGTACTTTGTATCAAGATATAAACCAGCACCAGTCGAACTGTTACTGTTCGAGAGAAGTTAACGGCTGCTGAGTTATCACAGTAAAGCTTCAATGGTCTAGAGATAGAGTTAACGACTTTGAGTCCAGCGATAAGGTTTCTCAACAACATTCCATGGCAGGTTGCATTGTACACTGCAACATATTCAGCCATCATAGTTGAGGTTGTTGTCAGCTGCTGCTTATGACTCTTCCATGAGATCGGTCCGCCTGCTAACATAAAGATGTACCCCGAAGTGGATTTCTTATCATCTTTGCATTTAGCAAAGTCAGAATCAGAGTAACCAACCACTTCTAAATTATCACTTCTCCTATAAGTCAGTTTGAAGTCCTTTGTCCCTTGAAGATATCTAAGTACTTTCTTAGCTGCTTTCCAGTGATCAAGGCCAGGATTAGTCTGATAACGGCCAAGCATTCCAGCAATGTAAGCGATATCGGGACGAGTACAGACTTGAGCATACATTAGGCTCCCGACTACTGATGCATAAGGTATCATTCTCATTTGCGCCTTTTCAGCCTCAGTCTTCGGACACTGAAATGAACCGAAGACATCTCCTTTAACTACTGGAGCTACAGAGGGAGAGCAGTGTTGCATGTTGTAACGTGTGAGGACCCGATCAATGTAAGCCTTCTGAGATAAACCCAAAAGTCCATTGACTCTATCTCGGTGTATTTCGATGCCAATAACGTAAGAGGCCTCTCCGAGATCCTTCATGTCGAAATTATGCGAAAGTAAGCGCTTCGACTCATGCAACATATCTAAGCTATTACTTGCCAAAAGAATGTCATCAACATAAAGGACAAGTATAGTAAAGTTGCTCCCACTCATCTTGAGGTAGGTGCATTGATCCACTTGATTCTTTAGGAAACCTGCTTCTTCATCACTTCATCAAACTTTAGATACCATTGACGTGAGGCTTGCTTCAACCCGTAGATGGATTTCTTTAGCTTGCAGACTAAATGCTCTTGACCTTCAGGCATAAAGCCCTCAGGTTGTTTCATGAACACGTCTTCATACAAGTCGCCGTTTAGGAAAGCAGTTTTGACGTCCATCTGATGTAGCTCTAAATCAAAATGAGCTACGAGGGCCATCACGATCCTTAAGGAATCTTTACGAGAGACAGGAGAGAAGGTCTCTTGATAGTCAATTCCCTCTTTCTGAGTGAAACCTTTTGCAACCAATCTTGCTTTGAAGCGTTCAATGTTCCCATTCGGATCCAGTTTTGTTTTGAACACCCATTTACATCCTACGGGTTTTACTCCGTTGGGTAGTTCTACTAAATCCCAAACATCGTTTTTCTTCATGGAATCAAGCTCATCAGTCATAGCTATCTTCCATTCAGAAGACTGATCACTAGTAATGGCTTCATGATAAGAGGTAGGATCAGTAAACTTTCCGGCATCCATTTCAGCTTCAGTCAGGTAGGTTACATAATCATCAAAGTTAGTAGGCACTTTAGGCCTAGATGACCTCCTGAGCTGATTAGCGGGTTCAGCATGGTTGGTATTGTGTTGATGTTGATCAGATGAGGTGCCTTCATTCTCGGTAACGTTTGGAGCAGTAGTGAGTCCTGATTGTGTCGGAGTAGGTGCAGTGAAGTTCGGAGTAGCATGGTGTACAAGAGGAGTAATCGGAGGTAAGTTAGTCGACGAGTGTCTCCCCCCCGCGTCTTGTACTTCTTGCAAATCAGAGTCAGGATTTTCGCTGCTCCCACTGACCTTTGAATCCTCAAGGAAATGAGCATGCTTTGTTTCTACAATTCGAGTGACATGGGTAGGACAATAGAATCTATAACCCTTTGAGTGATCGGGATACCCGATGAAGTAACATGTAACAGTTTTCATGTCAAGCTTCTTTAAGAAGGGATTATAGAGTTTAGCTTCGGCAAGACAACCCCATACTTTCATATATCTAAGACTCGGTTTCCTTCCTGTCCAAAGTTCATAAGGAGTTTTAGGGACAGATTTCGAAGGAACTCTATTGAGTATATGAACTGCTGTCTTTAAGGCCTCTGTCCAGAGGAATGAGGGTAAATCTGAGTTGGCTAACATACTGCGCACCATGTTCATTAGGGTTCTATTTCTCCTTTCAGCAACACCATTTTGTTGAGGAGTACCGGGCATGGTGTATTGGTTCACGATCCCCTGGCCTTTACAAAACTCATAAAATGGACCAGGAGCCTGACCCACATTAGTATGTCTACCATAATATTCACCTCCTCTATCTGATCTCACAACTTTAATTTTAAGATCTAGTTGATTTTCAACTTCAATTTTATAATCTTTAAAAGTTGTAAGTGATTCAGATTTGTCCTTGATTAGATACAAGTACATGTAACGAGAATAATCATCAATGAAAGTGATAAATGAAGTATGTCCAGTTATTCCAGCAATAGTGTAAGGGCCACTAATGTCGGTGTGAATAATTTCTAATAAATTAGAACTCCGAGTGGCACCTTTCTTAGTTGTTGTTGTCATTTTGCCTTTAAGGCATTTGACACATGTTCCAAAATCGGTGAAATCAAGAGAAGGTAAAACTTCATCCTTCACGAGTCGAGATAAGCGATCCCGTGAGATGTGGCCTAAACGTTGATGCCACAACATGGATGAAGTTTCTAAGTCTCTTTTTCTTTTAGTCTTTGTTGAGTTCTCATTAATGTTATATGATAACAAAGACTTAGAGAAATCATCATCTAGTTCTAACTTATAGAGACCACCATCCAAAAGACCAGTACCAAATACTTGAGAATTAGAACTAATAGTAAGTCTGCCATTACCATGAGAAACATAAAAACCATCCATGTCTAACTTTTGTCCTGATACAAGATTCCTAGAAATTTCAGGAATATATAAGGTATCATAAAGTTTAATACATAGACCGGTTTTCATTATTAATTCTAAGGTTCCCACGGCAGCAACAGATAATTCCTTTCCATCCCCAAGCTTAAGTGTTCTTTGGTTTCTTTCCAGCCTCCGGATTGTAAGAATCCCTGAGTAGAATTGGTCACATGAACCATAGAACCAGAGTCAAACCACCAAGTATTAGTTGGAACATTTAAATTAAAGGACTCAATTATCATATTAAGATGATTACCTCTCTTAACCAGCCATTCCTTGAAGTTAGGGCAATCTTTTTGCTTATGTCCTGCTTTTCGGCAGAACTTGCAGTAAGGATTGCCATTGGAATTGTTAGAGCTGGAGGATGCACCTGCATTGGACTTAGGGACTTTAGAAGCATCCTTATGAGTATTGTTCTTCCTTTTCTTCGAACCAGTAGCCATCAGGTAAGCAACATCAGGTTTGTCCAGCTTCTGACGCTCTTCCTCTTGTACGCACATGGCAATCAACTCATTCATCAACCATTTCTCTTTCTGAGTGTTGTAGTTGATCTTGAAAGCCTCATAAGATGCAGGAAGAGAAGTCATGATGAAGTGGACTAAGAAACCATCACTGATATCCATGTCTAATCCCTTAAGTTTACGGGCCATGTCGTTCATCATCATGATGTGCTCACGAATGCCACTGACTCCGTCATATTTTGTAGACACCAGTTTCATGATCAGGGTGCTAGCATGCGCCTTAGAGGTTCCTTTGAATTGTTCCTCTACAGCAGTAAGGTAAGCTTTAGCATTAGCCAAATCAGGAATTGCTCCTCTGATGATTGGGCTGATGGAGTTCTTGATAAACATTAGCGCCATCCTATTAGCCTTCTCCCATTTCTCATAGAGCAGTTTAGCTTCAGCAGTGCTCTTGTCAGTAAGAGCAGGAGGTGCAGGTTCTCTCAGGGCGTAGTCAAACTCAGTAATACCAAGAGTGAGCATCAACGAATCTTTCCAAGCAGAGTAGTTCGCACCAGTAAGGGTCTCAATTCCCATATTAGGAGCTGTGGATTATATTAGATGAGAAAGAGTAATATACTTAGGCTATAGAAGAACTTAGAGTGATTTATGGGGTAACTTAGATCTAAGGCATGCATGTATAAGGACCATTATAGTAATGAAGCTGTGATAAAGAGTCTACTATAACATCAAATTAATAGACTAGATTAGGTTCTACTTAAACAAATGGGTTTCACTTTGGTTAATAACCATTCATTTAAGCATTAGGAACAATTTAGTTAGAAAGTAAAATGTGCATTAGGAATGTAACACATCACCTTTGGGCAGAAGTGAGACATTTATAAGCATTATGCACATGTTAAGTTTGCAAACATATATGTAACACATCACCTTTGGGCAGAAGTGAAACATACATGCTTTTAAGGCAAAATGATGTCATGTGAATATCTAATGTTTAAGGATACACACAAGTAATTGACGATGCTTAATAAGACTCAAATAATAAGATGTAACACATCACCTTTGGGCAGAAGTGAAACACTTGTTACTGAGTTTAAGCTGATTTTTGTATATTGAGGTTTTGTAAAACATAATAGTTTAAGGTTTTAACAAAACTATTTATTTTTGTTACTGAGTTTAAGTGTTCGTACACGAAATTTACTGTTCACGAAGTTAGTAATGTTCTCGAAAATAGTTACGTATTCAAAAATTGTTATGTACTCGAAAATGGTTATTGTACTCGAAAATGGTTATGTACTCGAAAATTTCGAGTAATTTCAGTTTTTCGAGTACACTTAGATTTCGAGTACTCTTAGATTTTCGAGTACAGTTTTTCGAGTACCTTATTTCGTGAACTTCAGAATTTCGAGTACTGTTAAAAAATTTCGTGAACTTAAAATTTCGAGTACACTAAAATTTCGTGAACTCCAAAATTTCGAGTACACTAAGTTTAAAAAAATAATTTCGAGTAAGTTAAATTTCGAATACTCAAATTTCGAGTACATCAAATTCGAGTACACCAAATTTCGAGTACTCTTAAAAACGTGTATGCTAATTTCGAATACGTTTAAGTCCGAAAATTTTTAGGTTTACGAAAAACGCACCAGATTCACGTTTTTACGAAAAACGAACCAGTTTTAAGGTTTTTCTGAAAAAACGACCAGTATTCGTACTCGTTTTTCGAAACGTTTTTGGATTTTGTATCAATTTCGCGATTAGGAATCGATTAAACAACATATTTCTCTGATGCCACATGTTGGATCGATTCCTTTGGATTAGATGTAAACATGAATACGAAAACAATAATGAAATAGAGATTAGATGAAACATGTGAATCCAGTAAACGCATTGTTGATTCCAGACATGATTCCTGAGACGATCTTGACCGGGTTCCCGTTTAGGGTGTACGATTAGGATGGAGATGAGATGAGAGAGGCTCAGTTATGGGATGTTCACGAAATCTCTAAGAGTTAGGAGAATTCGTGTGTGTGTGTTATGATGTTAAAAGTAAGTAACCCTGATTAGGAGCCTTAAGTCTCTTTATATATACACCCAAGGGGAAACCCTAATTAGGATAAATAAGGATAATTACGTCCATCAAATAATTATCTATCTGTTAGGGGTATTTAGGTAATTGATATATTTAATTAAATAATCATAAGGGCCACATTTAATTATTTAGTCTAACAATAATAAGTAATTAATTCATTTGTATAATATAAAATACAACTTAATTTGTTGTTTTCTAATGCATCACTATTGGCATTCTTAAAAACTTAAAAATAATGGTAAAAACAAATATTTTAAAAGAGTGAATAGGAAATAATTAAAAGAAACTGAAAATCTACTCTAATAAAACAATAGTTATGAGTCTTATAACGTTATGTGGAACATATAAATTTTAAGAGCATTCAACTAAATCAAGTTTGTCAATTTTTTTTAATTTAGTCACTAAAACCTTCACTCTAAAGTAAAGCTGTAAAGAAGCTTTAATTTACTATTTAATAATGTGTTATTAACAGATGTCATTTTTTTCTTAAGTTTTATTGGTGTTTTCTAATCTTATATTTTAGTATAAAAAATAGTAAATACAATTACAATTTTATGAATATAAAATGTGTTTTTTTATCATATTCACACACTAAAAAGTGCGTAAAATATAACTTCTTTGCAAAAACACAACATGTAAATTTTTATTATAGAAAATATTGCGTAACAAGTTTTAGTAATCACAATAGATTATGAAAAAGTTTCTTAAACTAATACCACAAAAGCACGTGGTTGCTCTTTAAATCTCACGCTCATTTACGTTTGTAAGCTTATTAATACATTAACTTTTTATACTTGGTACAGTATTTACACGCTTTAGTTTATATACTTTAGAAACTCATTACATATATTGCTAGGAATTTGTAACACGAAAAATATGAGAGCTATGGGTTACACTTTCAGACTGGTATAATTTGATGGTTCACATGTGTTAATAAATCGAATACGACTCAGATTATGAGACAAGAATGAGTATGTTTTCATCTGATGATTTTCAAACCAGAAGTTTAGAGGATAACCAGTTCGTATGAGGGAATTGCATCTTCAAACGTGTTTTATGAGTATCACAAGTAATGTTAGTTAAACATATCTATCAAAAATATTTAACAAATATTATGTATTAGCAAACATGTCAAGTATTTATTTTTAAAAACATTGAAAAAGAAAGAGAGAAAAAAACATGGAAATCATAATCTTGAAACTGTGTGGAAGTTGAGTGCATGATGGTCATTGTTGTCTTGCAACAACATCTTATTTAGCTCCTTCACAAATCTTTCCATAACAACACTATCTAAATAAATGCTTATCATAATTCCAGACTCACCCTTATGGTTTCTAAAAGGCATATAAAAACTCCTCAAACTTGTGCCCCCTTCAGCAGGCCCTCCGTAGGCTGGCTTCCCCCAACCGAAGTCTAAGACATCAAATCCAGCACGAGTTACATCTGAGACAAAATAGCTTCGAGCAAGTGTGAAAAGAGGTCGACCCTTAATTACCGTTCGATCAACAAAAGATCTCATGTACTCCTCAGTAACACTTTCTTTCGTCTTTCTCAAAAGCCCAATCGCGTGTCCTAACTGTTTGTTACATGGGTCTCCAACTGTTGAAATTGCAGTTGGATAGGCAAAAGTGTTTCCATAATATCCCTTAGGAAAGATAGATTTGAGCTTGGACTTTGCACTTACAAAGCATATCACGTGTGTCTCGTCTTCAGGATCTAGCTGGAGTGCGATGGTAAGACAATGCCAGATGGACGCTATAATCACCTCAAAGGTCGAACAATTTTTAAGGTTTAGTGGAACAAACCTTCGTAGGGCGGACACCTCGGAACTCCCAAAGAAAAATGTCTTTTGGTTCATGTTATCCGATGCAAATAAATTATCCTTATTTGTCTCTGCTAGTTCATCATATTCGTGATGAGTACACGTCACGCGCGGTGGGTCTCTTGCAAAAAGCAACTCTCTTCTCCATACATGCAATGTTGATGGTGTTGTTGTACCTTGTGCTATTTCACTTAGCGCAGTCAAGAATTGTACTAGCCCTTGTGCGTCACTGATTGTGTGATTGAGTCTTATAGCAAAGATAAAACCCCCACATAACATTCGTGTTACCTATCGATCAATAGTAATAATTATTTAGTTTCATAAATCAAAAAGCAAAGAATTTATGTCTTTTAACTTTAATGCATATAAATGTGTGTTATCTATTTTGACATTATGTTATTATATATGTTGTCTCTTATTTTGTCACCATTGTATGCATTTGAGTTAGATGTCTCTCTCGAAGCACTTTTTTTTAGGGATAGATGTTAGATCTGCATACATGTCATCCTCCCTAATCCTATAAATAGTTACTTATCGAGTGAGATTTTCTAGATAGATTGATTGAAATCAAACGTAAAGAATTATGTCATAAAATATCACCTGAATCAATAACAATGGCGAGTCAAGAATGCCACTAGATCCAGGAACATCATATAGTAGCTCTTCTAAGCAAGGAAACGACGGGTGAAGGGCGTCTCTAAATTGCATCAACGTCACATCAGCTTCTGCCTCGATAAACAACACACCCTCACCTGAGCATTAGCTTTCTCCCCGGACCTTCCTTAAGTCGGCCAGCAAAAGGATAATAGAACACTAACACTTTAGTCAGAGCATCCCTGATGATAGTAGCCGGATTCTTGTTTCTCATTTTCGAGTCACTGCGGTAGATATGAATCACTGGGATGTGTCCACGAAGTCCTTCCTGATCATCAAAGTCGGAGAGAGGCTTCAATTCTCGAGGTGTCGGTTTAGCCGGACCAATCAGCTCTGGTTCATGTCTCCTGGGAATTTGATCAAGGGGCTATCAATGTTGATTTCTGTCATTTCTTGTTTGTGTTTGAGTTGTGGCTCCGTTGTTGCATGCGTTGGTGAATTTATAGGAGGTTGGTGATGATTGAAGTAATTTTTTATACTTTTAAATACCTTTTCTTTATGCAAAAAATCTTGCCAAAAATGTGACAACATTATAATATAGATTATAGAATTTGTAGCTGGAAGTGATTTCCATAATCTGTCGTTTCATTGGAAGGTCAACAAAAATATTATTCGAATAAAAATTAAAAACTATATACTAATAGTAAGGTTAAAATGACACGAGTTAAATATAAAAAAAAATATATAATAAATAACTATTAATGAAATTTAACCAATATTAATTGATTTTGTAATATAAAGTATGATTAAAATTTCTTATAATTTGTTACTTTAAGTAATAAAATAATGATATTACTTTTTAAGCACTAATTTACTCAAAGTTTGTTTTTCTTTAGATATTTCATTTTATAACATGTTTACGAAATTTTTATATTTTATTATAATTTGTGTTATAAAAATGTATGTTTTTTAATATTGATATATTTTTAATGTATTAAATATTTTTATGATTTAAAAATGTATAAAATGGATATTTAATATGAGATGTTTATATAATATCTTTTTAAATTTTTAATTTATGAGAAAATTACTAAAATATTTTTATGATTTAAAAATGTATAAAATGGATATTTAATATGAGATGTTTATAAATTAAATATTTAATTTATGAGAAAATTATCCTAATGGTAGTAGGGTTGTTCAAATCGCTCGTCGCTCGCTCGGAAAAAAGCTCGTTTGAATTCCACTCTGTTTTGAACGAGCCGAGCATGCTCGGTTCGGTTTATAAACGAACCGAGCACGAGCCAAGGTAAGCTCGCTCGTTGTTCGCTTGGATGGTCGCTCGATTTGCTTACTCGTTTGGCTCGCTCGGATAGTCGCTTGGTTAGCTCGCTCGTTTGGCTCGCTTGCATAAGTATAACTAAATTATACATATCGATATATATATAATATTTTATTAATGTCTAACTAATTTAATTATTTTTACATTTAAACTACTTTCAAAAGACCCAAATAGGCAAATACCCAATGCCCAAAAATTTAAATCTAATTTCCAGATCCATTAATTTCACTTTTCACGTTAAAACCTAATTCCCAAATACCCAATATTCAGCCGCTCGTTTACTCTCAGTCGTGATCTTTTTTCCTTAGACTAGTATGGATGTTTGGATGTGCTTTTAGAGGTTTAGACTCCTTAGATTATGTTTTGAAAAAAATTTCATTGCTTGAGATTATTGTTATTGAGCATGTCTTTCTTTAATTTCAAATTTGATTGTTGTGGTTTGGGATTATTAGATGCTAATGTGAGTGTTGATATATAAATATAATAACCAACTAGATGACAGTTAGTAGTTATTCGCTGCATTAAATTTTATTTTTAAACCGAGCAAAACTGAACCATGCCGAGCCGCTCGGTTTTAAAACGATCCGAGCAACGAGCACAACATTTGGCTCGATTATGCAAATCCGAACCAAGCCGAGCCGCTCGGTTTGAAAACGAGCCGAGCACGAGCATACCCTCGTTCGGTTCGGTTCGGCTCGTGAACAACCCTAAATGATAGAAGACCCACCTTCCAATGTGAAGGTCAAGGGTTTGACTCTCACTTGAGTCACTTTGATGGATATCAGGTGAGAGAAGGAATCTTTAGTTTAATATCAGGTTCTGAACCGATAGCGTGCGCAACTTTTATAGCAAATAAGCTGGTTTCTGCGTATTAGGTGAGCTCTTACGAGGGTGGCGCCCGGTAAAAAAAAATCTAATAGATAGATTAACTGTCGGATGACTCTTTGGGCCATCTTGAGATTTGATGCTTAAATAAATAATAAATTGATATCTATTGATTTGTTGTCGTATGCATCACGGCTTTTGGAATCACAAACTTTGACCTTTCAATTAATCTCTTAGATCTGGCCGGTGCCTTGTAAAACGTTATTAAATTAGGAAAGTTACCCGCCGCAACGTCAGAGCATCTTATTGAGCGTAAATATAATATATTTGATCCAACGTATCTTCTTACAGAATTTATGTCAAAATACTGAGCAAGTCGAATTTATACCATATACATAAAATTAAACATGCAAGAACTTAGTTTTTTTCTTAAGTTAAGAAACGAAAATAATATATTCAAAACTTTAAAAACTCAAGGGATCAAAATGGTTATATATGTAAAAGAGCAAGTCGAATTTATGCGGATGGTTTTTTTTTAGGGAAATTTACCAAAATGATCAATGTTGACCAAGAAATTACCAAAATGATCACAATGATTTCGGCGTCTAAGACTCCCATTTAGACGCCCATTTAGACGCTCATTTTGTGTACTTTTTACAACATACGGGCCCACATGTCGGCGGCTTTGTCGGGGTGTCTAAGACTCCTTTTCTACTGGCGTCTTAGACGCCGACCTAGACGCCGACTTAGACGCCTTTAGACGCCCGTATGTTTACAATAATTACAGAAAAAGGGCGTCTAAAGGCGTCTAAGTCGGCGTCTAGGTCGTCGTCTAAGACGTAGTATAAAAGGAGTCTTAGACACCCCGACAAAGCCGCCGACATATGGGCCCGTATGTTGTAAAAAAGTACACAAAATGGGCGTCTAAATGGGAGTCTTAGACGCCGAAATCATTGTGATCATTTTGGTAATTTCTTGGTCAACATTGATCATTTTGGTAATTTACCCTTTTTTTTAGGTTAAGATCGGAAATGATAAATTTAAAAGAAAGTAAAACCCGCCCCTAGTGAATCCATTTGTAGTTAAGAACCAACCCCAAAGTTTATGTCAGCATAAACTACCAATGATCTCATCATTATCAGGCTTTGTCTACGATAAACCTGGTTGGCTCACACTTTGTTGCATACTCAAAGTCTGAAGTGTTGAACTTCCTGTAAACCCAGTTAATCTCCATGTTGCTATCTTTTGATATCCCACAATCATCCTTAAACATTCCCCAGAAAGAAGTCAACAAAAAAGTCAAAGTCAATAAAACATGAAATGTATCTGAGGGAACCACTATGTATAGCTTACAGTAGCTGATGTTCTGAGTACTTTGTATGCAATTCATAAGTCTTTGATCATTGTTTGAATTCATAAAGACGACACTGAGCAGTGTACATTGCAACTGCAGCCAATAACGAAGGTGTGTATTTGACCATTTTATATTCCGCAAGACACAGGTCGATCAAGAAAAAAGACATTTGTTAGACTTTTGAATCAGATTGAGCCGCCTTGAGAAAAAAGAACAAATTTAGTGAGAAATTGTTTAACTTTTTATTATCATTTCAAGAGTTTCTTTTTTTGAGTAAACTTTTCAAGCTCATAACCCTAAAATTCAAAACGTCACAAACATGCACGACAAACCAAAACCCCGAGTTATGTTCGTACGATCCACAACCGTGAATAATTTAAATAAGACCGTTGTGAATTCGTAATATTAGCGAAGAAATAACCAAAATTATACTAACCTTCAACCGTTGAATCAAACGAACACCCTAATTCACCGCATTTGTTTGGGTATGTCAGTATGACTGGATTGAATTGATGAAATTGGTGTATGCAATGAAGAAAGAAATCTCGTAGTCTGTCAATTAGGTTGTGAATAACGATGGAGAAAGTGTGTGTGTATGTACTGTGTGTGTATCGCTTGAGTGTGGGGAGATGAAGAATGAGAAAAACACCGGGAAGCTGCCTTTGATTGCGCCGTGTGGAGGAAAATTTTTTTCTCTCACTGTGTGTATTTTGTGTGTGTTACAGAGACAAGAGAAAGACAGAGTTTGACGTGTGTAAGTGCGTGCGTAAGAGGAAGATAAAAAAACCAAGGTTTTAAAGAATAGAACCCACGACCCCTCAGAAAAAAAGAGAGAAGCTTACCGGTTAATCCAGACAACATACAACCAAAAATGAGCAAAACAAATATATAATGTTTAGCAGAAAAGCGGAGGTCACCAACCTTTGCTTTTGTGTCTATATACAACTAGGAAAGTTGCCCATTACGACCGGCGGGTATGATATGGAGATGAATTCTTTGTGAATGAAGTTATTGCGGATTTCAGTTTCAAAGATAATATTTTTCAACCCAAGTTTTATCCGTAATAGTGTAAAAATATCATTGTTTTGCATTAACCTCATTCCAAGAAGGCAAGAACGACATGTAATTCTTTTGGTGGTTGGTTATATATTTTTCCGGGCTTAACCCTTTATCCAAAAAAAAAAAAAGGCAAGAATCTAAGATACAACAGTGAACCATTGTAATTGTGTATATATACAACAATTTGGTGTGAATTGAAATACTACCTATGGCACAAACAATAACTTATAAATAAAATGTGACTTCTAAGATGAAGGTCATGTATTTTCAATAAGATATATAAGTTTTCTACTTGTTAATGTACATTGAGGTGGAATAAAACATATGAAGGGCCTTTTTATGTTGATGCACCAATCAACATACATGTTGTATAGAAAGATATAAGAAAGATATATGTATATACACACATATAATGTATATGCACATATAACACCTCAACTTTTGTAGCAAAAATGAAGTACAAAGTTGCAAGTTAGTTTATGACAAAAAGAGATAGATATCCGACACATTATCCTTGTGATTTGAGGGTGCATCTTTTGTTGTTGACCTCAAGAATGGTGTTAGGGTCCTACGGAATATGACTGAGAGTGAGGTACTCAGGTGTGTAGCTACGAACTATAAAGTTGTTAACTCGAAGTGTATATCAAACCAACCTAACAACGGTTTAGTGTATAGGTTGTTCTTCATTTTTCCATTCAAATTCTCCATGTTTTTGGAGCCTAAATAACCTAATTCTCATAGACAAAACTCAAAGAATCAACGCTGTTTTGAAAAGCAAACAATTTAAGTAAATAATTGAGTTCCCAATAATCATTTTAAGAGGATGTTTGAGACTGCTTATTACAAATGCTTAGAGCATTCCCATGAACTTTTCTATCTACATCTCTATAATCTAACTAAATCCTTAAATTTTATCTAATCTACCACATCTCATTCTCATTCTCATTCTCATTCTCAATCTCTATTTCTATATTGCTCACAAAAAAAATTATATAGATGGTGAACAATATATTTTGGAATTTGTAAACACAAAACTGTAAAATTTGGAAATAGGGATGAAATTTATGATGTTGATGAAAAATGAGAGAAATATCTAAATTTTAGAGATAAGGAATATAGATATTTTACTGCTAATAACCTTACAAAAATTCAGAAGCTACCCACTTAAGAAATCAATAATTCGGGTTTGGAATAGATTCCAAAATCAAAATACTTAATTGTTAAATTGATTCAAATACCTCAAATTCTTGCATACGCATAAGGAAAACAAACCAGAAATCAAGCATTCAAGCCTCACATATGTAATGTGACGAAAAAGCAAATTCTTAATTAATTGACTTACCGTTGACAACAAATCGAACAAATCTGCAAGGTTGTCTAAACCTAATCTATGTCTTCGTCATATGTCTTCATCTTAACCCGCAACACATATGAAATAAAATGTCAACTATTTGCATAGTTGGTGGGCAATTTAACATAGTTTAATATAATATGTATAAAAAGATGCAAAACTATTAAAATATGTAAAACTAGATCTAAATCATATGTAAGTTTCAAGTATCATGTTTAAGCACAAAGCAAGAATTCAAACAAGTGATATTACAAAACTTAAATCAAGACTAGATAGGTCTTTGGCTTAAACAATGTAAATCATAATGTTTATATTTGTGTACAATTCACCTTTTTGACACAAGACATAAGTCATAGCGAAGAATGTAGCCACATTTTTGGCTACTATTTACTAGTATATGTTTTGATGTATGAAACGCCTTCCAACCTAGTTCTCACATAGCATTTAGCACATAAGTTCACTTATCATATAAGTCATGTCTACTAAGCTTAAAAGTTTATATCATGTATATGTTTTTAACTCTATGAATATTGTGACACCCCCTAATTTCTAGGTCAGCTTTTGATTTAATTACATGTGGCACTAGAATTATTTTAATTTAGTGTGATACGTGGCACAATAGTACAAACACAGTCGCAAACATGATAATTCGGTGAATTATCATGAAACACACACGCATCGAACAATTCACGAACGTTGGTGAACGTTGAATAAAATAAATGAACGAACAATGAATAATTCACTCATGACCTCACATCGAACAAATTAGTTCAAAAATCGATGAACAATAAGTTATAAACGAAAAACGAACAAAAATCGAATCAAACGATTTAAAATTGAGCAAATTGGGATCTTCCGGTCGGCTTCGCGGTACTCCAAGAACCTGGGATTGGGCCTTGGCGGTACGCGAAGCTTAGGCGGTACGCGAAGCTTAGGCGGTCCCGAATTCCTTCGCGGTACGCAACGACCAATCAACTTCCACATGATGGTACACGAGGTGTTTTGGGAAGCAACCCGAATAAAATATTCTAGGCGGTACATTAAGACTCATGGAGTCTTGCTTGGCGGTACGCGAAAAGCCCAGATCACAGGAACTTTATAAAACCCAAAGTCATTTCACCTTTACCCACATCTCTCTCGATTGAACTCGATATTTCCGACCAAATCCACGCTGTTACAGCCCGTCCTCAACACTAGGAGCCATCAAGAGCAACATTGGAAGACTATTGAAGGCTTGGAGCTCAAAACTTGGAAGGAGAGCTTGAAGGAACTCCCCAAATCTCTGGACTAGCTGCTGGTTTCTCATTCTCAA
The DNA here is from genome assembly GCA_009363875.1 of Mikania micrantha. NCBI lineage: Eukaryota > Viridiplantae > Streptophyta > Magnoliopsida > Asterales > Asteraceae > Mikania > Mikania micrantha. The sequence goes on from CM018695.1 coordinate 67,955,039, forward strand.
CCACATTCAAGAGCATTCTAGCTGATATCCTAGCTAAATCTCAGCCCTTAAGCTTCTTGGAGGTAGTTTTATTGGTTTATACACACATTCAACACATGAACACACACATGCATCCACTTCTACACTCATAAAACCTCATTGAAGGTGTGTCACACCCCGAGCTGGCGGGGTTGGATCGATGTCCCCCTCGGGCGGAAGGTTCTCGGGGCGCGATATCGTGAGTGATAATCGTGATGATCGGATTGTTTACATAGCATCAATGTTAAGAATAACTAAAGCACAATCAAGCATTAACTAGGATTACAAAGTTAAATTACAATATCAATGTTTAGTAATTTAACTGAGTAAACCTAACAAAAGAATCAAATGTTTTCTATCTTGTAATCTGTACAAGACATTCCAAAAGTGATTCATATGAATAACAAAATATGTGCTTCCAAAATCAACTAGGTCCTCTATCTAGGTTGCCTAGCATGCAATCCAAAGCCTTAGCTTAACCCTGTTCATCACCTGAGAAAGCATGTAAGAAAACAAAGTCAACACAAGGTTGGTGAGTTCATAAAGTTTATAAGTTTAAAATAGCTTTAACAAACCTCTTTCGGTAAAATCCTAACCTCATTAAATCCACATGTAATATCCAAATGGGTATGCTTATATATAGGGCATACCTTTGAGTCGAGCCTACAACCCGCCCAGACGCCGATTAAAATTACCAGCATACTTCACCTGCTCGTGAGAATCATTGGTCAACATAGGGCACTGTCGAGTATCATGGCCTCCTCTACAGATCTCACACTTGGCATTTTCCTTCGACTGCAAATCCTTCACCATCTTGGTGAGTGCCTCCACCTATGCTACCAACGTAGTGTTAGAGTCTACTAGAAAGACTCCAGATTTCTGAACAGTGGCCTTCCCTCAGGTGGGATACTGGTAGCTGCTCATGGCCATGTTCTCAAATAATTGCAGACACTCCTCAGGGGTTAGATTGGTAAGCAAATTACCCCCGGTAGTAGAATTGAGTGTGTGTCTGGTGGCAAAGGTGACTCCATTATAGAATTTCTCGACTAAAGCCCAATTTTCCAATCCATGATGCGGACACTTATTCAGAAGCTCTTTGAACCTCTCCCAAGTGGTGAAGAAGCTCTCTCCCTCCTCCTGCTGAAAAGAATGAATAAGACTCCTCAGGCGAGCAGTCTTTGCAGGAGGGAAGTACTTAGTCAAGAACATCTCTTGCATCTCATCCCATGTAGTGATTGATCCAATAGGAAGGGACTCAAGCCAAGTGATGGCTTTGTCCTCAAGTGAGAATGGGAAGAGACATAGAAAGACAGCATCATCAGAGACACCCTTGATTTTGAAGGTGTCACAAATACGAAGGAATTGCCCAACGTGGGCATTCGGATCTTCATCAGGTAACCCGTGGAACTTAGGAGAATGAATGATAAGATTGATTATCTGAGCAGGAATGTGCCAATTGTCCTCGGTGACAACTGGTCAAGCAATGGAAGATCTAGTGCCAGCCGCAGTCGGCTTGGCATAATCAGCGACCGTTCTCCTCGGTGGAGCGGCCATGTCAGTAGAATGCAAAGGTAAGTGACGAAGCCTAACCCTTCGGTGAAACTCTCTCTCCGGCTCGTCAAATGAAGCAAACTGTGGTGGACCGCTGACATGAGTTTGGTGCATACAATGCACAGAATTGGTGAGAAAGAATGACACAAACTCAACAAAACAAAATGGAAAACGACTAACTAGAAAAGGAAATAAAAAAAACCTAGAAATAAGATCTTACTAAAAAAGGAAACCTGCCAAAAATAGCAGCTACTAAAAATGGAAAGTCCCGAAAAGACTCAAAACTCCTAAGACAAATACTTGCTAAAAATAGAAAGTTTCTAAAAATAGAAAATTACTAAATATGGAAAGTCACTATGAATAAGAACTTACTACGAAAACACTAAACTAAAAGGAAAGCTAAGTCTAAAGATAAGGTAAATCAAAGGATCACCGTGTCCCCGGCAACGGCGCCAAAAACTTGATGTGTCGGTTTATATATATATAGAAATCTTAGTTCAACACTATCGAGTAATAAATCGAAATAACCTAAACCGAACTACACACTACAGGCAAGTGTACCTGACGTATGAAGTATAGCTAAGGAAAGTCCGGATATCGAACCTAAGGACACAGAATCTAAGAATTAACCCTAAATAAAGACAAAGCTAAGACTAAAAAATGAAATTACTAAACAAGAAAATTTGTGTTTTTTAGAAAAGTGTTTTATAAGAAAGAAATAGAGAAATAATATAACCTTGACAACTGAAACAAATTAAGAAACGAAGAAATCAGATAAAGAAGGGTACTACCTAGACTTGGAATCCTAACGGTAACTTTAACAGTTTCGGGAATGAGATACGGGATATCCGGTCAACAAGGATATGACAACAAAGGAAACACTCAGAACCATTAGATCACAAGGTCAGTCTCACTAATGCTTAAGAATGTTCCAACGAGTCATGTGAAAGATCATCGGGATGTGTAATGGATTACCTAGTCAGTCTCTCCAAACACTGATCGTTTAAGGATTCAGAAGATCGTATCACGTGGTCAGTTTCAACAATCTCGATACATCAAAATATATAAGTTAATACCTTGAATTGCAAGGAATTCTAAGGAATAAACAGGAAAACCCGATGGTCACGTAATTTGCCTGAAAAAAACACTAAAACCCTAATAATCCAAATTCCCTTACGTGATTAGTCTCAAGAATGATAATCGTACTGTTTATAATCCAATTACAGATAATATCCTAAGGTTTAATTGGCCAAAGCAAACCCAAATAGAATTAGATACGAAATCTAAGCCTAAAACTGATAAAACCGGTCAAAACACGTAGTAAACAACCAAGACTTATCAATTGGACATCATCATGCATTTATAAATCATCATAACAGCAATAAATAATCAATATTAACCATATATAATCTGATCCTAATCATAAACAATCGAAATCCCATAAAAACAAACCCGAAAACCGAATAAAATTAACTGTTATTCATCCGAATCTAGGTAATACAATGAGTTTAGCCAAGAAACATGTTTAGAACAATAATAATCGAAAAAACATCAGTAAACATGTCCATGGATTCAAGAACAAACGAGAAATAATCAAGAAAACAAGCAAAAGAACCCGAAAAAGCGTTTCCGGACACTTTCATATGCGTTCTGAGCCTCCCCCGAGCGTCCAATTCAGCCCCAAACAAAATCTTCAAAAAATATGTTTATTGTTCGTTTCCAGCCGTCATGGGGTGATTCCCTCGAATTAGGGCTTCAAAATGGCTTAAATAGGTGATTTTAGGCTTAGGTTCGAGATCTGGGCCAAATCAGTGGGTCAAAAGCCCACAAGGGAGGGTCCAAGAGGCCAAGATTGCTAGTCAAAGGTCCAAAATGACCTGGTCAACGAAAGTCAACGCGGGTCAAAGGCCATAAAGGCCGTTCAAACCTGGAATAAACCACGCGGGTCATGGGGCTCCGGTTGGGTCTTCACGCGGGTCATGATGTGAGAGGAAGCGGTTTGGGGCGCGGATCAGGAGCTCCATCCGGTAGTCAACGCGGGTCAAAGGTGGATTTTTAGGGCTGATGTGGCTTCACTAGGGGCTGCCACGTGTCCCTTGAGCTGAAACTTTGCCAGATTTGCAAAAACTCCCCCTAAACTTCAGAAATCCAATTTTTAACCTCGAAACTTCTAAAAATTATATTTTTAGCTTCCAACTTCATAAAAATTATTCCGGGCTTCGGTTTCTTCGTAATTACGAACGTTTATTTCGCGAAACCTATAAAAGTTGCATAAAAAAAATTAAAATTAAAATTGAGCAAAAATTATTAAAATCTAATAAAAACTAAATAAAAATCTTATAAAATAAGATAAAATAATATAAAATAAATACTAAAATGATGTGTAGTTAACAACACATCAGTAAGTTTAACAAGCATCATAGTTTCACACACCATAGTTTAGCTTTCACTAATCTCATGCGTGAGTACAAGCCCTGCTATAGCAAAAGTTTAGCAATTACGTAGCTCACGGCTAGATACAAGCCATGCTCTAGCAGAAGTTTAGCCATTACGTATCTCATGAATTAGTTAAGCTTAGTCTAGCAATTACGTGCCTCTTATACAAGAGACAAGCCCTGCTATAGCAGAAGTTTAGCAATTACGTATCTCATACATAGACACAAGCCATGCATACACAAACAATTCAGCATTTGTATATCTCATATAAGTAGACACAAGCCCTGCTCTAGCAGAAGTTTAGCAATTACATGTCTCTTATATAGATAACAGCTTAGCCTCGTCATAGTTTAGCTTTCACGTATCTCAATACATGGGTACAAGCCCTGCTATAGCATAAGTTTAGCAATTACGTAGCCCATGATTAGATACAAGCTTAGCATTTCGCGCGCAATCATAGTTTCAAGCATTAGCATATAGTTTCTCATGAATTTCATAGCATAAGCATCAAGTATATAGTTTAAGCCTCTAGTTTGTAGCATAAGCATCAAGCCTCAAGTTTAAGCATTTAATTTCTAGCATAAGCCTCAAGCATCAAGTTTAAGCATCCAGTTTATAGAATAAGCATCAAGCCTCAAGTTTAAGCATCTCGTTTGTAGCATAAGCATCAAGTCTCAAGTTTAATCATTAAGTATATAGCTTCTTAAGAATAATAGTTTCCAAGTATAAGCTTTGTCATAAGTACCATGATTATGTTTAAAAGCATTAAATACCATTTCAATAATTTATTAAAACGTTTAACATGCTTCTCAGTCCCGAAGTAAAACAAATAAGTTTGAAAAGGGACAAATGAACTTACCTTGTGTTCGATGTGGTTGACTAAGTTCTAAGCAAGAATACGCGCGCTCGTTGTTTGTACTTGCGATGATGTTCATGATCCTGTATTGATTTCATAGTATTTGTAGCTTATAAGTATATTTTTGTAAGAATTTGTGTTCGTAGATGTGTTAGCCTTAAATCGGCTAACACTCGTGAGTCTTGGTCTTTATTCGACTATAAGTTATTTGTTATTGCCTTGATAACAACCGCCCCACTAGGTTTAAATTAACCAACTTTGTTATTGCTTTCCAAGCTTTACTGGAACCTCTATCACGATGATTTAATTCCAAGTCAAAGAAAACTTTGATTTTAACATGAATGTTGTAAATTTTAGCATATTGTATTACCTCTTTGTGTTCGTTAACATTTAAATCTTGTGGGCCGCTTGTTGGGCCAAACTATTTAATGTGGGCCGATTGTGGCTAGCATTAGTCCAAGAATACTATAAGAAATAGGGTAATGTTATTGGGCCGAAAATGGACTTGGGCCGATCGATGTGGTGGTTGGATTAATCAACACGAATTGGGCCAAACTAATTGAATAAGTCACATTATATGGACCCAATGCTTTCTATTGGGCCGAATGTATGTGAGCATGGGCCTAAAGGCTTTCATCATGGGCTGAATAAAATAGTTCTGGGCCGAGTATGAATGTCGTGGGCCCGGGTACTTTGCTGTCCGAATTAGGTCTCCCAGCGAACCTATTGAGTTAAACTAGCCAAGGTTCGGTCCTCTGTAGGTTCTGAGTAGTAGGGTTCGGCTCCCACTGGTTCGTTAATCCAAGGGTTCGTAGGTGGCTAGATTAATCGACATACATGGAAGGTTCGCAGGAGGTTCGTTGGTAGTTAATTGATCAAGTTCGGCTCTCGTGGCTCATGGGTTCGCCATGCATGGGTTCGTGAGTCTCCATGGTTCGTGGCACTAGCAGGTTCGTTAGTCCCACAAGGTTCGGCTATGCCATGAATACCACAAGGTTCGGCCATTTGCTAATCTAACAGGTTCGGCAAGTTGGTACAGGTTCGGGACAGCTAGGTTCGTTCCTAGGGTTCGTAGAGGTAATGGTTCGTCTGGTCATCGATGGTTCCGCAACTAGCATGCAGGGTTCGCCACTGATGCAACAGGTTCGGTGGTAGGTGGAACCCAACAAGGTTCGGTCGATAGAAGCCAAGGGTTCGGCTGTGTTGAGCTAGGGTTCGGTGTTGGGGCCTGCACATAGGTTCGTCCATCTGCAGCCATTTTCACGAACCTGTAGGTATCTCCATCGTCTTCGTAGACCTGCGAAATTTCGAAGAGTTCCATGACTCTCACCTAGTTCAACTACCCTTGTGAAGCTCGAATGAAGATTTAGAATCAAACCGTTTAAGGTTTTAAGCCGGTTATACATGTGAAAGTGTGTAAAACCCTATTTTCAGCAACTTCGTGGCTTCATACCTCGATAATGGCTGGATGGAACCTCAGATTTCTTGTACTTTCAGGTAGGAGAGCTCGAGATCTTCGCTTGCACACCAAGAACACACATGAATGCTTCGTTTTAGCTCTTGGATTGAGTGAGAACTGATAGTTAGAGCTTGCTCAAGATTTGAATGAGTTATGATGCTTCAAAGTGTTGAAACGTAGTGAGAGAGAGAATGGACATTTTAGGGTTAGAGAGAGAGAGGTGAAATCAATAAATGAGGTTAGATGGCCTCATTTGAGGTTTAAATACCCCAGGGGTGTTCGGTTTCGTTTCGGTTGCTCGGTTCGTATTTTCGTCGTGTTTCCGGATTATTTCGCGCCTGTTTTATAAATTAAACAAAAAAATTTATTTTGGGATGTTTAAAATGTGATTATTCTTAGAAATTACCTTAAATATCGTAGTCTTTAAATTATTTGTCGAAGTTTATTATTTTAACCGTTTCGTTAATTCGTTCGCGATGGTTTGGCTTTCCAACTTTTGTTTTATACTTTTCAGTCATTATTTCAGAACGTTAAACTCTCAGAATCATTTGTACAGATCGTCACCTATACGAATAATTCGTCTGTTTAGCATTCCATAACAACAACCGTTATGGTTTCGTTTTGTTTAACCTCACATACGTTTATACATAATAACATTAAATCAAGTATCTGTGTTTCAATTCTGTGTTGTCTGATATGTTTCTGACTGTGAAACCCTAAGGTTTTAATCAGATTTCAGATAATCGCATAATAGTCTAGTCTTAAGCCTTAAGTGTAATAGCAAAAACATAGTTTCTTGAAATGTGTACCTGAGTTACTGTGCAAGTTATTGTAGCGATCACTGTTCCGGCACTGATGTTACAAGGTGCATGCACGGTATTTGGCACTTTAAATTTATGATTTGTTGTTATAACGACTGATTTGTGGTTATTGGAACGTTCCATGGTGTTTATTGTTGGGATTTGATGATTAATTGATAGTATTGCTATATAAAAGTAACTTTCATTAACATACATGTGCAATCCATGATGATCTAAGACATTTTGAGTATGATTATGTGATTATTGTGATATCAGGATTCTTCATAGTGAAAATCATGGCAAACATTGTTCATTGATGTCGATTTGGGCATAGTTACTATTAATAGTAACTTTTGTATTACACATTTTGCTAGATAATGATTTTGATGCATTCAACATGAGTAAATGATGATTTGTAAACTATGTCATTGATATTGGCATAAGAGATTGGTTGTAATTGATGAACTAGATGGTTTTGTTATAAGTTTCCCTAAATAGTAACTTTATTTATGAAAAAATATGTTAAAAGGTGATGTTAGTAAAATGAGCATGATAAAGTGATGATTTGTAGCTAGTAATAAGGTTAATAACATGATGAATTGTTGATTTTAATTTAAAATGATTTATAGGCAAACTTTCTAACTTTAGAAACTTTAATTGGGGATTTTCATGAAATGAGCTACTAGGTTAATTTTGACAATGATAAATGACTTGAAATGCGTTATTATCACGATATGTGATGTCGTTGTATGATTTTATTGTTAAACATGCCAAATATGGAAACTTACTATATTTAGAAACTTCGTTCACTAGAAACGGACTTATGTGCTTATTAGATAACATGTGACAACGTGCTAAGTGTTAACATGATCACTTAGGTACGATGAGCATGCTAGAGATTGTTAAAATGAAACTTGATGAAAACTTATTAAAAATGGAAACTCACTATAAATAGCAAGTTGTCCATTTAACGTGACTTACATGTTTACATGCAATATGTGAATAATAACGATCATTAAACGAACTATAACGATCATTAAACGAACTATAACGAACACACGGTTCACCAACGGGTCGTTGAATTGGTCCGGTCAAACATGGTCAAAATAAGTCAAAAACGGACAAACATGATCGAACACGGACAAACATAACAACTTCGAGTTGTTGAGCATGAACACGAACATGCACACAAACCCAAACACAAACACAAACACAAACTCATAAGTCCTATGTTATATAGGTAACCCGTAACCGACTCGTCAGAAGACTTAGGAGCTTACACTTTCATACTCAGGTGAGTTTACGGCCCCTTTCTTAACTGTTTTACAAGCTTTCAAACTAGGGGAGAATACATTTTGTTGAGTCAAACTATATTTGTACGAACATTTTGTGTATGCTGGTTTATTGGGAACAAACATTAAGTGTTGTATCGTAACAAAGTCCTCACATAGTCTTACCGTTAATGTGTATACAACGAGGTGAGTTTAGATATTACTATTGGGCGTGACGAACCCCACAAGTCGCCAATACTGACGGGAGGTCAGGACATGTGTAATCTCGACCCATCGCGCCATTGATTTTACGATAGACATGGTGGAAGCAAGAGCAAACAAGTCTAGTTCGGTAGAGACGCAACTGACACTTGGAGCCTAGGGCTCGACAAACATTAATAAAAATCATGACACGTTACAAACATTTATTTTTGCTTATGTACAAAATATCAAAACCTGTGAACACACCAACCAATGTGTTGACAATTTTTCTTAACATGTATTCTCAGGTAGCTAGCTAGCTTAAGCAATGACAGGGATGCACATTAGGGGACAAGCACAAGAGTCTCATGCATTCATCCCTTATCATTTGAAAAACAATGTTATCATTGTTATGTTATGTCAAACAGTAGTGTCTAACAATTTCTTTTCCGCAGCTTTAACATTTATTTCCGCTGAATGAACTATTTTAGTTTCGTTGCTTTAAGATAAACTATAACATTTCTGCTGCATGTTTTGACAAACTATTTTGGTTATGGATGTTTAACGAATGTATTTTCAAACGCATATATAGTCGTTTTATATGACTAAGAGTTGTGATCTTGGCCACGTCACACCCAGCAGTCTAGTGGGAATTTGTGGATGTGACAAATATGTTTATGTATAAGACATATGTAACATTCCAAAAAGTTTACAAAATGTAAAAAGGGAGTAAGAATTTACTCAGCTGTGTTTGCCTAATTTGTCCAAGTTTGTCTTTGAATATTTTTAAGGAAATAGAAATAATGCACCTTACCCTAAAGATTACATTACAAATGAAGTTACATGTCTTTTATGTCTATGGCTTTTATGGAATTTCTAACGGTTAACAAGTCTATAACCGATAACGATTTGTGTAGGTATAAAAAATAATTTGGGAATGTTTGTAAATAAATATCCTCATTGCTTTTGTATAATAAACATAATAGAATATCAATTATTCTATTTACTTTATTATATTTTGATTATTTTATAAATCTAAAATAAAATTTGTGCATATTAATATAAAAATATCTCAAAAATTATGACTATTTTTTTATTTGCCTAAGATAATCCGATTTTTGTTTTCAATCGTATTAAGACTTTTGTCACTTAAAGGTTTTCAATTTCAAACAACTTGGGATTTTTGTTTTCAATCGTATTCAAATAAAATATATTTGCTGAATTTTTTATTTTCGGATTAGGAAAATATATACCTTATACTAAAAAATTTTATAAAATTTATAGAACCTATCTAAAGTTTATTTTGGTTTAAAGTAATATTTTTACAAAAAAAAATCATTTTCTGAAAATTCATAAAATACTAATATATATGTATATTGTTTTTATCCAAAAATTTAAATATTACTTTTCTGATCTTTGCATAACTTTAAATAATTTATAAAGTAATTTTATAATTAGTTTTTATGATTTAAATGATTAAATGATTTACTTGAAATTTGAAATCTTTTAATATAATGTAGTAAATTTTATTTTTAAGTTTTTCAGAATTTTTATACAATTTTTATATAAATATTTAATTTGTTTTGAACTAAAATATTTGTCAAACTCCCAAATTACCTCGTGCGGTGTCAAGCCGCTAGGTGTGACGTAGCATAATTAGATACGTTGGTCATACAGAACGACTTTATATGCTTTTGAAAAATACGTGGATATATCATAAATATCCCAAACAGTTTAAAGAGTTATGCAACAGAATTTAAAGCAGTAGCGCTGAAGCTTGTACAATTATTAAATTGTCTACAAAAAGAAAATAACGACACAAATTGTCTCAAAAGTTTGAGTATGCATGTTTGACACTTTGGATGCTCTTTAAGTGCAGTCCTAGCCTTAAGCATTGTGATTACCTTATAATGCATGCTAAAACGTGTCAACATAAAGTTGTTGAGTTCACAGGTTTATATCAACAATAAGTAAGAAACATAGTTTGCCATATGATATGTTGTTTATTAATGTTTGCCAGGTCTGAGGCCCAAAGTGTCAGTTGCGTCACTACCGAACTAGATTGTTTGTTCCTGCCTCCGCCATTTCTATCATAAAAACAATGGCACGATGGGTCAAGTTTACTCACGTCCTGACCTCCGGTCAGTATTGGTGCCGTGTGGGGTTTGTCAAATCCATTAGTACTATCTAAGCTCGCGTCGTTGTGTTTACATTAACGGTATGGCTATGCGAGGACATGTTACGATATACAACACTTATGAATTTGTTCCGAATAAACCAGCAATCATATAAAATTTTCGTACAAAAGTAAATAGTTTCCATGTATTATGCTCCAAGTTTAAAGCTTGAAAAACAATTTTAAGAGAAAATGGGGTGTAAAGTCACTTGAGTTGTGTTTGCATGCTAAGTCTGCTAGTTCGTTAACGGTTACCTATATCACGTAAGATATATGAGTTCGTGTTCGTGTTCATGCACAACTCCAAGTTGTTGTGTTTGACCATGTTTGACCGTGTTATCCCGATCAACGACCCGTTGGTGACTCGTTTGTTTGTTGTCGTTTGTTTAATGTTCGTCAATTATCACGTATTACACGTAGATACATAAAACACATTCAATGAACAACTTATTATTTATACTAAGTTTCCATAATTAGCATCTTTTTATTTTTAGTAAGTAACTATATTTTGGAAGTTTCTATTTTCAGTAAGTTCACATCAGAAGCGCATTTTACTAGTCTAAGCATGCTCGTTTCCCAAAATGTTCATGTTATCACATAGCACATCGCCACACAATCGTCAAATATGCGCAAAATCCATTTTTTGATTTCTAAAGTTAATATATATAGCAAGTTTATATCTTTATCATATTTTTCATTCAATTTATCATGCAAATACCTCCAAATCATTATAACAAAGCATTTGAGATCATATTTCACCATCTAATCATGTTCAATAGTCCAAATTTCTAAGAACCACCAAATAAAGTTTTCATTATTGGAAAGTGGGTTATAAAACTCATTTAAACATGAATCAAAAGAATCAAATGTATTCTTAAGACCATTATCATATTTCACCATCTCATTTCACCAGATGCCAAAGATCTCACCTTCAGACTTCACAACAAAATATGGTTCCATGCCCAAATCTACAATTTAAACACCATCTTGTCAGATCACCTTAGCAAGCGCACCAGCCGACTGCTAGCCACCAGAAACGGCTGGCCCCTTTAAGAACGACTCAAGTATGCATAGTCAGACCACCATGAGTACTCTTCCTCGGCTTGATTGTTCTGGACACAAAACATTGCTTGTCTATCTTTAAGAGGACGATTTTTGAACCAAAAAAATAAGAGGACGACTAATTCGTTTGAGAGAATTGGGGCAAAAAAACTACCTACTACAATTACAAAACCAATTATTTGAATTTCACTAAACTACCCTCAGACCTTCGTTGCGTAGAAGCTTCATCATGAGAACCAAAATAAACTCAAACAAGTATGCACCCTGCGTCTCCAAACTCGTATGATGAGTATTACGATTCATATCAATATAAAATATTAACAAATATTAAGTCTTAGCAAAGATCTCAAGTATTTGTCAAATGAAATAGGAAAAAAACCTTTAGATTCATACAACAAATCTTTATATTTTTAAAAACATTGAAATAGGAAAAAAAAAACCTCACAAAAAAAGTGTGTAGTTACCAAGCCAAAACAATGGATATTATAATCTTGATACGTGCAACATGAGTACATGATGGTCGTTATTGTCTTGAAACAACATATTATTTAGTTCCTTCACAAATCTCTCCATAACCACACTATCCAAATAGATGCATATCACAATTCCAGACTCATCCTTATGGTTTTTAGAAGGCACATAAAAACTCATAAAACTTGTGCCCCCTTCAGCAGGCCCTCCGTAGGCTGGTTTCCCCCAACCAAAGTCTACAACATCAAATCCAGCATGAGTCACATCTGAGACATAATAGCTTCGAACAACCGTGCAAAAAGGTCGTCCCTTGATTACCGTTAGATCAACTAAAGATCTCATGTACTCCTCAGTAACACTTTCTTTCGTCTTTTTCAAAACATCAAGTGTGTGTCCTAACGTTTTATTAGATAAGTCTCTAGCTGTTGAAATTGCAACAGGATAGGCAAAACTGTTTCCATAATATCCCATAGGAATGAAAGATTTTTAGTGACGAATTCTAATGTGTAAAACAAAGAATTCTAATGTCCAAAATTTCTAGTTGTTGAAAGAAAATACTCTTATACTTGTAAAACAAAGATTTTGAAAAAAAAAAAACAAAAGATTCGGGGTCATCTTCATGGGTTAATTCGGGTTATGTCAATAAGGAGGGTTAACAATGTATCCTTACCCTATATATACATATAGGATTTGAATCAAATGAAAACCCGATCTTAAATAGAAAACCCTTAAACCCTATCTCAACCGTTAGATCAACATTTTTTCTTTCTAATTTATTAATATGAAAATAGCATAAAAGTCTTTAACCACTAACCTATATATATAATAATTTATCTCTTTTCTCTCATTTAAAATCACCTATATATATAATAATTTATTAATATCAAATTTCTTTCTCATCTATCTCTTCTCTCTCCATCTATTTAAAAAAATGTTTTTTAAAATTTCAAAACAACAAAAAAATGTATATTTTTTATATAAAATAAAAAGAGTAAATTGCATAAATCGTCCTTTAAATTCACTTAATTTACGGATGTCGTCCTTTATTATAAATATTTACATAAATCATCCTTAAAAATGATAATTCATAACGGATTTCATCCTTTTCATTGATATAAAGGACGATTTATGTTATGTAAATAAAGGACGATTTATGTAATATAAAGGATGAAATCCATTATAAATTTTCATTTTAAGAATGTTTTCTGAAACTATTTTTAATAAAGGACGACATCCATAAAATGAGTGAATATAAAGGACGATTTGTGTAATTTGCTCAAAATAAAAAAACATATTTTTACAAGAAGATATAAAAAATTACACATGCATATAAATAAAAATGTATAAGTTTTAATACACAAAGTATACTTTACTCGAAATACTACACATGTGTAGAAATAAAATATACACATGTGTATATTTTAAATATTTGAGATTTATAAAATATTACACCTACACATGTGTACGTAGTTTTTGGTGTTTTAATTAATTTGATGTTCTTTTATAAATTTACACATGTGTAATTTTTTGTTTCATATCTAAAATACAAATGTGTAATATTTATTATGGTTGAAAATATGTAATATTGTGTTTGTGTATTGAAATTTGTGTTTGATACACATGTGTATATTTTTTTTGTTTTTCTTTAAAAAATAATTTTTTTTTATTTTTATAGTCTAACATAAAAAAGAGAGAGAGAGAGAAAAGAGAGGAGAGAGAAGAGAGAGAAGAGGGAATATGACATTAATTAATGAATAGAGATGAGAGATAGTGAAAATAAAGTCATTTATACCCCTTAAAAAGTATAATATGTATATTTTTTTTCTCAAAAACCACATTAAAATATTTAACTTTAATTATGGACAACATGTTTTTTTTGTTTAATTAATTAGAATTTAAAATAAGTTTGATCTAACGGTCCACGTATGGTTTAAGGGTTTTCTCTTTAAGATCGGGTTTTCAAAGGATTCAAACCGTATATATATATATATATATATATATATATATATTAAAGATTACTTGATTATATATCTACATATGATACAGATTTACAAATAAAAATCAATATGATTTAGTATTATATACTAGAAATAAAAGTAAGTTAAAGTTAATATTAATAATAATAATAAATAGGGTTATACCCGCGCTTCGCGGCGGTAATCAGGCCAATTGATAATAAAGTTCTGACATTAATGTTTACCGTTGTAAAAATGAGCATTGAAAACATGAAAACGAATCTATAAACACCAAATAAAAAAGTCCGAAGATATATTTAAAAAACATTTATACCGCGCTTCGTGGCTTTAATCGGGTCAATTGATAATAAATGCAAGACTTGAATCAGATTTAAAAAAATTATACCCGCGCTTCGCGGCGTTAATCGGGCCAATTGATAAAAAATGCAAGACTCGAATCAAATTAAAAAAAAAGAATTTATACCCACGCTTTGCGGCGTTAATCGGGCTAATTGATAATATAAGCAAGACTCCAAGCAGATTAAAAATATATATACTCACGCTTCGCGGCGTTAATCGGGGCAATTGATAAGAAATACAAGACTCGAAACAGATTAAAAAAAAGAATTACAACTGTAGCAGCGTTGGATCCTTACAAAAAAAATTAACACTGTTCGGATATCGTTAAAAAATAGGATTACTATTATATAATAACAGTAATCATTATTAATTTTTATTATTATAAGATAGTAATTATTATTAATTAGGCCATTTTTTTTTTGACTTTATCGTAAAAAATAGGATTATTTTGATTTTATCGTCAACAAAAAAAAATTTAGCACTGTTCACTCAACTTTCAGATGTATGTATTATAATATAATAAATGATTCGTGATGTGATAATAAAAAAAATAAAAAATGGTTTCCGTTTGTGGCTCGTGCCATATGTGTGACTTAAAAAAATCATGGGTTTTGGTGCTTGTGAAATATTGTTAATTATAACCTTAATTAGAAGTGACGGTGGGTGACCCCACCGCCACCTCCTAAACATATATATTTATTGGGACAACAAAGAAACCTTTGTGACTTTGCTGTAGTGGTTTTGGCTTTTTTGGATTTTTCTCTTTGCAGTACACGCAGGTTCGAATCAAGTAGAGTAAATATTTTAAGTTTAGGATTTTTTTGGTATCTTTCTTATTATTTTTGTTTGTATCTTTCTTATTATTTTTCTTGGGTTGCTATTTGAACTAGGGGGGTGTTTGGTTCGGTTTTTGACTAAAACCGAAACCGACATAGTCGGTTTTTAGTTATTAGGAACCATTCGATTTCGGTTTTTTTTGTCGGTTTCGGTTCCGTTTATTCGGGTTTTTTTATTTAATTTTTTTGTTTTTGCTTTTTTGTTCTCTCTCACACACAATATTAAAAGTACAAAGATGTTTAACAACAGGTTATTCATAAATTAATTGATCAAACACAAACTAATCAAAGTAAAACTAAATATTTGTCATCATATTCTTACATTTAAAAAAAATCAAAAGTAAATAACTAAATATACAATAATTTCGGTCTGCACTATTTAAAACTAACACCTGACGTGACTAGCGTACACTAGCCACCATTTCTGCATGAATTTTTTCACTACGCATACAATATCAGGTACTATCATTTACAGAAGACAATCAATTGAAAGTTTACAAAAGATGCTATTCCGCCGCGAAGCGCGGCAACGCCTTCTAGTTGTTAACAAGTTGTAATTTCTAATACTCTAGAGTCTGGAATATCTTTTATCCAAACTTTCGGCGGGTCACTATAATCAACGATATTTAATAGTCCAATATAGGGCTGAAATCTCAAATAAGTTAATATCACATGATACGAATTTAATATAGTATTATTCCATTAGTTTTTTATAGAATTCGGATATGAGATCGTTTTTTGAACTTCATTTTTTTACGAATCTAAAACATAATTTATTTTGTGTGTTAATCGATTATGGGTTTTTGGGGTTTTGATCGAAAGAGATTCACCATAACATCAAAAATTCATAAAATATTGTTATGACATCATAATAAACATAAAATTTTGTTAACTTCTTGTGAACCTTGACTTGATTGTGGTGCTTAGTGTGTTGCATTTTGTGTATCTCGTTGGCTTCCTTTCCCACCTTGACCTTTTCAGGCTCTCGAATTGTGTTCCTTATTCTTACACCGCCTCTTGCAATGAAAAATACTCACTGGTGATATGAATTCAATCACTTGCAAAACGAAGCAGAATTGGTTCAATTGTCATCAAAGATAGTTTAACTTAGAGAGCTTAAATTCCTCACTAACAACACAACCATTTTTCCTTTATGCATTCAGTCACAAAGCATGAATTTTTCAGTCCTTTAGGAAATTATATGTTAGATAGATACAACTAACTATATCTCACATTCAAGTATTAAAACACATATATGGTTTTAAAATGGTGTAAATAAGTTTCTTCATGGATTGATTTAGTTTCGTGCCTTTTTTTCTAATGATCAAATATTGTTATTTCATAAAATCTGTATGCTAATAATTAAAAATAAATAAACAAATAACATTTACATAATAATTTTTCTGTCTTTTTATCTTATTAAATACATCTTTTTCTTATTAAATAACAATTTTAAATACTAATTATATTATTTGTACCTTTATAAGTTTTTAATATTTTTTAACATGTTAAAAAAAGATATATTATTAAAAAACACATTTTCCTAAAAAACAATTATTATAAAATATGAAAATTTTTACATCAACGGACTTTTCAAAAAAAAGAAAAAGAAATAATTTAAAACTTTTCTTTCTTAAAATTTATGAAGTAACGTAAAAAAATAAAATCAAAAAAATAATTCAAACCAATGTTTTTAAACAAAGAGATATTTATAAAAAAGGAAACATTTTCAAGAAAAGAGATTTTCAAAACAAAATGTTTTAAAAGACAAACTATCTAAAACACCAAAGTTGAAAAAAATTTCTTTATTCTTTTATTAAACTTAATTATTTAGTTATGCATATTTTTATTCATGTTTTATTTTGAAATAATGTTTTATAATTTTTAAATATATATAATTAATATTTTTTATTCAACCTGCATAATTTACGGTTATTAGCCTATATTTTGTAAAATAAATGACATTTTTCAATGCATTTTTTTTTAAAAACAAGATGTTCAAAAAACAAACTTTAAAAAAATTAAGTTTTAAAAGATGATTTATTGCTAATATAATCTATCTATTATAATAAATAAAGGTTTATAAGGACACATGTCATGTTTTTAGAACACCTCACATTTGGTTTCCCTCATCTCTCTCATATTAAATACATTTTATTATAAATATACTTTTTTACATTATTAAATTAAAAAAATTAATGCATTTAAAATATATTTTTTAAAAACATACTTTTTAACAAAATTCAAATTATTATAAAATATACAAATTTTAATTTTTTTAATTGAAATGTTTAAAGAAACAAACTTTGAAAAATGTAATGTTTAAAAGTAATATAATTATTACTTGAAGTATAAATTATACCAAATTTTAATGATATTTCATACTAGAATTTAGAAGTTCATTTATTATTATTTATTAAATTTTTTCTATTCAACCCGTGTAATAGATGAGATATTGAGCTAGTAACTTATATATAATTTCTTTCATCTATTTTGTCTTAAAAAATCATTTTAAAATTTCAAAATTCTCTAACTAACCATATACTATTATTTTTATATTAATCCGTGTAATAAATAAGATAGTAGCCTATTTAATTATATATTAATAAAGTTGTAAAACAAATATCAATATGAGTAGCAGCGCGGGAAAAAAATTAAAAAAAAAATACAAACAATGTAAAGATTAGTTGGAGTAAGAAACTATCCTTTCGGGTTTTGATGCCTTCTGAAATACAACGAATAAAATTACAAAAATCGTTCTTTATATTTAGGAGAGCCTTTTTCTAAAAAATCTTTTTTGTCTAACAAGCTGAAAAAGATTCTTAAAAACTCGAAAACCGACCCAAACAAACCCCGATTGAGTTCATATTTAAATCATTGGAACCGGTTTGTAATTTCCTAAAACCTAAACCTTAAATCATAAACAATAAACGCTAATAATAAAACCAAAATTATAAAAACAAACCCTAAACCTAAAGATAAACCTAAAAGCTAAAAAAATGCCCTAAAACAAAAAAAAAAAACAAGTATTGTGGGTTCGATAAGAGACGGTTGCAATGCCATCGAAATGAGTTAAATCGGAGTTCGTTTGGGCCGGTTTTAGAGATTTTAAAAATCCTTTTTAGCCTTCTTAGGCAAAATAGACTTTTTATTTGATAATTGCCCTGCACACACAAATAACAGATCTCGTTAAAATTCAATAACAATATCAAACGTCTTTATATTCATGTTTTATAAAATCATGTCATTTTCACTTAACTTTACTGTTAACTATTTTGCTCCTATTATTTGGTTGAATTTGGTTTGCTCATTTTATAACCAAGCCAAACTGAATCAAATTTGGATGAAGTCATTTCACTTAACAATATTCTGAATTTTGTTCGATTTGATATTTGGTTCCACAACATATTTTCGATTTGATTTTTTGTTTATTAAAAACGTTCATTTTTTGACTAAAAAACCACTAAATTAAATACATTTGAAATTTTATTTTTAATTAATGAAAAATATTAGACTTATTTAAAATCAAAATTTAATTGAAAATTTAAATTAAAAAACCCTAAAATAATTTCGTTAATAAAAAATAAATAAATAAAGAGTAAATTTAACTGGAAATTTAAATATATAGCTTAAAATAAACTGGCAATTTAAATTAAGATAATCTAAACAAAAAAAAAATAGACAAATTGGCTTTTAATAATCCAAACTTTGATCAATTGGCCGCTGCCGGTCCCAACTATGAAAATCCCTAATAATGGTCCGAACTTTTGACATATTTACTTGTGGTGGACCGCCGTCAAAAAAACCTTAACGGCGTTTACTTTTTTTCGAGTTTCGAACGGATTTTTGAGGGCTTTTGTTCAGTTGGAGAACACGAGTCGAATGACGTATAACTTACCTCGAAACGTTGCTCCAAATTTCCCAATTTGATGATTTCTTTAATGAATTGAAAGTTTAAACACCAAAATTGGGAAATTTGATGTATTAAAAATGCTCAGTGAACGTATTAAAAATGCTCGAAACCCTACGATTTTTTTTAAAGTTTCTTTTTTGCTATTATATTGTTTGTAACGTGTTCAACACTGATTATTCATGTAACTGAAAAATAAAAGGTCAAAGAAGTGTTCAAGAGTCTTTGACCTGCACCTAGAGCTAATAGTTTGACTGAACCTATTTTGACATGTTGACCTGCCCATTTTGACACCTCTATGGTTTTGAAATTGTTCTGAAGTTTTTCATGATCATCAAATTGTTTGTAAGTACTTAATTACTCTGAATTGAAAGATCTTATTTTCTGACCAATAATGTGCTATGATTTCATTTAGGGCTCCACCATTATCTAAGAAGTCGAACAGGTGGCATTTTAATGGAAAAAGAATTCCAAAAAAGAGTGGCTCACTGGGAAGCCCATGGAATGCTCCAACAAATTCATTTGGCTGGTCCAGTTCACCAGTTAAAGGTACATTTCTTCTGAAAAATTGCTACTTTTCTTTACTAGGCACTTGTTAGTTGTTACATAAATTATTCATATCTTCATTATGTCTCCCCTGATGATATAGCTTTAGGTTCTTAAAAAAATGAGACTGATGGTTAATTTAGAGTGGCAAATTGGGTTGGGTCGGGTCTGGTCACGGGTCAAATGGTAAATTTTGTATGGGTTGGGTCATTGTGTTGGCCCAAGACACATCCATTTTTTATTTAGATAAATAATTATTTTGTCAAGTATTGTTACCCAAATTTTAGTATTTCACTAATAATATAATTTCTTAAATAAAATGATAATATTGGCTTAAAATTGAACTTATTATCTGTAAGTATAGGGTTATTGTGTTATTTGTGTAAAGTGTGTTTTAGTGGCAAGTGTCATGTTGTAAATATGAAGGGTTGAATTGTAATTAGGTCAATAGGTTACATGTTTCTGTAAACGTTGTATTGTTTGGGATGGCAACGCTTCAATATGTGCATATATCATGTAACATTCCTGTATTTATTAAAAAATTTTTTTTTTTAAATAATTTAAGACGTCATTTCATCGAGTTTCACACGTACACACATAATCATACATTAAATATATGTGTATATATATATTTAATAATGATAGAGTTAGATATATATATATATATATATATATATATATATATATATAAAGACACATATAAGTATATATGAGAAAAACAACTTTAAACAAAATTTAATATACAGTTGCATATGAATGTTTATTTATAATTATACAACTCAAAGAAATAAAATTCAAACTTATTTTTATAAGAAAAAAATATTTTATAAAATAAGTTATAAAATAATATAATTAAACAAGTTATAAAATAAGTTATAAAAAGGTTTTATAAAAGCTATAATTTGTAAATAAATAACTCAAACAAATAATTTAATTATAAATATATAATTTTTAATCACAAAACATTATGGATTAATAAATAAAACATTTATAATATTACAATATTTCAAATATCTTAATTTTTACAAACTTTAAAAAAGGGCTAATATAAACTATTGGGTAAAAAGTGTCAAAAAAAAAAAAAAAAAAACTCATATTGAGAGGAAACTGGGAGGGGCTATTCTTGCCAAAGCCTTATAGTTGTTTTCCCCCTCTACCCGGTTCCTTGCTCCACCCGACCCAACTCCATCCTCAAACCATTTCGACCCAGTTTGCAAATCCGATCAATTCCAGTCGATGACAGCTAATCAAAACCATTTTAGGCAAGTTTCGAACGTGTAAATTGGATTGCAATCGCAATAATGGTCCATTTACAGCCAATAAACGCGTGAATCCTTCCCAAACATAGAACACCCGATCGGAAATTCAAATTCGAACAAAATGTGTATAAAAACTCAATTGACTCGACCTAAACAATCTTTTGACACCTACGAAACTTTCTGTGAACCCAAAACCAACTCACAAGCTGATACACTCGTGAATCAAGGTCTTCCAAAGCTTCGGTCGTCGTCTTCTGTCCTACAACCCAAAACCAGTTCAAACATAACCAAAGGTAAGTAAATCTTACATAAATCTACTCGTTTTATCATCTAGAACATTAGCCCTATGGTTGGGATATCAATCGAGGACCCATCAATCGAATTTGAAGGGAAAAGGAACCAGGGCTCGAATCTTTTTCTTCTGCTTATAATCTGATTGGGGATTCAAGTAAGTTATATGTTAAAACTATTATTTCTGGACTTAACTAACAAACCAGAGCTCCGGATCAACTGGTAGCATCATGAAGTCCTATCAACATGGTCTCGGGTTCGAACCACACACCCTCTTTTTTATTTAAAACCTATTTTAAAACATCTAATTTCATAGAAAAAAAAAATTTATATATAATAATATTCTGAAAACGATATATAATGTATTCTGTGAAAGAAAAAAAATGTTATTAATTTTTAAATAGATGATTAATAATTATAATTGATGATTAATAATTATAACACTTTATCTTATTTATTTATTTATTTAATTATTTATTCTTACTTATTTACATAATAGTAATAATAAAATAACTTAATAAAATTTATAAATTTACATAAATAAATAAGTTTAATAAATTTAATTATAACTCTTTATCTCATTTATTTATTTATTTATTCTTACTTATTTATTTATTCTTACTTATTTATAAATTTTATGAACATAATATGTGATTAATTTTATGAATTTATCATAAACTTATAAGATGTCATCTAAATAAATTATTTTCTTATATTTCATGAGAAATTAATAAATTTAATAATTGATTTATAAAAATTATTTTTATAATTAGGGAAACAAGAACTTTGATAATTTTGATTAAACATACAATAATTAAATTCTAAACCTTTAAATAAATACTTTGGGTCAACATTTGTAATTTAAACATTTTACCATTTTCATTTAAATCATAACGGAATTATTTGTGTTTATTCAAAACAAATTGAACCCGTTGATCTATTTCGAATTTAGAAAAATCCATAGAAAGACATAGTTATGTTAACATATGCTTAATGGATTACTTAGGTGGATTTTGAATTTGTTGGACATTATTGAACTATAATTTGACAACCATTGCAAGGACTAGCTCACACATTGAGGTGAGTCTTCATAGCCCCTCTTTTACTTATTTTGAACTTTTGGGGTGAAACATGTTATCATTTAACTTATTTTTACTTCTAAACATTTTCATGTGAACTTAGCTAATGGCGTTATAGTTTGTGAACTTTAGTTAAGGACATGCATTGATCACACATATCTAGTGACTATGATAGATCTATTGGACCGACCATTCCACCGTTGTTTGATTTACCCTTCGGGGGAAGCCCGCGGTGATAGTTTGCTAGCTTTGAGCATTGTTTGTAGTGCTAATCATTGGTCAAACATCATTTGTTAACATTGATGATCTGCTTTACTTGCTAGTTCATTTAATTATGTTCATTATGCTTTGTGTTCACATATGACATCATTTGTAACATTTTGTAAACATATTTTGGTGTGAGTATTCAAACCTATGAAACTCACCAACTATTCGTAGTTGACACTTGATTTTAAACATGTTTCAGGTGGAAATGACAAGTTAGCTATGCTAACGAGCTTGGATTAGCTTACATTTAATTTGTATTTAATGTATTAGAATTGAAACGATGTAACAGTTAGGGTTTAAGAATTTAAAGAAATGTAATAAATGTTTGAGTTTAATGTTTGAACAATTTACAACTTTATACCTTGTGCTATGAACAATCTACACTTCGTGCCGCCCCGATGTTTCCGCCATCGGTCGGGGTGTTACATATCACACAGATAAGCAAATCATCAGATCTTTTATCAAAATTTAAAGTTTGTGTTAAATTTTTGTAATTGTTATTTCAATTGTTTCTCTGATTACCTACAGATAATATATAAGAGGCTCTGAACATTAAGAATATACAATGTGATGACCCATTTTAATTTTTGTTTCTTTATCACTATACTCATTTGACCTTT
The DNA here is from genome assembly GCA_009363875.1 of Mikania micrantha. Taxonomy (NCBI): domain Eukaryota; kingdom Viridiplantae; phylum Streptophyta; class Magnoliopsida; order Asterales; family Asteraceae; genus Mikania; species Mikania micrantha. The sequence continues at coordinate 67,978,463 of CM018695.1, forward strand.
AGAGATGAAACATAATGACATAATTCGAATTGACCCATATTTAAGTAAATGGGTCAAATGGTTCAGCATGGCAACTTGTAGTGATATTTTGTTGGCTTTATAAAAATTGCAACCTCTCCTTTATTAACTTCAGTATATGACTTTTACTCGACGTTTCACAAGACCCCAAACAGAAAGAAGTTTTCAAAGGAAGAATGGAAGGAATTCACAGAGGAATCAACCCGAGAATCAGTCGCTGAGTTGGCATCTTCACCCGAATTTACTGATTGGGTGATCAACAAAGCCAATAGAATCAAGCTTCTTCCTGAAACGGGTCAGACGATGATGTCAGCAGGTCAGATGATGATGTCAGCATGTCGGATTCTACGGATGGATATTTTAGAAAAGCAGACAGACGTGGTTTCTTCAACTGGCGAAAGCACTGATAAATCACTGGGCCGATTTATGGGCAATCTTGAAGTTTTTATAGAAGGATGGTTTGTGTATTTTATTTGTTCTTATGGGGGTACCACTTTGAATAGAATGTACATTTGATGAACATGTCATTTTCCCTTAATTTTTCTTGCAAAAAAGTTGGTCTAACAGATAAGAAGTTTTGGTAATTAAATGTTTTTTCTTTTACCAAATATCCCAGTGTTTGCGGTTTGTATAGATTGCTATCGTCTGGTTGGAAACCTTCTGACTATTGTAATTTGTAAAATGTGTTTTAACTTCTACAAGCAGCAGTTGGGTTTTTGCCTTTTTGGATTATGCTGTTTTGGATCTTATTCGGTGGCAGAAATCTAAACCGAACCAAATTTTTACCCAAACTGAACCGAATAATAAAATAACAATTTGCTTTGGTTTTAATAAAAGGACTAACTAGTAAAATTATTTAATAATTGAATATTTGAATATAAACGGATGTTAATGGAAATAAACAAACTAATTACCAAACGTTCACGAACCCGTTGCTACTTTAGATGAAGAACCAACAAGTTGATGGATCATAACCCTAATGATATAAGATAATTAAAGATTTCTCTGTTTTTCATGATGAGAGAAAGATAAAAGAATAACGCACCAAGGCATAACTTTTACTTGTTCAAATAACAATTAAGGCGAAGCAGGGTCAGGAACGATGAATCTTTTTATGATCAAAAGAAACATTAGTTTTGAAGCAAGAATTGATTTTCCTTTATACCTAATATAATGCATGAAAGAATCTTTAAATAATCATAAATTCGCTTGAAAAGCCTACATTGTGGAAGAATGATATGTATATGTGATATTAGATATTGACTAGTTATATACGAGCTAAAGATATATCTAATTTTTCGTCCTAATAAAATGAATGGACACAATCTCTGTTCATGTTTGTTCATTTAATTAATCGAATGTAATTTTTTGTTCGTGTTCCTTCATTTGTTAAACGAATAAACATAAATGAACTTTTTACCGAACAGTTCACGAACTGTTCACTGAACGTTTGGTTTGTTTACGCATGTATGACTTTAGTTTAGAGAGTGATTATGTAAAAATTCATAAATAGAAGGCATGCTTAAAGGAAAAAAGAAGCCCTTTTGGAGAATAGTTTTTAGAATTATATTCCCTTGCTCCATTTTTTTTATAACCATAGGAACCCACTTGTGTGGTAAACCCCGGGTCCCACCAATACCCAACAAAACGAGAGGAACATGTAAAACGCGGTCGCATGTAACCGAATCAGTAGCTTTCAAGGAAAATTGTTGCAAGTGGGGATTACACTTAAGATCTCTAGTATGTCTCTCATCCACTCTAACCACTGCAGAGTGTCCTTGGAGGTTTGCTCCAAATTTTTTAGCACTTTTAGTATAGACATGGCTTAGTAGTACAATATGATGAAATCATGGTGAATATACGTGATCTAAATCTTGCCATCCAGTTCAAGCTTCGAGTCCCATAAAGACTGATGTTGACACCGGCTCAACATAATTGGTGATGAGCCTTTGAGGGGTTGGTTGCTAGTATTTCTTATAAAATATTAAAAAAAAATATTTTCCTTTTAGAAATTTATATGTTGGCTACAAGTTTCTTCATAAAAATGATTTGTTCGTGCTTTTTCTAATTATCAAATCTTCTTATTTTATAAAAGCTTTATAAAAATAACTAAAAATAGATTAGACACATATCAGTAATCTAGAGAATCTACAAGCTAATTTACTCTTTTCAGTCTACAATTAAATGCATCTCTCTTTTATTGAGTAACACAATTAAATACTAATTATATTATTCATATCTTTATAAGTATATAACACAAATTTTCTTGACACGTTAAAAAGGACGTTTTATTAAAACCAGACTTCTTAAAAAAAATAATTACAAAATATAAAATGTTTCTAAAACAAAAAACTTTCTAAAAATACAAACTATTTTTTTAAAACATAAAAAATTTATAAAATCTATTATTAAAAAAATAATTCAAAATCAGTGCTTTAACAACAAGATATTTATAATAAATCACTTTTTTTTTCTTTTCAAAAATAGCTTTTTTAAACGAAATGTTTCACAAAACGTACTGTCTAAAAGACGAAAGTTGAAATGATGATTTTATTCTATTGTTATATATTTTTAAATCTAATTATTAAACAACTGATGTTTCTTTATTTAAATTGTTTAATAGACAAGTATCAGGCTATTTCTTTGTATAAAAAATGACATTTTTCGAAACAATAATTTTAAAACAAGATGTTGGAAAACAAACTTTTAATAAAAAAAGTTAAAAAATATTATTATTATTTTATTACTTAAAATAATAACTTATACACAACTTTTATCATATATATTAAAAAAATCATTTAATAATTTCTAAATTTTATTACTAACTATTAAATATTATATGTAGCTCCTTTAAGGCATAAAATACTAGTGTAGTTAATTATATATTAATAAAAAGATTAATTATAATTTTGTTACAATCCTTTTGGGTATTGATGCCATGTGAAATATAATCAAGAGTAAATTACTGATATAGTCCATATAGTTTGCTAATATTTCGCTTTTGGTCTACAGGTTTCATAATTACTCATTTGATCTCAAACTTTAAATATTTGTAACTCATACAGTCCTTTGGTTACCAAATTACCCTAACATAAGAACTATATGTGTTACAAATGTTTGAAGTTTGGGATAATATGAATAATTTATGAAATCCTATTAACAATACAAATGTAGAACGGTGTGACATTAAAAAGAATGATTTGAGTTTGTGGCTCGTGCTACATGTGATACTTAAAATTTTTTTGGGTTATGTTACTTTTATACCTTTGGTGCCTTGTGAAATATAACGGTCATATTATTCTCATACCTACCTAATATTCCTTACATCTTTTATACATCTATATATTTATATGATACGTATATGATGATAATTATTATTTATCAGAATTTCTAAGTTTAATGATTGTACTTTTATACGTTTCGTATATGCCTATATGAGACGTATAAGTCCTATATGAGCGTATAAGAGACCGATCATTGTCGAAACAGTAGGTGTTAGAATGCGTTATATGTTTCATATATGTTTATACAAGACGTATAATGTCAGTAGGGTATTAAAATAAAAAAGTTAGGTGTGTAAATAACTACCCCAAAAGATAATCAATGATTTATCAAACGTAATACGATGTAATATTAAAAAAAGATGATTTGATTTTGTGGATCGTGCTACATGTGACACAAAAAAAATGATATTTGGTTCGATTTTGGGGTCATGCCTGGAATCACTGGGTTGACTTATCTTTTTTATTTCATTCATCGTCAGTAGATATAGATTATTTATGGGCTTCGTTATTCACAAAAATTTTTTATGTTAACATCCCACTGATATTATATGTAACACCCCGACCGATGGCGAAAACATCAGAGTGACACGAAGTGTAGATTGTTCATAGCTTAGGGTATAAAGATGTAAATAATCATTCAATGCAATTAATTCAAACATTCAATACATAGTTAAATAAATTCAAACCTAACTATTACAGCATTCAATTTAAAATTCAAATTCAAATACATAATTCAAATCAAACAAAACCAAATCCAAGCTCATGTGATTGCTAGTTTCCATTTCCTCCTGAAACATGTTAAAATCAAGTGTGAACTCAAAGAGTTGGTGAGTTTCATAGGTTTGATCATATAAATAAAATAGTTTTTAATAATAGATAAGTTCAACACATGTGCAACATAAGCCAAATGCACAAAGCTTGTAAGTGAAACTAGGGCAGATCAGATAGTTAAGTTTGACCAATAGATAACAATCACCACAAGTTTTCCTTTAAAGGAGAAAACCCAAAATGGGTGGGTGGTCAATCCAATGGTACCATTATTGCTTCCAAATAGTTAAGTTATGATCAATGCAAGTTCAACAAACAAGTTCACTACAACTAAGGTCAATAGCTAAGTTCACATGGTTTAAAGATAAGTTAAGTTCATAACATGTTCCACCTCTAAAACATAAAACAAGTAAAATAGAGGCTATGAATACTCACCTTTAAGATGAGTTTGCTAGCTTTGAAATAGATGTTCAAATAGTAGTTCAAGTAGGTCCAATAAGCTCAATATACACCTATATAGTTCATTCATATAAGTTCAAATAACTATGGCTTCTATGGAATACCTAAGACCTAATAATTCATAAAGCTCGGTCTTGATAATATAGTTGGATATTTAACAATTTGTTTTATTCAAAATGATAATTAAATCTTATTTGGTTTTGTTTACATTTAAATTTTAAATAAAAATTTCTTTTAAAGTTGAATCCTTTTAAAATGTAAATCTTTAAATGTTTTTATCATTAAGATAAGTTCAAGTTTATAAAATATATTGAAAAATAAAAATAGAAACAAGTTTTTATCTTTTTGTGAGTTTTATAAATAAGGGTTTTAATAAAACTATTAGATTTATAAACGTATAAATAAATGCTTTGTTTATTGGTGTTTTATAAAGATTGATTTTATAATGTTTGTAAAAATTCAATTATTATTTATATAATACAAGTTGTTTAAAAATTGTGTATTTAAATATTTAAAGTATACATACATGTATACATAGACATGTATGTGAGTTTGGAAATATTAGAATAAAAATATATATAAAAAAATGTTATAAAAAAAAATTATATGCTTTTATTAAAATAGTTAAAACCTTTTTATTTAGTTATTTATTTATATATTTAAAAAAATATATTTTTCTGAAAAAATTTCTTTTTCTGAAAATAATATAAATTTTTATTTATAAAAATTTCTGGTGAAAACGGATATTAAAAATGGTTCACGGATTAAAAGTTATGAAAAAGATAAGATTTTTAAAAGAAAACCCAGCCTCAGCCGGGTCTCGAACCGGAGACCTCTCAACCCGCAAACCCAAGCTTAAACCAATTGATCTAGACCAAAGTCTGCGAAAGAAGTGGTTTTCAATTATATTTAAAATGAACCGAACCTGGTTCCCTATTTCAGATTCTTCCCCAAACCGAGCCCTAATCCCTTGGTCGATCCGATTCACAAGATATAGAACCCGATGGTGTTTATAACCATAGGGCTTTCGTTCGTGGATCAAAAACGAGTACGAGGGTGTATGAAACACCTACCTATGTTCGCGATTGACTGGATTTCGACCGAGAGGAAGTAACACGAACGAACCGAAGCTTCTTGGATCTTGAATCGCGATGTACCGTGTTTGTGAATGTGTTTTTCGATCACAGAGTGTTTCGAAATGGTTAAAGGGAGACATTGGATGGATCAATTCGAGTTTTTATACACAAATTAGTCGAGTTTAAGCTTTCGGTCGTGATGGTTATTTTGGAAACGATTTTTCACGCGTTTAAGGAATTAAATGACATTAATTGATGATATCAATCACATAACGCGTTCGAATAGTTGCCTAAAATGATCGGGATTAGCTGGAATGAGCTGTATGTGCGTGGTATGGAAACCGGGTCGCGATTGGGTCGAAAACGGGTTTGGGTCGGCTGTTAGAGGGAGACGGGTAAGGGGAAAGGGAGGTTTGGGTTAATGGCAGATTCAGTCCCTCACAATCCCCTTTCTAACACAGCTTTTATGTTTTGACATTTTAACCCCTCAACTTTTATAACTCTTTATAAAATTATATTTATGCTTCCTAATTAATATAAATTGATTATGTTTTTATAAAAACATTATTTTAAATGTCACATTATAATTATAAAACTTAAAACACATTTATTTGTCTTATTTATTTAATTATGAATTATTTCTAAGTCTTACAAAACTTTATTAATTATTATTATTATTATTTTTTTGTTGCCATTTCTTTAAATAGTTAATCCACATACATATTTATATGCATATTTAATTAAATATTTATTTAAGTTATTTTCTTGTACATATACATATACTTATGTATATGTGTACTTGTGTAAAGAAAAAAAATCCAAATGACGTCATAATTCCTTTATTAAACATAAATGTTTATTATAAATTTCGTAAATGTTACATTATACACCTGCATATACATACACGAGACATATATATCGCGCTCTTTGACATCCAATGATTTAACAATAATTGATCACATATACGCAAGCCCGGCTTTAGTATATTAAGAAAAAAACCCTAGCTTAGTGTCACCAAAATTCAGGAGCCTTAAATTTTTGTGTTTTAACAGCCATACTATCATACTCATTCTTCAAAACTACACCCATATATTCCTCGATTTGCTTGGATTTGAATCTAAGACCTTATTATAAGAGACAATGCCTCTACCAAATAAGATAGTCCTACAATGGCTTTTGGGCTTTTTTTGTTGTGACGAATTCTAATGTGTAAAAAAAATTGTTTTTATATTTGTAATTAATCTACATATTTTCTTTGTGTTTATCTTTTCTGAGCTTTCTCCTTCATGATTATCTATACTTTTTATGTTATAAGCTCGGATAAAATACGAAAGTTTTATTTACAATAGAAAAAAATCACACTTTTTTGCTCCTCTTTGGGCCGGCCACCAAAAAGCTTGAGCCGACCCTGCATATACGCCGCATATAGGACGTATACGATGCATATGAGAGTCCAATCATTGACACTTACAAATTCTGACAAATAATGATTGTTCTATACGCCTCATATAGGCCTATACGAGACATATAGGGGATGTGTAGAATGTGAGGTGAGTGTGTGAATAACACTACCCTTATTTATCTATTTATTTATTTTCATTTATTTATTTATTTATTTTTTCTGGTGATGCCTTTTCATTGATAGTGCTCAACTCACATCTTTGCCTCCTGAAACAGAAACATTGTTTTGTAAATTTTTTTCTTCTCAGCATTCTAATTAATTTAATCACTTTTCTCGGCTAATACCAACTCTGTTTTATTTTCCATACATTGGAAAGATTAGTTTGTAAAAAGAAACCAGTAATTAAATAGCTTAACTCACACTCCTTTTGTTATTCATTATTAATTGCGACTTATTTGGGTTGTTTGAAATTATTACAAATCATAAAATTTATCTATATTATTCTATTATAATGAATTTGTGAACGTTTTTGAAGTCTGAACTTTGAAATGTTGTTTGTGAATCTAGCTAGTAAAATGTTTAATTTTGGACTCAGCATATGGGGAAAAGAAGGCAAAACAAAAACAAAAAATTATGAAATTTTTCTTTTTAGCTTTATGTTGGTTGTTTGAGTCGTTAAGGTTCTTCAGATTTATCCGAATCCAAAAGGAATCCTAATTCGAATAGATTCGGGTCAGATGAGATTCGAATCAATTCGAGTAGAGGTGCTCAAACCGGTTTTTTTGCTCAAACCGGTCATGTTTGGTCAACAGATGGTCAAAACCAGTTTGGGAGATAAGGATGTCAAACCTATAGGAACCGATTTGGACCGGTTTGAAACATGTTTGGAGGGATTGAAACCGGTTTGTGAGACGAAGATGTCAAACCTATTACAAACCGACGGTTCGGACCGGTTTGAAAACCTGTTTGGGTGAAACCGGTTTGAGGGGTGTCAAATACCGATTTGGGAAGCCAAACCGGTTTTTTTGCCCATGTCTAAATCTGAGTCAGGTCGGGTTTGGATGTTGACAAGGAAAATCAAATCCGAATAACCCGATTCGAATAAACCAAATAACTCGTAATCTAATCCGATAAACGCCCTTAGAGGGACCAACTTGATGTTTACTTATGTATGGATGCATGAATTTATGCATTTGACATGTGCTTCACACTAACATAACTAAACATAAGTGAAGAATTTATTTTTAGACAGTTTCAATCCATCATGCAAAAGAATGTTCATTCTTTACTCTTTGCTACACATACAGAGTTTACAAACTCTGTAATTCATTGTAGTCTAGTCCATTTTGCATGTGCTTTTAACACCTACACTTTTTGTATAGTAAATTTGAAAAAATAATTTAGATATATATATATATATAAATATATATATATAATGTAAAAAGAAAAAAGTAAAGAAAGAAAGGTTAGAGAAGCATAGAAATGTCAAAAGACAAAAAAAACAAAGAAAAAAAGATTTTACGCTAAAAAATCAGGAAAGAATGAAATAAAATATAAAAATAATAAATATTATATACTTTAATGAAATAAAAAATAGCTACAAAAATAAAGAAACAAAGAAAAGAAACCAAAAGAGAAGTTGAATTAATAATAAGGAACTGAGGTGTAGTTAAAAGAAGTAAGAAAATTACACCGACCATCTCAAATGAGTATATAAGAATATTTACGTTTTATAGACGTGAGAAATATTAAGGTTAAAAAAAAGAAGAGAAATACTATAAGATTGTAAAAGAGCAAAAAATAAAAAAAAAATAATAAAGATAAGATATTTAAATGAATAAAGAAAAATAAAAAAAATAAAGAAGCAAGGCAAAAAACTTAAAGAGAAGTTGACTTAATATTAAGGAATTGATGCAATTAGTATAAGGAAAACAAATTATACCAATCTTCTCAAATGAGTATAATAATATTTATGTTTCATATAAATGAAAATATTAAATGTAAAAAAGATTAAAAAAGAGCAAACATTCAATTAAATAAAATAATAAAGATGAATTTTGTGAAAAACCAAAAATTCTTCAATGACCTTTCATATTGAGTTATATAGAATCAGTGACGGAGCTTGACCAAAAGTTTATGGGAGGCGAAATAAAAAAAATTAAAAACTTTTACACTACGTATCAGAAAATGTACACTACTACACGAAAAAACAGGGGGCGGTCGCCCTCTCTCGTCCCTACAAAGCTCCGCTCCTGTATAGAATGGTAAGTCAAGAATGCCGCCAGATCTAGGAACAACAAATACGAGCTTTTCATTGCAAGGAAACAAAGGGTGATATATGCGTTTATGACTTTCTTCGTTGTCACATCGACTTCAGTTTTAATAAACTGTCACATCAGTGGCGAAGCTTGGCTGAAAGTATAGGGGGGGCGAAACTTTGCCACTTATAAATTTTTTTTCCCTAACGGCCTAAAGCTAACAGTTAAATGTTCGGGTTAGCGATTCGGGTCGGGTCGGGTCAAAACGTCAAACAATAAAAAGTAGATTTTTTTGAAACAAACAAAGATTTAAATAATTATCATGCTGAATGAAAAAGTTAAGTACCTTAAAGAAGATTACAACTCAGCGCGACGACCTTTAAGATTTTTAAATTCATCGATTATTGATTCCGAGTCAAAGTTTTCGGCAATTTCCTTCTCTATGTAAATCACCAAGCTATTCGCAAGATAATCGTCTGACATCTTATTACGAAGGCGATTCTTGAATATTTTCATTGCTGAAAACCCTCTCTCTGTTGTTGCAGTCGAAACCGGAAGTGTCAGAATTAACCGAATCACTCTATCAACCAAATAGTATGTTTCACGTTTCTTAGTATCCACAAGACTTTTGCATAGATCAGAAATTGTTGATGCACCACCTAACTTGATATTCTTTGACTTATCAATATTAAAAATTTCCAACTGATATCGTAACTGAATCTTCTCTTGATCGGTAAAATCTTGAGGATAATATTTTTCAACAAGAAGACAAATCTCATCAACATTAATCTCTTTTAAAGATAAACTTGAACTAAGAGATAACAACTCGATCGTTTCCTCGTTAAATCTACTATTTAACTCATGTAGTTGTTTGTCTAATGTGGCATTAAACAAATCTACTCTGTAATAATGTCCAAATGTAACATGAAGATCTTTTTTCCGAGGTCGATACCGAGTTGAAGTGTATGGAGCTTCCATATTTGGCAAATCTATTTGATGTTTATTACAAAAAAAAGTTACCTTTGTAAAAAAAGAATCCCATCCGTTGTTTCTAAAAGTGTTCAGATTATCCTTTGTTGATGAAACTAACTCCATAGCATTAAGAATATCCTGGGATTTCTTTTGTAGTGCTTTAGAAAGATCATTGGTTTTTCCCATTAGTTCCTTCATCAAGTGAAGAATGAACACAAACTCGAATGATTGCAAGTAACCGTAAGCTGTGTCAGCATCTCCACGTTGTGAATGAGTAGTATGAGATAAGTCTTCAATAATTCCCTGTAGAACAACTCGAGTAACATCAAACATTTCAATCATACTACAAACGGACTTAAAATGGGAACCCCAACGTGTATCACCAGGTCTACTTAATGTCCTAACTTTATTTAGTCCCGATCCCGATCCAAGTTCACCCAAATCTAACAACTTTTGAATCTCATCTGCCTTTGCCTTTTGTAACTCATCATGACGCTTACTAGAAGCACAAACAACATTAATTGTAAAAACCAAGTTTGAAAAGAATTGGTGTATTGGAATAATTTCAGTTGAAGCTGAAACCAAGGCAAGTTGTAACCTGTGAGCAAAGCAGTGAACATAATATGCACAAGGACAATAATCACGAACAAGTGCTTGTAATCCGTTCCATTTTCCTCTCATGTTACTAGCACCATCATAGCCTTGACCACGAATTTTTTGAACATCAAACTTATGTTGCAAAAGTTGATTCCACAAACAGGTTTTCAATGTTAATGATAAGGTATCCCTAACATGAACCAAATCTAAAAATCTTTCTCTTACGATCCCTTGTGCATCAACAAACCTCAAAACTATGGCCATTTGCTCTTTTTTCGACTCATCTCGTGACTCATCAACCATTACACAATAGTATGAATCCCCCACTTCACTACGAATATGGCATCTAACTTTATTTGCAATTATATCTAGAATTTCTTTTTGAATGTCACTAGAAGTATATTTTGAATTATACGGAGCGTTCTCTAATACAACTTTCGCAACTTCATCATTATAAGAAGCTAAAATTTTTAGCATTTCAAGAAAATTACCCCGATTCTTAGAATTAGTAGATTCATCATGTCCACGTAAAGCACAAGCTTGGTATGTCAACCAACGAACTACATCAATCGAAGTTTTTAATCGTAAACGGTTCTTTAATATTTGTTCTTGACTTTGTTTTTCAAAGACATTTCCAATGTGTGTTGCTTGGTTTAGCAAATTTTCACTATAAGTCACAGCATTTCTGTGTTGAGAAGAATCAATGTGGTTCAAGAATGCACAATTTTTCCCATCGTTAACTTTTTTCCAATTGTTAAAACCTTTAACAGTAAATGCATCATATCCGTTGCACACATTTGGTTTATCATTGAACAAGTAACAAAGAAAACAATAAGAAGCATTTGTTGTTGGTGAATACTCTAACCAACTAGGAAACATCTTGAACCAAGCATTTATGAATCTACGTTGCTTTTGATCTTTAGGATACTCTTTAAGATAAATTTGGTATGGTCCTAAATTCAAATAAGCACGTCTTACTTGTTCTCTTAAATTAACCGGACGATCAAACATTTGCATTCGTTTAGCCGGATCTCTTTCTAAATTGTTATCAACCAATTCATTACCAATTGGAATACCATGGTTAAGATTCACTTCATTAACCGGATGATCCGGCTCACTAGTTGAACATCTTTGACGTTTTTGTTTCTCTTGACGTGGCTTATCACTCTCTTCATCAACAACTTGTTTCTTAAAAAATGAATCAATAGTTTTCCCTTTCACCATGATATACCAAGAATCTGATTCTGACACTTAATTTATACCTAAAAACAGTTGGAACAAAAATCAAAACCCTAAAACCTAAATGTTTACATTCACTAACAAATTAACAATAAACTACAATTAACCTACTCAAAAACTTAATCAAAGCAAGTAACAACAAGGTGAGAGGCCGAAATTATTACCAATTCACGCAAGGAACAAGGCACTAAGGGCGGTAGGTCGACACTCGGCAGGGTCGCAGGGAGGCAGGGCAGGGGCGGTCGGCTGTCGGTGGTCTCGTACTCGCGTTGCTGCTGGTGGCTCTCGAGTCTCGCCGTCTCGGTGCGCTTTGGTCCTGCTGGCTGCTGGGCGAATGGGTGATGGGATGCTGCTGTGCTCGGCGCTGATGTCTGAAGTCTGAACAAGATCGGGGGACTTCAATTGGGATTTGGGAGTGATTTCTTTTTTCCGATTATGGCCAAAACCCAAAGGGAGATTCAATTGGGCTGGCCGCAGGTGGCCAAAGCCCAATTTGGGAGTGATTTATTTTTTGATTAATAAAGTAACTTAATTAATTGTTAATAGTTAATTAATTAATTTGATTTTATATGTTTAATTGTTTATAAATTATTTTAAATTTTTGTAATAATTTTTTAGGGGGGGCGAACATAGGATATATATATTTTTTCCAGGGGGGGCGAAATAAAATTTTTTTAAAAATTTTACACTACCGATCGGAAAATGTACACTACTAAGCGAAAAAACAGGGGGGGCGGTCGCCCCCCCCCCCCCCCCCCCCCCCCCCGTCCCATAAAACCTGCGCCCCTGTGTCACATCTTCTCCGGGGTAATCAACCATCAATTTCCTCCTTCTTGGACCTTCTTCATTTAACCTACGAGCAAAAGAATAATACATAAATACATTAGCCAGATTCAGGGCCGTCTCAAACGATTTGGGCCATGCACACTAAAATTAGAGACACTCTCCAAAAATAATGTAATAAACCTTCGTATTGTATTCGGGCTTGAGATCGAAAATCATAAACTAAAAAGTGTATACTTGATAGAGTTATAAATAACCTTATTGCACAAATCTATTATTATCAAATTGACTATGAAAAGATTCACAATTATCTTTGATTCTTTTTCTTGTATTAATATGAAAGGCAATTCACCGAAGTTCATTATGTGGATCACTTCAAGCTCACATTTCATAACTAAAGCTAATGACAAATGAAGGATTTCGAAGAAATTAGAGATTATAGGATTTTAAAAGGCCTAAGCTTTTATTTGAGTGCTTCCTCCATTAGGACGGCTCTGGCACATACTTTCTCATATCATGCTTGCTGGATTCTTGTTTCTCATCTTTGGATCGGTACGATAAGTATTATGCAACATTTTAGGCAAATCTCACATCGGTCGTGAACATGAGAGATTCCTGTCTCATGAACGCGTTTTCGGCTTAGCTGACTGTGAGGCACATGAAAACTCCATAGTTAAGCGTACTTAGGTTGCAACAATCCAGGGATGGGTGACATCTCTGGGAAGTTTCACCCGGGTAACCGAAGGTAAAACCGTGAATTCTGAGTGGACAAAGCTGACAATACTGACGGTAGATAGGACCGGATGGTACATATCAATCAATTGTACTTGCCTCCAAATTTCTGCCTGATCATCAATGTCAGAGTGAGGCTTCAGTTCTTGAGGTGTCGGTTTAGCCGGACTAATCAGTTAATTTGATCAAGGATTAATATTAATGTTGATATGTGTCATTTGATTGGTGCTAATAAAAAACTTATCATTATCCTTATGAAAGACGAGACAACATTATAATATAGCATTCTACATGGTTTTATAATTATATTAAACGCTTACAATGTCATCAAATATATTACTTAACCCATTTCGGCTTTGGTGCCATGTGAATAAAGTCAATGGTTCATCATCAGTCGTGCTACAATGTGAACATGTGATGCTTCACATTAGTAGTATTTGGTTTGATTTCGTGGCATATGTATTCCAATCCTTGGATCTCAAAGTTTGATTATGATCAGTTAATCTCTCACTATAAAACTGGCTTATTTCGGTTTCAAACCCGAAAAAAAGTATATTTAATTTAGAGTAAACTTCGTTTTTGCTTCTTGTGGTTTGTTCAAAATAACATTTTTCATCTAAAAGTTTTAAAATGTCTTTTATGCTCCATAAAGTATGCATTTTATATGGATCAGCTCCAACTCACTAACATGATTAATTGTTTATGTTAAATATAAGGTCATTTTTGACTTTTCAAACATTATGGCTATGTGCCATATACTCAAGTTACTAATACACAAAGGAACAACTTAAAGGACTAAATATGTAATTTACTCAAATATACACCCAAACCCTACCCACCCATATTTCTTCCCACGACCATGTAACCACCGTTGGCTACCACTAGCATCAGCCACCTCCAAAGTCGACCAGCACCAGGGTCAGCCACCTACAACATCGCCCACTGCCCGTGTAGCCATCGACACTAACGGTGTCGCCCACTTCGCTGAACACGGTTTCCTACCCTGATCACAATTTGCTATCTCTGACCACGATTCGGCCACCATAGCTGTATAATTCAACTCTGGAGACCTCCAATCAAATATTATGACACTCTGATCAAACCCTAGGTAGTCATATCATTTAACCTTTTATTGCAAATTGACTTGATTTTTAACAAAACACGCCTAGGGTTTGCAGTTTTTTAAGGCAATTTGTGTTGAATAAAACCCTCCGACAATGGTAAAGGAGGGTGTTGGTGGTGGTAGAGAAACGACGGTGGTGGGTATAACAATGTCGATGGTAGTTGTGGTATGGAGAGAGATAGGGATGGAATGCGATGGTGGCGATCTGGTTAGAGCAGTGGTTGGTGGCACAATGGCAACTTGGTGATGGCAGTCGGTTGTGCGATAGTGGTGGTCTAGTGATGGCCATGAGTGGTGATGATGACTCACTGCATTTGAGAAGGAGAGAGCAAAGGGTGAAAAGTCTGAAATGCCCTTATATTTAACGGAAACAATTAACGGTGTTAGTGAGTTGGAGCTAATCGAGACAAAATGCATACTTTATGGAGCAAAAAAGACATTTTGAAACTTTTAGATGAAAAGTGTTATTTTGACCAAACCACAAGGAGTACAAACAAAGTTTACTCTCTAATTTATAGTATTTTAGAAACGTAAGCAAAATAGATTTTTGCATTCAACGAAATCAATTAATCTCTTGGTTGTCCAGAAAAAAATTAATATTATAAATAAAACAACCACTCATCAATAACTTTAATGATATTATTTTAAAGGTCAAATTAAAGAAATTAATATATTATCCCTCTGATTGTAAAGTTTATTTCTATTTTTAGACCTTTCAATTTTTTTTTCTGAAACATTTTCTTATTAATTATGGTTTTTTATGATTAAAATAATTAAATAATAAAAATCCATGATTAGTAAATTTTTTTTTCTTATATGAAATCTCTTTATATTTCTTTTGATATTTGTCATCAAGAGAGTTGATACTTCGTCTTCAAGCATAAAATTTAACTTTTCATGTGCTTGTTTTTTTTCGTATAGTTTCTTGTATAGTGTCTAAACTTATAACAATTGTAACGTTTTATTTTTATCATATTTAATGCTTTTATAATCGAACCAAATGTAAAATTGAATGATTTACTTATTCACTAGTCGAATCGGTTACGCTGAATTTAAGAATGGATGATATAACAAGTAATTAATTCATTTGTATAATAAAAAACACAACTTAATTTGTTGTTTTCTAATGCATCACTATTGGCATTCTTAAAAATTTAAATATAATGATAAAAACAAATATTTTAAAAGAGTTAATAGAAAAAAATTAAAAGAAACTGAAAATCTACTATAATAAAAGAGTAGTTATGAGTCTTATGATGTTATGTGGAACATATAGTACATTTTAAGAGCATTCAACTAATGTAATCAAGTTTGTCAATTTTTTTAGTTTAGCCACTAAAACCTTCACTCTAAAGTAAAGCTGTAAAGAAACATTAGTTTACTATTTAATAATGTGTTATTAACAGATGTCATTTTTTTTCTTAATTTTTATTGGTGTTTTCTAATCTTATATTTTAGTATAAAAAAATAGAAAATACAATTACAATTTTATGAATATAAAATGTTTTTTTTTAATCATATTCAGACACTAAAAAGTGCGTAAAATATACTTATTTACAACAACAATACATGTAAATTTTTATTAAAGAAAATATTGCGTAACAAGTTTTAGTAATCACAATATATTATGAACAGTTTCTTAAACTAATAACACAAAAGCACGTGGTTGCTCTTTAAATCCCACACTCATTTACGTTTAGAAGTTTACTAGCAAGATGCCCGCGCGATGCGATGGAAAACAAAACAATTAGGTTACTGATTTTGGCTCATAGAAAGCTTAAACCACCTAATTTCTGTCAAATCAACTATTTTAACTTAAAAATTTGTTATGATAAAAAAATTCATAATTTAAAATGCTAAATATGATATGACAAATGTGTGAAGAAGTAATTTGTTTGATTTGAGAAGGTTTTTTTTATAGGTATTATATGATACTTTATTTTTTAAATGCGTCAATGTGGGACAAAGTAAAAAGTAAGAAAACCATTTAGTTTATGACTCTTAAAGCTTTGTTTGTTGTACTTTATGTTCTAAGAGTTGTAAAACTCTTAATTTTAAGAGTTTTTGGTAAAAGACCATTGTGTCATTTCTATATGTATTATATAGTAGTATAGATTAATGCGTGAACTTTTTATACTTTGTACAATATTTACACGCTTTTATATACTTTAGAAACTCATTACATATATAGCTAGGAATTCGTAACACGAAAAATATGAGAGCTATGGGTTACACTTTCAGACTGGTATAATTTGATGGTTCACATGTTTTAAAAAATCGAATACGACTCAGATTATGAGACAAGAATGCGTATGTTTTCATCTGATGATTTTCAAACCAGAAGTTTAGAGGATAACCAGTTCGTATGAAGGAATTGCATCTTCAAACGTGTTTTATGAGTATCACAAGTAATGTTAGTTAAACATATCTATCAAAAATATTTAACAAATATATTTGCGGTGCACGCATATAATGTATATATGTGTGAACCCTTAAGGGGCAAAAGTAAAAGTGCACTAATTTTAACGTTATTTTAGTTATTTGTGAAAATAACGTTAAAATCATTGGGACGATCAACTTCAAACGATAACTTTGAGCCGGTGACTCTTTCGAAGCAGCCTCTCTATCCCAATTGGGATAGGGGTAAGGTTTGTATCTATCATTCCCCCTAGACCCTACTGAAAAGTGGGAATATACTGGGTAAGGTGGTTGTTGTATGTTTTAGCAAACATGTCAAGTATTTATGAGGCACAACATAAAAACTTTTAGTCATACAACCAATCTTTTTATTTTTAAAAACATTGAAACAGAAAGAGAGAGAAAAAACATGGAAATCATAATCTTGAAACTGTGTGGAAGTTGAGTGCATGATGCTCATTGTTGTATTGCAACATCTTATTTAGCTCCTTCACAAATCTTTCCATAACAACACTATCTAAACAAATGCTTATCATAATTCCAGACTCACCCTTATGGTTTCTAAAAGGCATATAAAAACTCCTAAAACTTGTGCCCCCTTCAGCAGGCCCTCCGTAGGCCGGCTTCCCCCAACCGAAGTCTAAGACATCAAATCCAGCACGAGTTACATCTGAGACAAAATAGCTTCGAGCAAATGTGAACAGAGGTCGACCCTTAATTACTGTTAGATCAACGAAAGATCTCATGTACTCCTCAGTAACACTTTCTTTCGTCTTTCTCAAAAGCCCAATCGCATGTCCTAACGGTTTGTTACATAGGTCTCCAACTGTTGAAATTGCAGCTGGATAGGCAAAAGTGTTTCCATAATATCCCTTAGGAAAGATAGATTTGAGCTTGGACTTTTCACTTACAAGGCATACCATGCGCGTCTCGTCTTCAGGATCTAGCTGGAGTGCGATGGTACGAGAACGCCAGATGGATGCTATAATCACCTCAAAGGTCGAACAATTTTTAAGGTTTAGTGGAACAAACCTTCGTAGGGCGGACACCTCGGAACTCCCAAAGAAAAATGTCTTTTGGGTCATGTTATCTGATTCAAAGATATTATCCTTATTTGTCTCTGCTAGTTCATCGTATTCGTGATGAGTACAAGTCACGCGTGGTGGGTCTCTTGCAAAAAGCAACTCTCTTCTCCATACAGGCAATGTTGATGGTGCTGTTGCACCTTGTGCTATTTCACTTAGCGCAGTCAAGAATTGTACTAGCCCTTGTGCGTCACTGATTGTGTGATTGAGTCTTATAGCAAAGATAAAACCCCCACATAACATTCGTGTTACCTATCGATCAATAGTAATAATTATTTAGTTTCATAAATCAAAAAGCAAAGAATTTATGTCTTTTAACTTTAATGCATATAAATGTGTGTTATCTATTTTGACATTATGTTATTATATATGTTGTCTCTTATTTTGTCACCATTGTATGCATTTGAGTTAGAGGTCTCTCTCGAAGCATTTTTTTAGGGATAGATGTTAGATCTGCATACATGTCACCCTCCCTAATCCTATAAATAGTTACTTATCGAGTGAGATTTTCTAGATATGATTGATTGAAATCAAACGTAAAGAATTATGTCATAAAATATCACCTGAATCAATAACAATGGCGAGTCAAGAATGCCACTAGATCCAGGAACATCATATAGTAGCTCTTCTAAGCAAGGAAACGGCGGGTGAAGGGCGTCTCTAAATTGCATCAACGTCACATCAGCTTCTGCCTCGATAAACAAGACACCCTCACCTGAGCAGTCAACCATTAGCTTTCTCCCCGGGCCTTCCTTAAGTCGGCCAGCAAAAGGATAATAGAACACTAACACTTTAGCCAGAGCATCCCTGATGATAGTAGCCGGATTCTTGTTTCTCATTTTCGAGTCACTGCGGTAGATATGAATCACTGGGATGTGTCCACGAAGTCCTTGCTGATCATCAAAGTCAGAGAGAGGCTTCAATTCTCGAGGTGTCGGTTTAGCCGGACCAATCAGCTCTGGTTCATGTCTCCTGACAGTGAATTTGATCAAGGGGCTATCAATGTTGATTTCTGTCATTTCTTGTTTGTGTTTGAGTTGTGGCTCCATTGTTGCATGCGTTGGTGAATTTATAGGAGGTTGGTGATGATTGAAGGAATTTTTTATACTTTTAAATACCTTTTCTTTATGCAAAAAATCTTGCCAAAAATGTGACAACATTATAATATAGATTATAGAATTCGGCGTGGTTGTGTAAGAATTTGTAGCTGGAAGTGATTTCCATAATCTGTCGTTTCATTGGAAGGTCAACAAAAATATTATTCGAATAAAGATTAAAAACCATATACTAATAGTAAGGTTTTAATTACACGAGTTAAATATAAAAAAATATAATAAATAACTATTAATGAAATTTAACCAATATTAATTGATTTTGTAATATAAAGTATGATTAAAATTTCATATAATTTGATACTTTAAGTAATAAAATAATAATATTACTTTTTAAGCAGTAATTTATTCAAAGTTTTTTTTTTCTTTAGATATTTCATTTTAAAATCTGTTCACGAAATTTTTACATTTTATTATAATTTGTGTTATAAAAATGGGTGTTTTTTAATATTGATATATTTTTAATGTATTAATTTTTTTATGATTTAAAAATATATAAAATGTATATTTAATATTATTATTTAATATGAGATATTTATATAATATCTTTTTAAATATTTAATTTATGAGAAAATTACTAAAATATGCATTTTGCCACGTATTTTTTAATTTATCTAACAAATAGAATCCAAACCAGGGCTTCTAGCCTAATGGTTACCCCTTTGGCTTCCTTGTGGGAGGTCACGGGTTCAAATCCATCCCAAGGCGAAATAGGGATCCTTGGGAGGTCAGGGGGTTTTCCGGTGCGATTTCCTCCTAGGGTGGTGGTGGTGGGGTCTCAACGGAGGTTAAGGTAACTAGACCTTGGTGACGTGATCTGGAAATCAGTGGTTCACACGTTGAGATCAAATGCCGTTCAAAAAAACAAATAGAATCCAGATAAATTATCCTAATGGTAGAAGACCAACCTTCCAATGTGAAGGTCAAGGGTTTGACTCTCAATTGAAGCACTTTGATGTATATCAGGTGAGAGAAGGAATCTTTAGTTTAATATCAGATTCTGAACCGATAGCGTGCACAGCTTTTACAGCAAATAAGCTGGTTTCTGCGTATTAGGTGAGATTTTTCGAGGGTGGGGCCTGGTCAAAAAAAAATTTAATAACGGTTGGTTGACTCTTTGGGCCATCTTGAGATTTGATGCTTAAATAAATAATAAATTGATATCTATTTTGATTTGTTGTCGTGTGCATCACGGCTTTTGGAATCACAAACTTTGACCTTTCAATTAATCACTTAGATCTGGCCGGTGCCTTGTAAAACGTTGTTAAATATTAACTAAAAAATAGTCACTCACCAACATATTAAACATACTTAAAATAAGAATAAATCAGATCTTAAATAGTTTCGTAGGCAGCTGACTTGCTTGCTTGTTATTGTTAAGTTATTATTAAGGTTGTGTAATGATTAATTGAAATGAATTTGATCATACTATTACGTAGTGTCATGTAAATAAATTTACTATAAGTAACAAATGTGTGTTATAAGTTTTGATCACCAAGAGAGTGAAGAAAAAAATGCACATTAGTGTAGATTGTTATGATTAGTTGAAATTAAAATAAAAAAATTGCCTACATATGCATCAAGTCAGATCCCTATGTGTTATGATGAAATGATGTGATGATAGTGTAATCAAATGTTAACTTAGATGGTCATTTGATGGTCATGTTTCATTACACATAGAAGCGGTGGATTTTCGACACAACACGAATCTCACATAAATTTTTTGAGTTATGGTTTTTGGCTAAACAGGTTTGGTCCATTTAAGGTTAAGACTACCAACCCGATAATATAAAGAAGTCTTGTTCGGGTCAAATCCATCAGGTTGGCGGGTTGACCCATGTATCTATAAAAAACATGTATTATGTTTTCATGGTACTCAATGTTAAATTTTAATAACTTATATTCTGTTTATAAGATTACCAACAAAATAAACAAAAATTAATAATATCATTCAAGACGCTATTTTTTAAAACGATAAAAATGGTGAATATGAAATATGAACAAGATAGAAAAATAACATATTTTTATTGAATAATGCTTTTGTTTTATTTTGGAAACTAACGTATTTACACAATATCATGCATTTTGGGTACTACTTTTGATTATATAATGCATTTTGATTATGAACTATAATTTTAGAGTATTATACGAAAACTATATATATATATATATACATATATAGGGAAAATATAAAATGAAAATCACCTCTCAATGAGAAAACTGTGAAAACTCCAATATGTGGTTCATATTTTCCCACATCAACATCTCCTTTAAATTAATCTCAAGGGCATTTACGTCCTTTTACAATGTGTGTACTTTTTTTTTTCATTTTTCTCACCCTAGAGTGTTTGTCAGATCCTTTTTGTTGCACAGATCGTACACATCATATAAATCTGTTACGTATGTTTTACATCGTTTTTTGTGTGTATATGTAATTTTATTTTTACAGATTTCATTTTTTTATACTCACTGAAAAGGCAAATCATGTGTAATGTTATGAGTGTATTACACATTAAACGTTTATTTGTTCTATTAAGTAATTTTGTTTCCACTTTTTTATGGCCGCATTTTTTTGCATTTTTTATTGCACACATAGTACATTCTTTAGTGTCACTTTTTTTTTCATTTTTTTTGTTGCAGATGCAAAACCTTGTAATTTACGTAGTAGTTCACATTATTTTACCTGTTAGAATTGCAAGTGAAATCATTTTTTTCCCGTTCGTTTCAAATCACAATTTGTTTTTCCTTTATTCTTTATATACTTTATTTAAATGTCTTTGTCATTTTGTTTTCCCTTGAAAGATGCAGAGACTTTTTATCCACACCCATTCCAGTATCAAACTGTGTCGAAGCTTTGCATTTTCACCCGAACTACTTGTTAGCAATTTAATGAAACTCAATAATATTAACATTAAGTAACAAAGATGTAACAAAGGAGTAACAAATATGTAAGTTTAATGTAAATAACCTTTTTTTTATATCAAGTACATTTTTTTCAAGGGGTTTTACCCATGTTTTATCAATGTATCTGCAACACATCCAACCTGTGAAACTCCAAGACTCCAAGTTGTAGCAAAATTTGACATACCCAGCTTCCAATTTGCTCCATCAAAATGGTTATCTTCATTACTTGAATCTAACAATGATGTGAGGTGGTTAGATTCAATTTTAAAGCCATAGAAAAAAATACCACTTTTTGTGAAGCTACATATATAATAAAAAATTAACTAACCTAGATCCTTCACATTTAGAAGAAAC
Organism: Mikania micrantha; assembly: GCA_009363875.1. NCBI lineage: Eukaryota > Viridiplantae > Streptophyta > Magnoliopsida > Asterales > Asteraceae > Mikania > Mikania micrantha. The sequence continues at coordinate 68,001,047 of CM018695.1, forward strand.
GTAACACAAACGTCAATGTAAGTTCAACGTAGAAGAAACGTAACACAAACATAATTTCAGTAACACAAACGTAAGTTTTAGGTAATTTTATTTCCTAATAGCAGTGCATTTTTTGTATAAAAGTGTGTATATTTTTTTTGTTTAAAAGCGTGTATATTATATGTTATTAGTAATGTTTACCCACGTTTTATCGATGTATCTGCAACGCATTCAATTAGTGAAACTCCAAGACTCCAACTTGGCCCGTCTAACAGATTGTCTACACTGCCACCACCTGCGTTGCCCGATATAACAAAATTTACATTAATGAAACCTTTTTTGCATTCCAAACCACTTGGCTGATATAACAAATTCTACCTTTTTCCAAATCCACCCTTACTGGGGAAGGCATGAAGTTTTGTGAAATTCCAAGACTCCAGCTTGGCCCATCTTAGCCAGCAAAACCAGAATTTAACAAAAATGTAAGTTTTTATCAAAAATTTAACAAAAAGTTTTAATGCATATCGTAAATGAGAAGCACAACCAATGTAAAATACATGTAGCATTTTTTTACCAACTTTTTTTAAGACGACGTTTTTACTTTCAGCAACGAAGACCGGGGTATCAAAAAGGTTAATCACACCTGCAGAATTCGTTAACAACACCGTTTCGTTAGTTGCTGAATAGATATAATTTTTGGTTTGAGTCTTTTCAACTACACTCACCACTTTTTGTACCTTGAATTTTAGAAGTTGTAGCAAAATTTGACATACCCAACTTCCAAAATCTGACATACCTTGAATTTTAAGAGAGATGTTGTTGAAGAAGATGTTAAAAACCCTTGATCGACATTGTGTTTTCCGCCGTCGCCGTCGCCGTTGCCGAGGGGTTGAAGATCGCCATCGCCGACAAATAAAAAGGATAAAATGTCTTTTAATTATTAGTATATAATTAAAAACATAGGGTTGAGTTGTTGACAAATAAAAAGGATAAAACGTCTTTTAAGTGCAATGGGCCGAGAGGCCTAATTCTTGTATGGGTGTTATATAAACCCTTTGTAGAGTCATATTTGGGTTAGAGCTTATTGGTTGTTCTTTCTTCTCTGATCTTGGGATACCAAGATTGTACGAGTCGATTCTATTGAAACCGAGTGTAATTAACTCGAATGTTTGCATACTTCTTCATATTATTCTTGATTATTATTGCTCTTGCACACACGTGATACCATTCCGCACTCTCACGAGTGTTGTATTGATCGATATCGGTTTTATATCCTTCATTGGGACTAACGATTGGTGTCAGAGCCTCAAGAACCAGTTTTGTGGCTCATAGTGGTATCGATTTTGCAAGAGAAAAATATTTTTAAAGAGTTTGCAGGTTGTGTTTGTGGTGTTCTTGATTTATTTTATTAAAAAAGGTGTTTTAATCTGTGTTGCAATCTTTCTCGAATTTTAGAAGTGTTGATCATATCCTTTTTAAAATTTTTCGAGATTGACAAGATCAGCATTAAAAATTTTCAAATTCCATTATTTTTGGAACTGATTCTTCTCGAGTCAAATTGAAATTTCGAGAACACATTAATTAAAATTCGAATTGTTTGTCTTAAATTTTATTCTCTCGAGTTTGAGTTTCTCGAATTTGGTTCTCTTAAAATTTAGGTTCTCGAATTCATTCCCGGTTCTCGAACTTGATCAAACTCGATTGGACTCTCGAATTCAACTTGTGTTAAAGTTGTCACGTTCTTGAGTTTCAGTTGTTTCTCGAAATCAATTGGTATTCTCGAATTTAGATAGGGTTCTCGAAACAATTCTTGGTTCTCGAATTCTCATTGTGTCTCATTTGTTTCTTGAGTACAGCTTAGGTTCTCGAACCAATTCTCTGTTCTCGAATTTTCATTGCTTCTCGAGAAAATTTTACTGTTGTGTGACAGGTCTTGTCCTGTTCACAAATGGATTCCTCTAGTATACTTGTTGCTGCTTTGTCCAGTAAACAAAATGAGCTTGATGCATTCATGGGCACCACCACCCGAATTCCTAGACTTTCGTCAGCTGCTGCTTTTCCTGAATGGAAATTTCGATTTGAAAAACATATTAGGTCCAAAGAACCAAGGCTTTGTAGGGTGATTTTAAGATGCAAACGAAAGATAACCTATAAATACATTGAAGGAAATGAGTTGATTAAAGATCCAGAACACTACACTGAAGAGGATTTTCAGATAATAGAGGAAGATTAGCAGGCACTTGGATACATCACTCAAGGTCTTACTCCTGAGATCTCACAATGTTTCAGGGAGATAACTGATGCAAGAGAACTTTGGAGAGCTCTTATTGACATGCATGAATATAACACTGGGATGAAGGAGTCCCGCAAAGAAAAGTTAAACAATAAGTTTAAGACCTTCAACTACATAGTCGGGGAAAGTCAGGATGTAACATCAGTGCCGGAAACGTCATCAGAACAGTAAAATACAGTAACTTGCACAGTAACTCAGGTACAAACTATGTGAACTATGGTATGCTATGGATATTTTGATGCTTGACACTACACTATTAGGCAATTGTTTCTGAAACCTGACTTAAAACTCATGGTTTAACAGTCAGAAACACATCATACAACACTGAACTGACACACAGATGCTTGATTTAATGCTATTATGTATAAAAGTATGTGAGGTTAAACAGAATAAAACCATAACGGTTGTTGTTACAGAATGCTAAATCGACGAATTATTCGTATAGGTGACAATCTGTACGAATAAATCTGAAAGTTTAACGTTCTGAAATGATGACTGAAAAGTAGAAAACAAGAATCAGAAAGTAAAACCATCGTCGTGTTCGTTCGGGTGACGATTCGAACGAATACGCGTGAAGGTGACGCGTTCTGACGAAACGAAAACGAAATACGACACGAACGGAAATAATTTAAGAAAATATAATATTTTACGTTTTACAATTTTGAAACTCATCAAAAAGTAATTAAAAGAAAGTCTTTTATTTAAAACACGTAAAAATACGCGTTACGTTCCTGAAACGCAACGAAGACGAAAACCGAGCAATCGAAATGAACCCGAACACCTCAGAGTATAAAAAGGTTAAATGAGGGGCTTTTCCTCATTTCTCTCATCATTCTCTCTCACTAAACATCCCATTCCCGAACCTTTCCCTCTCTCTCGAGATTTCAACTTCAAATCGCGATATCTCACTCGTTTGTGGACAAAATCAAGTGTTCTTGGTGTCTACACGAAGCTACATACGTCCCCTACCAAGAAGTACAACCGATCTGAGGTTTTAACCAGCAAAATCCAAGGTAATAAGCTTTGAAAGTTCGAAAAACTAGGGTTTTGTACCCTTTGGTTCGACACACACACATAACCGGTATACCCCGCCACTTCTCAAACGATTTTATCCATGGAAACCCTAAAACGAGCTAGACAGAGTAGGATGAAGCCATGGGAACAACAACTCCAAGCTCGATGAGGATGATGAGGCTGAACAAGGTTCGCAATGAAGCAGGTGGCCAAACCCACGAAGTGCCGAACCTGCATGGTTCCTGGCCGAACCCTGTGACCATCATTGCCGAACCTAACCTAGCCACGAACCCCATGCATGGACGAACCTCGGACCCTACGAACCTATGCTCAGCAACCTATCAACCGAACCTTACAGTAACAAACCCATGGCGGCGAACCTTCTTCCTGAACCGAACCTCATGGCCATGAGCCTTTATGGTGAACCCTTGGCCGAACCATCACTCACGAACCCTGCTGTTGGCAACTGTACTCACCGAACCTTCTGAGGACAAACCCACATCACCCAGCCGAACCTAGGATGGCTGTTGGTAGGTTCGCTGACCCAAACCTCCTTGAGCGTGAATTCAACCAATTAGCCATGCAACATCCTGATTTGTAGGCCCAAACCGATGTTTAGCCCACACTCTATTCGGCCTAGAAGGAAATTCGGCCCATGTTGACTACTTCGGCCCAAGAATAGTTTCACACTCGGCCTATGTGTGCAATTTGGCCCACACACATACCAATGACCCATGACAATTAGCCTAAGCCCACACACATAACTACTCAGCCCAGTTACACATAAGTGGGTCCAAGAGATTATCCGGTCCCATGAATTCAAGAGGTTAACGAAAACACAAATGAACGTCTAAAATTAATGATAAACTCATGCGTGAATTATCGCTTTAGTTATTACAAAGGTGATGATAAGCTTATTAGGCAAAGCATGCAAAGACTTAAAGTTTTACTTAGAGGTTATAACTTTTAAACTAAACCTTAAGTTGAACATTTGCAAACAATGGAAGAAATTCAATATTACCTTATATAATGTAGTGAATTCTGGGCCGGATAATGAACGAGACTCGTGGGTGTTAGCCAAATTAAGGCTAACACAAACACACACACAAACATGTACTTAAGGACTTACACTTATAAGTTAAATACAACGTAAAATCAATACAGGATCGTGAAAACTACTACAAGTACAACACAGAGCGCGTGCATTTCTTGTTTAAGCTAAGTCAACCACTTCAACAACAAGGTGAGTTCATTTGTCCATTTTCAAACATATTTGTTTTAATTAGGGACTGAGAAGCATGTTTACACATTTTAGAATAACTGTTTAATGTTCTTAAACGATTTTAAACTTATTCATAATGCTAACACATTCATACTATAGTGCTAATGCTTTATTCTAATACTTTATACTTCTAATCTAAATGCTACATGATAAGTCTATATGCTAATACTATATTCTAATGCTATATGCTCATGTTACATGCTAATGCTATACGCTCATGCTACATGCAAATACTATATACTAATGCTACATGCTAAGTCTAAATGATAATGCTTTGAACACTTACGCTAAATGCTAATACTTGATACACTCGTTCTAAAGGCTAATACTATATACATTTACTCTAAATACTAATACTTTATACTCTCATTTTTAAAATGTTAATATCTTATACTCTTAATCTTAATGCTAATGCTGCTTACACTTACACCTATTTACTTAAAACTCTCGAAGCTTTTAAATGAATAAGAAAGACAACACTAAAACTAGGAATGCTTTTGAAAACTGTAATTATGGAACCTTGAAAACTTAAACTCAGAAAGACTCACATGCTCAAAAGGCTATAAAGACTTATATGCTTGAAATGCTATAAACACTTGTACACTTGATATGCTTGGAATGCTTAAAACGCTTGAATGCTTAATATGCTTGGAATACTTGAAATGCTTGAATGCTTGATATACTTGGAATGCTAAGACAACAGGCTGATTGACCGCCGCGTGTTGACCTATGTGTCAACCCCTACTAGTCATCAGTAAAACTATGTGAATGCTATAAACTTGTATGCTTAAGCTATCGGACATCGTAAGACAGATTGATTGGCCACCGCGTCTTGACATTGGTCAAGCCCTACTAGTCATCAGTGCTCTTCATTGTCAGAATCATGTAAGACAGACTGATTGGCCGCCGTGTCTTGACATTGGTCAAGCCCTACTAGTCATTCAGTGTTTTTCTTGATTCACCCATGGTTGTGACGAGTGACTAGGATGATTTTGGTCTCTTCTAGTTGACTTTGTGTTATCTTGAAGACTCCTTTATCAAAACACTGAAGTCGCAAGTCCTACTTAGTTCCGTTATGGATGGATGCTGAATTCCTTAGGGTGTTCAGCTGTCCATAATGGTAACTCTCAAAACTTTAAACTCAAATGCTAATCTATGCGTGTTGAAACTCATAAATCAGGATACTTGAAACTATGATGGGGCTGGATGGTAGGTAAAACGCTTAATTATCATTAACAACAGTGTCATATGTGGATTAGTATGTGGTGGGATGGCGTCTGGGCGGGTTGTAGGCTCGACCCTTTCGTATGCCCTATATATAAGCATACCAATCTGGATATTACATGTGATGTTAATGAGGTTAAGGTTGTTACCGAAAGGGTTGTAAATGCTATTGGGTAGATATCTTACACTTCTAAACAGGATGCTTGAAACTATGATGGAATTGGATGGTAGGTAAAACGCTTAATTATCATTAACAACAGTGTCATATGTGAATTAGTATGTGGTGGGATGGCGTCTGGGCGGGTTGTAGGCTCGACCCTTTCGTATGCCCTATATATAAGTATACCGATCTGTATATTACATGTGATGTTAATGAGGTTAAGGTTGTTACCGAAAGAAGTTTGCTAAAGCTATCTTTAAAACTATTAAACTATATGAACTCACCAACCGTTGTATTGACTTTGTTTTCTTACATGGTTTCTCAGGTGACGTACATGATTAAGCTAAGGCTCAGGATTGCATACTAGGATGCCCAGTTAGAGGACCTAGTAGATTTTGGAAAAGCACATATTTTGATGAACTTTGGAAATCACTTTCGATATCTTGTACAGATACAAGATAGAAACATTTGATTCTTTTGATAGGTTTACTTAGTTAAATTACCAAACATTGATATTGTAATTTAACTTTGTAATCCTAGTTTAATGCTTTATTGTGCTTTAGTTATTCTCGATGTTGATGCCATGTAAACAATCTGATCATCACGATTATCATTCACGATACCGCGCCCCGAGAACCTTCAGCCCGGCGGGGAAGTCGATCCGTCCCGCCGGCTCGGAGTGTGACACAGGACGATCAGATTCAGAGATTTGTTACATTGATAACTGAGATGCGTACTGCAAAAATTGACAACCAAGCAGGTGTGATCAACAAAAAGCTTCTGAATGCTCTTCCTAGGAATTGAGACATGAATGTTGGCATCATCAAATCAACCAAGAATCTGGATAATCTGTCATTGACTGAGATGGTGTCTATTATCAAGTCCTATGAAACGAATGACCAGCAGAGAGCTATGAATCATACGAACAGTTACAATGCTGCGGGAATCAGCAGTGTCAACAGTGCCTTTCTCTCAACCTTCATCTGCTTTCCCTGTTCACAAAGTTACTTTGCCCTCTGTCTCATCAGGCAAGTATGTTTTGTCATCTACTGCCGGATCATCCGTTCCTTCTCCTCAAGCTTCTGGAGTATTTCAGGAAGTTCATCTGGCTCAATTGCAGTACAACCTACCACACTCACTAAGGAGGTTCTGGAGAACATTGCTTTAGTCGCAGGATTTCTTAAATGTTCAACTGCTTTGGGATCTGGTGATCTGTTGCCACCATTTGCTGTTGTGGGTTCCGAACTTGAGCAGATCCATCCTGAAGATATGGAAGAGATGGATATCACTTGGCACATTACAAACACTGTTTTCAGAGCTAAGAACTTCACAAAAGCCACGGGAAGAAATCCCTGGGGTCAGTCTGACATCAACAAGGTGAAGTTTACAAAAGACAAGCTTAGATTCTTTAACTATCATGAGCCTGGTCATTATGCTTGGGAATGTACTAAGCCAAAGAAAAATACTGATAATCCTAAGGGCAATCTGATTCCAGCAAGTGGAGCTACAAGTGGTGATAACAAAGGTGCTGACACCAAGGCCATAGTGGTGATGCAAGACAGTGCTTTTGGATAGGATGATCAGATCAAAGCTCTAAATATTTCTGAGGAATCTACAGTTGCATTGATGGCCGACACTGCTAGTAAACATCAGGAGCATGCTTTCATAGCACACCTTCCTGCTGATGCTGATGTAAGTACTTTTTTGTGCACTCAAGCATGCATTGATAAAGTGACTATGTACAGGGTTCACAATACCAATCTCTTACTTGATATGTCACGACTTGAGGAAGAAAACTTAAAATTAAAACGAGAAAATAAACATTTAGTTGAAAAGGTTGAAGCTCAAAGGATTGACAACTGTCACACCCCGCCAAGGCGGAACACGCGAGGTGTGACGGTCATGATTTCACAGTCATTGTTTACATTGAACGACTTCTACATGCCTTAATAACAAGGTTTTACATTAAGTCTTAAATTACAATTATCCAACTGATAACAAAACATAGATTCTAAACCTCAAAATATGATATGTAAGATTTTACAAACATGCCTAAACTAATAGGCTATGCGAGAAAAATCCCCAAAAAGTATTCATACTAATGTGTCAAGACTTCATGCAAATTGTTCCCAAAATGTGCCCCGTGCTTGCTTCAATTATCTGAGAAATACATGCTAAAAACAGTCAGCATAAAGCTGGTGAGTTCACAGGTTTGGACACATAAAAATTGAGTTGTTTCATTCGACCACAAGATTTCAAAATGTGTCTATTGTTCTCAAAACAATATCATGAGTTGTGTTTATTAATTATTACCATGAGCTCCCATAACCGAACTCGACATGATTGAATTGCCCCATCCCAATGTTCTATCGCAAAACATTGTATTGAGATGAATATTGTGCACCCGATCTGACCTACAATCAAAGTTAGAGCTACTAACCACGGGTGGGGGTTGTCACTCCCGAATAGTACTATTCCCAATAATTCACGTTCACCCACAATTAACGGTTATAGAATAGGGGACTTAAAGCGATAAAAGTAACTCATGTAATAATGTGTTGAACCAAAACCACTTGTGTCAATGAAACGATTACAAGCATGATTTCTCCCCCTGTGAGTTAGTAAAATATTGTAAAAGTAGGGGCCGTGAAACTCACTGTTAGTGTAGATTCGTGATCTTGAGAGTGTTAATATTGTCTTGAGTTGGAGTCCCTACATGGTTCCTATAACATTCCGGATTTAGGTTGTGTCTCTAAATATATAAAATTTCATATTACTGTGTTGTTTTGTGTTCTTATTACTTGTTCTTGGTATTTTTAGGTTGCCGGTGTTATCAAAGAATAGTCGTGTTTTACAGTTGAAAAACATGCTATAATGTTTCAGAACATAATTACTTAAAGTTTTATTTTTGAAGAAAAATGGCATTACGATGATTAGTTTGTCAAAATCCATTTCTATTTAAAACGTTTAAATCAAGTTATATATATATACATTTCAAACAAATATAGTAATAATATTAGTGTATAACACATATTTGTGGGTTTATCAAATTTTGTATGATGGCTTTCCATACATGTATTTTTAATAATTGTACCTATGTAGTAACCACATATATATAGATATAGATATATATATATATATATGTAGTCACGTATACATGCATAATTTTTATTTTTATTTTTTTTTTGAACCATCATTTTATACAACATATTCACTACAAATAATAGTATGGTTGTTTTTATAAACGAGTTCAAAATTTTATGAGTATTTGAAAAAATATATATATATTAATATAATGTTTACGTGTTTTCTTTTACTACTAATTGTAGACACGTGATTTATATATATACACACACATGATCATGTTTATGAGAGAAAAAGAAAACTCACGTAATACAAGCAAGGTTAGATGAAATGGATTCACATGTTTGAACTTGGATGCTTCATCATGGCTTCGGGTTAGCAAGGAGTCACTTGAAAAAGGTGATTCATTGCTAAAACAAGAATTCCAAAGTTGAGGTTCGGATTTTTTTCTCAAAGTGTCGAAAATAAGTTAACTAGATTCACTGTTGTAAAAGTCGGTCTCCAAGGCCGAGTACTCTCCGAGTACTCGCTCCAAGGAGTTGTTCCGAGTCCGAGTACTTCCTGAGTATTACCCGAGTACTCCCGCCTAGGACCGAGTACTCTTCGATTACTCGCTCCAAGGACCTGTTCCGACCTAAGAGCGCGTAGCGATTTTTGCAACCATGACTAGATTGAGAGAGTGTGAATATTATGAGGCGTTAATTGATAAGCAGTGAGCTTCGTATATATAGAAAGAAAAAAATGTCCATTGAATATATTTAAATATTAGTTAAATCATGATTGCAAGATTTTTGGATAAAGTAAGAGTATGGCTTTCTAATATGTGTAAGAGATACAGGAAAGAAAAGTATGATGTGTTGAATATAAAAGTAAAAGTCAAGCATGGGTTGAAGATTTGCTGTCAAAAATGTAAGGTGGGTAAGTTTTGTTGATTTTTTTTTTATTTTTTTGTATGGTTGCGTAAATTCATAAGTTGTCATCAAACTTTATTTTTCTTTTTAAATCCAACGTTCACTAGTACATACATACACATACACATACACATACACACACACATATATATATATATATGTATGTACGTTTTTTTTTCTTTTGTTTTTGTTTTTTGTTTTAATTCTGTCATCTCCAAAAAAAATGATTTTGTTTATTTGTATAATAATAATAATATTATTATTATTATGGAGGACCATACATGAGAGTGAGTTAAACGAAAATTATATTTTTATGTCTAGGAGTATAATCAGGTTGCTAAAATATATACACATATTCATTCGGTTATTTTTTTTATTAAGAGAAATGTTCGTGTTCTTAAACCACAAGTTATGGTTATATCACTCAAAATTTTAAGTCAAGAGATTTGATTTTTTTGAACCATTTAATTTAAACTAAATATATACTTATGTTTTCTATATTTAGTTTGTTGAATTTGGGTTATTGTAAATGAGTCTAACATATCTACATAGAATTAAAGCTTCGGTCGAGATTAAAACCTGAAAAATTGGTTGATGTCACAGTCTCCCCCCGTTAGAAGAATTTCGTCCCGAAATTCAGCTTGTGTTTCCCGACATTGAAGTCTTCTTTACTAGTTGGGGGTTCTTGAGTTTCATTTGATGTTCGTGTTCACAAGTAAAATATGGTCCTTGTCTAGAGTTTCATCGAACCTTTACTATAAGGATGCGACTTAGTTTCAATCCTTTTACTTCTCGATCCATGATTTCAATTTGTTCTTCAAATAAAAATGGAGTTTTTCGTACATTTGAAAATTTGTTTTTTCTAATGGTTCAATGAATGTTTCATATGATAACCATTTTCTAGTTTCATATGTTGAATGTGTTGTGAACTCCACGGAGTTCTTGGGTAGATGGATTCAGTAAGACACGGGACCAATCCTTCTCAGGATTTTGAATGGTCCGAGTCTTCCGTGTTTTTCTAACTTAATGGTTCATTTCCATGGTGAGACTTTTAACATGACTTTGTTTCAACTTCAAATTCCATAGGTTTAACATCAGCATAACTTTTCTAACTATCATGTGAAGCCTAAAATCGATCCCTGATGTTGAAGATTTTATCAATGGTTTTCTGAGTGAGTTATGGACCAGTGAGTTGGATCTAACCAATCTCTGTCAAATATACAAGAGATCAACACTTCATATTATATAAGCCAGAGTTGAATGGATAGAATTAACGATTCAGAGTTGGTATATTATGCTACGATGAGTCGTGGGGATTATAATTTATCCTTGTAGTATCTGATGATCAAGTTGTTCAAGAAGGTATGAACACATCATCTTACTACTAACAAGTCCTAAGGTTGAGGTTAATTTAATTACGAGTGAACATACTAAGCATGAGTTGCACACATACTTTGATATGATACATACAGACTTTTTGTCTTTAGGGAACTAGTTGGTGGCTAGTGTGATTTTCCTATTTTGTGTGTGGTTTAAATACACAAATTTTGAACATTGTCTGGGTAGTATATTTTGTTTTTTTTATACCATAACATTCCCTGGTTCACCCAAAGCAGTAATAGAATGGTACTATGAGATAGCCTTGTATTTGTGCCAAGGTCTTATCATGACGTTAGTACTCAAGACATTGGCACTCCAAAAGTGATGTCATTACAATAGATTATTGTTATTGTCAATAATCATTGTCAAAATTTAGAATGTTATGTGCTTATGTAGATGTGCGTCATGGTTGGTGTGCATAAAAAAAATCTGAGTACATGTCTTGGTTTTAATAATTGACATGGCGTGAGGTGCTCAAGTGAGAGTAGGATGAAGAAATGCTATCTAGTTACTAGAGAATAACTACTCGATGAGAAACACAAACATTGAATCTCATAGTGTAGGAGCATCATGTGTATAACTAGTAATTTGAGAGATTTTGTCTAGTAAAATTGAATTAGGATTAAGGAAGATAATCTGTTAAAGAACAATTTGCTTAATCTAATTTAAAATCAATGGTAGTTGTGAAATGAGGTTTGAGTACAATATAAAAAATATTGTGTTTCCTTGTCCCAAGGCATATGGAAGGACGTAGGCTAGTGTAAGTCACCATTCAACAAGAGAAGGCATGCCATAGTCATTTATGGTGACCTTCCGTCAAGGATTTCACATGGTGCTTTAGTTAAGCCATTAGAAGGTTCGGTGAGTCAACGTTCAAGTTGCTCGAGATATGGTTTAAGTTCCATGTTGGGAAAGTTGCTTGTTAAGAAGAGGAGTTTGTTTCTTTGGAAAGATTTAACCCTTGGCAAGTTAATAGGTCGGATGGTTGAGTTAACTCATTGGAGGCTTGAGATACTTCATGTAATGGAGTTAACCTTTTGGAAGTTCACATTGTCCTTTCTGAGCTCTCTTATATAAGTTTAAGGATTTTGTTCTACGAAAGCTCACAACCGAGCTCCTGATGAAAATTGTCAAATTTTTCAAAGGATTATTCTTCTTAAGCAAATGACCTAGCTTCCAAAGCATAAGATTTCTATCTTCTGATAAATATTTAGCTCAATCAAAGTGTTAATTTTTTTATTAGCTAAACAGTTGCAGGGCATTACAAATTTTGGCAATTATCAAGGTTGGTTATGATAAGAGATTTTAGTAGTTTAAAGAATAGTTTTGTATTCTAATTTCACCGGATGTCACATAGATACACAAGGTGTGGATGCCATGCAATGAGATAGACAGGGTGTCTAGAAGTTTTCAAAGGGATGGCCAAATTCTTTACAAGACGCAAGGTAGAAGTAAATTTGGTTTCTAGGCTTAGGTGAGTTCCCGATCCAGCTGTAGTTCTCACATTCGAGGTACTGTTAGGATTTATGTGTAAGGTGTATCACATCTAATCCACCGCACTATCAACGAAGTGAATCGATCATATACCATAAAAAAATTGTGGTGTTACAACAAACCAAATGTAGATATCTAAAACTTCCTAAAGCTTTTGTCAAAGGAGGATGAATTTACTTGTTTGGTCAATGGTTGGCTACAATATATCTTTGGGGATAATTTTTCCTGCTGACCATATATTTGTGCATCGAGACATAATGATTTATCATTTATGTTTGCACAATAGAGGACCCTAGAGGCTTCAGACAACCATTATAGGAACTTTCACAAATAAGTTAGGTAACGAATTCGTTATAGGGAGTGTTAAGATTTTGAGTAATAGACTTTGGTTAGTGCCTAGATGGCTAGTTGATGTGCCAGAAGTTGGAGTACCCTATCATTTGTCATATGAGAAATGATGAATGAAGTTGGATTAACAATTATGACGAAGAATGAAGACAATAGTAAAAAGGAATTGATTTTGAGGTAAATTGCTTTGTCGGACATGTTGGCTTTATATAAGGTAATCTTAGGAGGTGGATTGGCTTGAATTAATATAGATGTGATAGTTCTACATAGAACCACAATATGGTTAAACTTTGGTTATATGTAGGAATTAATGTGATATAGTCCATGAAATGGTAAAGATAAACTACATGCGTAATTATGATCCTTACATGTAACATTGAAGTAAGTGTTTAATTAACTGTCTAAAGTTTGTGTTAACTTCTTCCTTCGATATTTCATCAGGAGATTTTTGTTAATCGTTCACTTTGGTTTATGTGTCTACATACTTCACAGTCCAAATGTGAAATAGGAATGAAATCACTGCACAATTTTTCGAGTGATGAGCACTTGTAATGGGAGATAAGCAGGTGGAGTATTATCACTTAGGATGTATTGTTGAGGGTTTATGAGTCAGAAGATCTAACCAGGTTTGGTTATTCTATGACGAGTATCATACCAGAAATAGTTGGCTATTGTTGAAATAGGTATAAGGAAAGGAGTTCAGGTATCGGTGTTACTATATGTTTAAGTGTTGACCATGAGATTGACACTTACAGATTTAGAGGTTCAACAATTTTCACTTGAGAAAAGTAAGTTAGAGTAGATAAGAAATTTATAGTGACAATGGAGTGAAACATTGTCTTACCATAATTTCTCATTTCTAATTCCAATACCTTGATCATGAGGATTGCCTAGATTCTTCGTTATGTTTTGTGTCAAGATTTTCTTCTAAAGAAAGTTAGGATGATTGTTATAGGCTTAGTAGGATCATCTATGAGAGGGAAACGATGGATATTACCAAACCATTGGTGACCGTGATCAATATCTTGGTTAGTTGATATCAATTGGGGTTTCTATTTGATAAACCCAATTTTTTTTGTCAGCATGTGGTGTCTTAAAGATGAAATTAGATTAAAATTTGTGAGACTTGTGCTAAATGAAGGGCTAACATACATCGGAAGCAATGTAATACCCTTAGTTCCAACCCTAGTGGGCAAAGCTTTCCCACTTTACTTTCAAATAAGGAAATGCTTATTGTGTCAATTCAATCCTTCTTCATCCGTTCCTTTGGATCAAGTTGAAAAGCTTCCTTATAGATGGGTGTGTTTAGGGTACACATTACCCTTGATGTGGATTTATTGACTTGATTTATGATTATGATTACTCAAGTGAAGTGCCAGGGTTGCACCATTAGAGGTTCAGTGAACGTACGACACCATTGGAGGTTCAATGAACGTGCGACGACCTGAAAGAAGAAGAGATTTTGGGAGTCTTAATCCATCCTTCCATCATGTTCTTAGTGATGAATGGTAATACAATCCTTTGTAAGGTGTTTTCGATATCTCCTATAGATTTTTCTTTATGAATTGGGTTTTCTTTGAATTTTGAACAATAAGTTTTGCCAAAATTCATATGTACCTGTAAATTCACCATTACGTTGGCCACCCGTAATCGTCAATTTACCTTACATAATCATTTTGGTTCATCCTATCTTGGTTCAGAGTGTTGTCCTTAAGAGCATCACGAGTCCATCCTGTAACCACCGGTTACATGGTTGAGAGTTATTCGAAATAGAGTGTTTGACAAAGTATTCACTTGAGATGGATGGTGCTAGAGAAACTACTCTAAGACCTAGAAGCGTCGTCTTCCATTTCATCTAAAATAGAGTATCCTTAGAGTATTGTGTATGGTACAATCTATTTAGATTTAGTATTCTCGTTCATAATGGTAACCTGGCCTGCATCATCCTCAACTAGACTCCTGGGTGACTCTTCTAAATTGGACCCATAATTCTTTTTGATGTATTTGTCGTTAGACACCGTGACCTCCTCCATAGTATCACTAGATACCTCAATGGGTGATGGTGTCTCTGCTGACAGCGATGGTGAAGGTGGTGTGAATAGGGTGATCCTAGAATGTTTGTACTTAAGTCATGCCTATATGTGTAGTACGAATGAAACCTTGTGAGCCTACAGTTATAGTTCAAGTTACTACATGCAACCTGGTTCTCTATAACCAATGGCTCTGATACCAATCCAGCGCGGCTGGCTAATCCCACATGGGTTGAGTAAGGGGAACAAAACTTCCTTACAAGAGGGAGTGGAGACCTTCTCTATTGGACGCGTTTTGGGCTTAGTTGGTTGTGGAGCACATGAAAACTCCACAGTTAAGCGTGCTCAGGTGGCAGCAATCCAGGGATGGGTGACCTCCCTGGGAAGTTTTCACCCGGGTAACCAAAAGCAAATCCGTGAGCCCGGTGGGGTAGAGCGGACAATATCCAATACGGCCGGCTGTACAGATGGTATCAGAGACAGGGGCCGAATCCATGTGATCAGCGGGGACGCTGATTCCCCAGTGGGGGAGGAATTCCACTCCAGCGCGGCTGGCTAATCCCACATGAGTTGAGTAAGGGGAACAAAACTTCCTTACAAGAGGGAGTGGAGACCTTCTCTATTGGACGCGTTTTAGGCTTAGTTGGTTGTGGAGCACATGAAAACTCCACAGTTAAGCGTGCTCAGGTGGCAGCAATCCAGGGATGGGTGACCTCCCTGGGAAGTTTTCACCCGGGTAACCAAAAGCAAATCCGTGAGCCCGGTGGGGTAGAGCGGACAATATCCAATACGGCCGGCTGTTACAACAACACTGTTTTAACAATAGATTTGAGCAATGCGAAGTGTGCCATTATATCTTCTAAAACCATACTTGATAAAGCTAAATTTGAAGCAGAACCATACAAAAATAAATTTGAAAACTCCGAATTAAATTTTAAAAAATTTGATGTATCATCTGCAATGGTAGAAGATATGATTCAAAAACAAATGAAATGACAAGAAACTAAAGGAGTGGGGCATGTGAATCGTGTACATGAGGGTTTGGTTAAACCAACGGTTTAGGTAAATGCAAAAGGTCAGGAATTTGGGTTAAATTCTAAAGAAGAGACTCCGATGACTGCGATCGGTGCAAAGGGCAACATTTTTGTAAATAACCATCCACCATTAAGTAACAGTTTTGCTTACACACCCATGACAGAAGAAGAGCTAGCAAAGTCTGCCACTTTGAAATGTGGTAAACAGTAAAACATGTCTGTTCTGACTTCACGTTCAGTGAAAACACCTGAACCTGAAGTCCATGTAACATCTTCTAACATTTCTGATTGTTACGCATATCAAGTAATAGTGGAAGATTGAGTTGAAGAGGATGATGAACCGGTTGCACCTATAAATTTTAACAATCCATCTTCAAAAATGATTTATGATGACAATTTTGTTTCAAAACCTTTGGATGTTTTCAAATACTCAGTGCCTTTTATTCCTTTTGCTTTAAGTACTGATAATGCTTGTTTGAATGCTGTTAATGTTGATTGCACTCGTTCAAATATGTCTGATTGGGATTTTATTAATACGTTGAATGCGTCTGGTTCAAGTTCTAGTAGTAGAACTAGTACAAATGTTGTCTCAAATTCTGGTGATGATTTGCAAAGTGACATTAAACTTCATAAAACTGATACATCTGTTGAAAATCTTAAGATTGCTAGATATGTGCCACCCAAACCTAAAACAGAAATTAAAGCTCCATCTTCGAGCTCTTTTCAAATTCACAACAAAAGGGGTGTTAAGCATGATTTTGTTATGAAGCAACAGGATCATCACCGTGCCAAACAATTAGTGAAACATCAAACATGCTTTCACTGTGGAGTTCCCGGGCACATTGCAAGAAATTGCAAACATAACTCATATGCTTCTTTCGCAAGAAACAATCGGAAGGCTAAGTTACAAAATGTGAAACAGTCTAAGTCAATGAAGATGTATAAATCTAAGACTGTAACTGTCACACCCCACGCCGCGTGCGGAATCCACGGCGCGTGACGTAATGATTGCTTAGCCATAATTGAAGATCTCTCCTTGACTTCTGGTTTACCTGTGTACTTGATCCACCGTTCTTGAGCTGGTGGGTGAATTGTAACCTGGAACATGTAGCATAAAAAGTCAACTACGAATAGTTGAGTGAGAATCATAGGTTTTGCTAATGTACATTTATGGTTCAAATATAGATTTTCATAGTATTAAAATGATTGTTCAAACATTGCTTTCCATGATATAGTATTCACAAGTGATCAAGTAGGTACTTTGAAATTGAATCTACCTGGGCATGTAAACCATCAAACCTAAAGAATAATGCTAACGTTTGGCGACCCCCAAACGCCGTAGTTTCAACGTCCAGCTACCTGCCGGAACGCCGTAAGAATAATGTTCTTGAGTTCCCGCATATGATCATATCAGTACTACCAAGGGCTTGATAACAAGTTAATGATGTTCACATAAGAATAGTCCCAAATAGCCTCCACATAACCAAAGTTCCCAAGTGATACGCTTGTTTTTAATAAGTTGATAATGTTCATTTGCACGCATCTAATTGGTTATGGGTGACTTAGCCAGCCATGCCGGAGTGGCGCACCAACCCTTGTCATAACCGTGATACGCATGTTAAAAGATTTATTTGATGATTGTTTATCATGACGTTCCTCATGATAATGATATATGATTTCATAATGTTTAATAAATGTTTATCATGACGTTCCTCATGATAACGATATATGATTTCATAGTGTTTGATAAATGTTTATCATGACGTTCCTCATGATAACGATATATGATTTCATAATGATTCATAAAATATGTTTTGAAATGATATCTACATGTTCCACCCCGAGTTTTAATAAACATTTAAAGAAAAGGGGACTATGAAACTCACTGTTATATGCGGATGATGATGATCTTGATGTTCAGCTGATAGAAAATCCTATATGGTTCCTATAACAATTTATGACTAACTGAATTAGTCACAACGTTTTCAGATTAATCAAATAGATGTTGTTGTTGATTATTTCACTTAAGACGATTCCTAGATGAATTTCTGCCTTAGGAATAATCAATCCTTGTTATTGATCATTTAGGTATCATGAAACATGGGAATGTGATATTAAAATAGGCTTAATAACCATGCTCAATGTACTAATCTGATTGTTATCATAAACATCAGATCATTATTCCAATGATTATCTTTATGCTTATCATTAGTTTGAAACACTTGGATGAAACCTAGCATTTCAAGAAATGATCAAGACAATCACAATCATTGTTACAATCAAATGGCTTAAACCATTATAATCATAGTTATGATTTCATGAAAACCGGGCATTACAACGGATCAAAACAAGGATTTACCCGTTAACACATCGTGTTCTTCGTTTATAAACAATCCTAGCCATCATCTAGGCAATAATCAACAACCCTAACTATCTCATTACGTTCAAAAACAAGATCTAATCAATAAAAATCAAGCTAGAAGATTAGAATGAATCGTTACCTAATCTGACGGATTTCTCGGACAGATATGATGATCGGGACTTGTAGATATGTTCCTTGGTGCGATCCGGATGTTTAAACACCTCAAAATGGAGATTTAATGGTAAAAATGTTGAGTTTACGCGTCTGGAAGTCGAGAATTCGGATGGGAATGAAATCTGATCAAGAAAATCAGATTTTTAAGCTATCTGCATCCGTCGCGTACCGCGGAGGGTGGCTTCGCGTACCTCCGCCGCCTTAGTTAGACCCGATTTTGTTTTCGCGATTCCGGGAGCATACGAACTCCGTTTTGCGCACGGTTTTCGCCTACGTTCACGATTTTTCGAGCTCTTTCCAATGGTTATAATCTCAAGACCTAAAGAGTTCAAAATATTTGACCTCTTATTTAACGCTATATTCGATTCGGTGTATCTTGAAATCAGAGCGTCGTTTCGAAATTTCGCTTCCACTCATTCTCTTCATTTTCTAGTTATGATTCTAAACATCAAATCGGTTGGTCATCTATTTAAATAAGCATTATGTGATGGATGTTTCTTTGCGATATACCAATACCAGATTCCTTAGTAACTACAACTCATGAACTGATATGATATGATATGGTCCTTCTGACACATACGTAATAATGAATGTGGATTTGTCTGGGCCCCGAATACTTTAGTTGAGCCTAGAAATATGATCGAATCCTTGTTGGGCCTTACAGGGTCTCGCGTGTCTGCTCCAATGTTGACGGATGTTACAGTAACTAAATCTCATTTCAAACCAAGGCCCTCTGATGGTAATTGGCGCAAAGTGAATCATCAAACTAAGCCCAAAGTTTTGTGGGAAAAATCTCATATATCAAAACCCCACAAAATTCAAAAATTCACATCTTCACCCCAATCATCCATTAAACAAGCTAAGCTCGGTCAGATAAATCCTTTGTCTAACATATCCTGCAGCTGGTTAGACAGCTCTTGCATTTCTGTCGGCGCTAGTCGGTATGGAGCTCTAGCAATCGGTGCAGCTCCTTGTGTGAGGTCTATCTGGAACTCTATTTGTCGTTTCGATGGTAGTCCAGGTAAATCCTCTGGAAATACTTCAGGAAAGTCGCAGACTACAACGATGTCCTCGATCTTCCTCTCTTTCTTTGGTTGCTCTGTGATAAGGGCTAGTATGGCGGTGTATCCCTTTTGCAAATACTTATTCGCTTTCATGCATAACATGATGTTAAGCGGTATCCCCCGCCGTTCTCCCTGAATCGAGATCTGTTCTCCACTCGGCAATGTGACTCATACAATCTCCTAGTTGCACACGATCTCAGCTTGGTTTGCGGATAGCCAGTCCATTCCAACGACCACATAGAAGCTCCTGAGAACAACCGGCATCAGGTCGATTTCGAGCTCATGATCCGCCAAAACCATGACTCATCCTCGAAAGACGTGCAGTGTCTCCATTAGTTTGCCGTCGACTAACTCTACGGCATACTTATAGTCTAGTGGTGTTGGGACAATATCAAACAGTTTGCTAAATTCACTAGATATAAAGCTCCTATCGGCACCGATATCAAATAATATGCTTGTATAGACATTATTTAAAAGAAACGTAACGGTAACGATGTTTGGATTGTCCTTGGCTTCCCTCGAGCCAATCACAAAGGCTCATCCCTTTGCCGCACCTCCTCCTGCCTTCTTCAACTTTGGGCAGTCCTTCCTCATGTGCCTCGGTTTCCCACATTCATAACACCCCTTGAGAGTGTTCTGGTTGTTGTGGTTGGAATTGTTGTTGTTGTTGTTTGGCAATTTGGTCTTACAATCTCTGGCCATGTGGCCATGTCGTCCGCACTTTAGGCAACGGTACCTCTCGCATTGCCCAAAGTGGTGATATGAACACCGGTTGTACAGAGGGTATTTTCCCTCGTACACACCCTTCCCTTTGCCCTCGGGTTGGGTAGCAGTAAAGGCTCTAGCTGGTGCAGATCTTGGTTGTTGTTGGTGTGAAGGATGAGACTGGTGGAGACTGGGCTCCTACTTGCGCTTGTGGCTTTCATGGGGTTTCAGATGTTCACCCCGTTTGGGTAGCTTCCCTTAGGCTACCGCTTGATCAGTCAGTTTGTGGGCCAGCCTGATGGTAGGTTGGATCTGTGTTGGATCAGAGGTTGTGACCATGCTCTGAATTTGTTCGGACAGTCCACTGATGAACTGCTCGATCTTTTTATATTAGGGTGTCACCATCCCCGGGCATAGTTTGCACAGTTCATGGAACCGTGTGCAGTACTTCTCGATTTCTGAGTCCACCATCTTGTGTACCCAGAATTCTTCCTCCAGTTTCTTGATTTCATTCCTCGAGCATTACTCTTCTTGTAACATCCTGGTAAAGTCTTCCCAAGTCATAGAGTTAGCAACTTCCAGACGAAGTGTCTGGACATGAGTGTTCCAACATGTGAGGGCCGAGCCCTCGATTGTACCGGTCGCAAACTTGACCCGGTTTTCATCAGCACATTTGCACATCGAGAAGACTGATTCCGCCTTCTCTATCCAAGGGAGCATCCCAACAGCTCCTTCAGTTCCTTTGAACGTGTGTGGATGGCAACTAAGAAAAGTTTTGAATGAGCACCCCTTATTCATATTGCCTTGGGGTCATGTTTGTCATTAGACAACGTTGTGTATTAGTGATCTCGTTAGCTATACTATGTTAGTCGGGTTAAGCAAATGTTAGTACCGTTGTTTGTCCTACTAGTTTCGCTATGCAGACGACTTGCCTCAAACTCTGCAATCGCCTTGTTGACCCGTCGGTCAACCATCATCTTAATTGTTGCCGCGCCGATCTGTCTTTTATGTGCTCGTGAGTGTGTTCCCTGTCCAGCCATATCGTTAGTTCTATATGAAATAGATACTGTGTTAGTTGTCAGTAGTGTTAGATGTTTGAGTTAGAATGCAACATAAATAAAGTACACAAATGATAAAGCCAGAACATCATTTCATTAATCAACATCTTTTGAGTACAATGATTTTCAAAACATACTACTGTCATCATTATTCATATGAGCACAACCCGCTCATCTAGGCGTACAATGTGAAACAAAATAAACTGAAATAAAATAACTAACAGAGTCTCCGCTGGCAGCAGGTCCATCATCCTGCTCCTCTAAAGGCACCATCTTCGAGTCCTCCTCAGGATCCTCATCTAGATCCTCCTGGCTCGACAATGAATTGCGCCGCCCAGGCGTTCATCATCGCATCACTTGCCTGTATCTGTGCGGTCTTCTCTTCCGATACTACCACCACTGCTACTAATCGACCGCCATGCTCATGGACAACTGCAGCAACCGCCTCCTGATGCTCCTCCAACTGTCCCATGCGGGCACGTATCTATGCGACCTCAGCCGCCATCTCTTCCTGCCGCCGTATCGAGTCCTTGGTCATACCGGCCAAGACGTCGTGTACTCGATCGTTGTAAGCACGCTCATCCTGCAAGTAGTCCACTCGCCCCCGAAGGTGTCGGTTCTCCTCACGGAGGACTCTGACCTCCTCGATCATGCACATGTCGGGCCTCGCGGGCCGATCTAGAGACGTGGGCTGCGAAAGCCCGTTCCAAAGGCATACCTAGCGCCGGTAATGCAGGGCCACTAGATGAATCACCAAGCAGTGGCAGGAGTGGCACCCGCTCCTCCTCTGCCCACCGTGCTACAGTCACAGGTTACCAATCCTATGCTCTGGTACTGCTCGGCGGTCGAGCTCGCTTAGACTCTTCAGAGTCTATTCGGGATACAATGTCGCATATCCTCCGTCGATCCTCCTCCGTCAGCTCGTACTCCGCGGGATGCTTTCCCAGGTTTCTTCCATCCTTGTTGTTGTCCATCCTCTAATCTTGGTTTAATAAGTAACGGATAACAATAATAATAACATATTATTGTGCAATGACTAAGTGTGGTGTCTAGTGTTAAGCAATGGCTATAATCTAAGTTTACTACATGCAAACCTAGTTCTCTGTAACCAAGGCTCTGATACCAGTCTATCACACCCCCAAATTCCCATGTGTGGAGTCAGTCCACATGGGTGTGACGTGGCCAGAATCACAGCTCATGGTCATATAGAACGACTCTATATGCGTTTAAAAATACAATGTTTGTCATAATTACAATCAAACTATTTTTAAAACATAGAAGCTTAAATTAAGTTACATGGCGGCGGAAAATGTAAATTTGTCAAACAAAACATTGTTTAATACATAACATAAAATAGTTAAAATTGTTTGATCAACACGTCACAACATAGATGCATGCAAGTCCTATGCTTGTGTCCTTAGGTGCATCCCTGTTCGTATGCAGCTAGTTACCTGAGAATACATGTTTAAGAAAAAGTGTCAACACATAGGTAGGTGAGTTCACAGATTTTGACATACACAAATAATAAGCAAAAATGTTTGTCTCGTGTCATGTGGTTTATCAAATGTTAGTTCCGAGCCCTAGGCTACAAGTGTCAGTTGCGTCTCTACCGAACTAGACTTGTTAGTCCTTGCCTCCGCCATGTCTCGTAATAACAATGGTGCGATGGGTCGAGATTACACGTGTCCCGACCTCCAGTCAGTATTGTGCCACGTGGGGTTTGTCACACCCAATAGATCTATCCAAACTCACCTCGTTGTTTGTACATTAACGGTAAGACTATGCGAGGGCTTTGTTATGATACAGCACTTATTGTTTGTCTAATAAACCAGCATACACAATATGTTTGTACAAGTTGTAAATGTTTGACTCGATTCAACAAGCATTCTCCCCTATTTTAAAAATTTTCAAAAGAGTTAAAGAGGTGTCGTAAACTCACCTTAGTGATAATCGGGAAATGATAGCGTAAGCTCCGGTTTGCTTCGGGTGACTCGTTCACCGGTTACCTATATCGTATAGCTTACGTAAGTTAGTGTATGTGATCGTGTTTCGTGTTCGTGCTCGTGTTTGTGATCAACAACCCTCGATTTTTTTGTTTGTCCATGTCGGTCCATATTTACCGTGTTTGCCCGTGTTTGATCGTGTTTGACCGTGTCAAGTCAACGACCCGTTGGTGAACTATGTGTCGGTGATAACTCGTGTAACATTTGTAATCGTGCTCATTGTGTGCAAAACACACAAAATCGCGTTTATGGACAACTTACTATTTATAGTAAGTTTCCATTTTTAGCAAGTTCACAACACTTATCGTTTTAAAGATTCTAACATGCTCATTAGTCCTATGTGATCATGTTAACACACAGCACGTTGTCGTATGCGATCAAATAAGCATATAAACTGTTTTTAATCATTAAAGTTTCCTAATATGGAAAGTTGCTAGTTTTGATAAGTTTAACATCAAAAATCATATAACTTACCACACAATAATCCTATTTCATCATTTTGAACCATGTATCATGTATAAAGCAAGTCTTGCATCTCCATTTCATGGATTCATAAAATAAAGTTTCTAAAAATTAGTAAGTGTTATTTAGAACATCATTTGAACCAAAACTAAAACATGATTATTGCAATTAATCATATTATGAATCATATCTCATCGTTTAACACTACTTATTTCACCAAAGTCATTGTTTATCAAGATTTCTTAAAATAAAGTTACTAAAAGTAGTAATTATGCTAAAATACACATCAAATGGCTAGATCAACATTTCTAACCTATTTATATGCCAAATAACGTATCATAAACCATCATCTAAACATGTTTATTCCACATTAATCATCATCTAGCAAGTTTTGAGTTACAAAAGTTACTATAAATGGCAAGATCATTAACTAACCCATTTTTAATCATTAACAACCTAATAAATCTTTCAAATATGCCTCAACATCATCAATAATCATTTATCATCATTCAACATCATCTAAAATAACTTAGATCGTACATGCATGCAAGGGTTCATCATCATTTCGTAGTTTCATGCTTCATATCACACAAATATCAACAAATCTCATTGTAGATCATCATATATCATCATGGTTGATCAAAATCAATAGAAATATCATTAAACCCAGATCTAAAACATCATAAAATTCGTGCATGAACCCTCAAGTGAGTTGCATGTGTGTGCGAGACCATGAATGTGGGTTTTTGAGTGTTGTTACACAACATGGGTGTTGTGTTACCTTCAGAGAACCCAAGATTGCAGAGTTGATGAACGAAAGCAACTTTAAGGCTCCTGGACAACAATGGTTTGCATAAACAAGGTGATGGTGATGATTTCCAAGCCCACCAACCTTCTTCTTCAAGTTTCTTGTGAGTTCCTAGCTTCAACCTACAAGTGTGGGTGCTCCAATTGCTTCCAATGGCTTCCAAGAGATGTATTGTGCATGTAGCAGATGTTTGGGAAGGGAAATGGCCGGATATTTGCGTATGAGCTTGGTTATAATGAGCGTTGTTAGATTAGGCATCCTTTTTGTGTCATCCAAGAAATTTTCCGCGATTCTAGCTGGCAGGAGCATCGCCTGACGGGCGACACGGACGCCAGGCGTAGCGCGCGGATGACTCCCATCTGTCCTGGTTTCCTCGTCTCGTGAGCATTGCCAAGGATCGAGGATTGGGTCTGGGCATAGCGCCTGGTCATCCGGGTAAAGCCCAATTGGCCCAATTTCATAGTTTGAATTCGTTTTCGCTCGTTTCTCGACTGTAACACGTTGTTTTAACATCGTTTGAACTATAATCATCAATTATTAGCCATAATTGACTTGTGAAGTGTTCTTGTGCTTAACTGTTATGACGTTCACCAACATTCGTGACTTTTGACACGTGTGTGCGGTTTTTCAATAGTCCCTCAAATTATCCTGTTGTGTGACTGTGTTTGTTCTGTCGTGCCATGTGTCACTCTAAATTAAACTAATTCTAGTGCCACGTATGCAAATGCCAATTAAATAAACACTTAATTAAAATAGAATCTGACCTGGATTTTGTGGGGTGTCACAAAATGTATTCTTAAGACCATTATCATATTTCACCGTCTTATTTCACCAGATTCCGAAGTTCTCACTTTCAGACTTCACAACCTAATATGGTTCCATATCCAAATCTACAATTTAAACATCTTGTCAAATCACCTTAGTTGGCGCACCAGCCTGACTGCTAGCCACCAAGAAAGAGCTGGCCCCTTTAAGAACGACTCAAGTATGCATAGTCAGACCACCATGTGTACTCGTCCTCGGCTTGATTGATGTGAACACAAAAACATTGCTCGTCTCTATTTTGATTTCGTTTACAATTTCCAAAACGTCTTTTTTAATCTGTTTTGTCATTACATGTGAAAAGAAGTTTATCTTGATTGTTTATTGTGTTTTTGTTCATTAAAGAAGTTACTTCTTCAAAAGCTTTCAATGTTAGGATTATCTTCAAAAGCAACAATGTCCGAAAGAAATATAATAAAATCGTGACTTAAGGATTAAATATGTTAAAAATCATTACTCAAGAATTAAATTGTAACATGGTAGAATATTTAGATTGAACATGGATTATCTATACTATTGTTAAATTATTTGTTTATTATCTTTATCATATTCATACACTGATTTATATTTACAATTTTATTAATACGTGAACTTTTTATACTTTTACAGTTAAAAAACATTTTTGCACACTTGTATAGGATTTAGTTGTACAAAAACTATGATAACTATGGATTACACTTTTAGAACGAAATAATTTGAAAGTCACTCGACTTAATCGGTCGAATATGACTTTGATTTTGATATAGGAATGAATATGTTTTACTAGACAATTTTTAAACCAAAAATTAAGAGGACGACCAATTCGTTTGAGAGAATTGGGGCAAAAAAACTACCTACTACAATTACAAAACCAATTATTTGAACTCCACTAAACTACCCTAAGACCTTCGTTGGATAAAAGCTTCATCATGAGAACCATAATAAACTCAAACAAGTATGCACCCTGCATCTCCAAACTTGTTTGATGAGTATTACGATTCACATTAATTAAACAAATCAATCTAAAATATTAACAAATATTAAGTCTTGGCAAAGATCTCAAGGATTTGTCACATGGCAGTGATACACAATATAAAAACCTTTAGATTCATACAACCAATCTTTATATTTTTATAAACATTGAAATAGGAAAAAAAATCTCACAAAAAGGTGTGTAGTTACCAAGCCAAAAAAATGGATATCATAATCTTGAAACGATATGCAACTTGAGTACATGATGATCGTTATTTTCTTGCAACAACATATTATTTTTTTTTTTTTTATGAACGGAGAAGGTCTCAATCATGTGAAACCACTGTTTCCGGGCCATGTCACCAAGGTCTAATTACCTAGACCTCCTATGAGCCACCACAACCACCCCAGGAGGAAACCTCACTGGGAAAACCCCCGACCCCCCACAGACCCCTTTTTCGCTATGGGAGGGATTTGAACCCAAGACCTCCCATTTGGAAGAATCTTGGGGTACCATTGAGGCAATGCCTCTTTCACAAATCTCTCCATAACCACACTATCCAAATAAATGCATATCACAATTCCAGACTCACCCTTATGGTTTTTAGAAGGCACATAAAAACTCATAAAACTTATGCCCCCTTCAGCAGGCCCTCCGTAGGCTGGTTTGCCCCAACCAAAGTCTACAACATCAAATGCGACACAAGTCACATCTGAGACATAATAGCTTCGAACAACCGTGCAAAGAGGCCGTCCCTTGATAACTGTTATATCAACTAAAGATCTCATGTACTCCTCAGTAACACTTTCTTTCGTCTTTTTTAAAATTTCAAGTGTGTGTCCTAACTGTTTATTAGATAAGTCTCTAGCTGTTGAAATTGCAACAAGATAGGCAAAACTGTTTCCATAATATCCCATAGGAATGAAAGATTTGATCTTGGACCTTGCGCTTACAAGGCATTTCATCCGCATCTCGTCTTCAGGATGTAGTTGGAGCGCAATGGTACGACAACGCCAGATGAATGCTATGATCACCTCAAAGGTTGAACAGTTTTTAAGGTTCAGTGGAACATAACTTCATAGGGTGGACACCTTGGAACTCCCAGGGTCATGTTATCTGATGCGAATAGTTTATCCTTATTTGTCTCCTTGGTTTATCGCATTCGTGATGAGTACATGTCATGCGTGGTGGGTCTCTTGCAAAAAGCAACTCTCTTCTCCATACAGGCAATGTTGATAGTGTTGTTGCACCTTGTGCTATTTCACCTAGTGCAGTCATGAATTGTACAAGTCCTTGTGCATCACTCATCGTGTGATTGACTCGTATAGCAAAGATAAAACCCCCACATAACATTTTCGTTACATATTAATAATAATTATTTAGTTTCGAAAAGATTTCTGTCACATTTTGCATGTAGATGTTTGTGCTCTATGATATTAGGTCATATGATATCACGATTATATGTTATTATTATATTATGTTGTCTTTTATTGTGCCACCATATGCTTTTTTAAATTAGTTGCTACAAATTTATCTTCGTACAACTATACTTGATTATATATGTTAGTCTGAATGTTTTTGAGTCGAAAGTCTCTCTGACAACATTCTTTTGTTTCTTATTAGGTACAGTTGCAAGGTCTGTCTATATCCCACCTTCTCCAAAATCTATAATTAATCGGGTTACGTGTGAAATTTTCTATTTATGATTAATTGATTGATTGAAATCAAATGAAATGAATTATGTCATAATATATCACCTGAATCAATAACAATGGTGAGTCAAGAATACCACTAGATCCAGGAACATCAAATATCAGCTCTTCTAAGCAAGGAAATGGCGGGTGAAGCGTGTCTCCAAATTGCATCAGTGTCACATCAGCTTCCGCGTCGATAAACAACACACCTGTAATCCCTAAGGTTTTGTTTCGAAAATCTAATAAATGTAATCATGATTAAATTATAATAAAGCAAAGTTTGAGGTTATTTATTTATTTTTATGTATTTCATACATACACAAAGTAATATGATAATTATAAAAACTAACAATAAATGCACATAACAAACATTTCTTTCATTATTAAATAGTTATAATAAGAATTAATAAAGTTTTTTTTCTAGAAATAACACGATGACGGTGACGGTGACGGGGACGGGGACGGGGACGGGGACGGGGACGGGGACGGGGATGGCGGCGGCGGTGGCGGTGGCGGTGGCGGTGATGATGATGATGATGATGATGCTTGTAAATAAATAAAAGTTTTAGGATTTCATAAACTTTTATTTGGATTAACATGAAATAATAAATAACAAGTTATTTAGTTCATAAAACATAATTTATAAAACCTAATAAAAAGAGTATGAATTAAACTAGGGGATAAAAATTGCAAAATCATAAAACTAATTTTCAGCTTAAAAACAATTGAAAATAAATTGATAAATGATAAAAGTAGAGAGGCCAAGTTGTCAAAACCCAAAAGTGGGTGTTACCCCTTTCACCCGGTTCTTCAATTGGATACCCACCGACCCAAATTCAACCCATTTCCCATCTCGGCCTATCCCAGTGAATTACAGGCTTACAGCTCATCATCAGTCGAAATAGAAACAATTCTAACGCGTTAACAGCTAGCAATCGACAATTATACTAGAATCAATCGAATTAAAACCGTTAATCCCTTCCAAAGATACCACAAATGAGATCAAATTCAAATCCCCCAACCTCTGTATAAAAGCTCAAATAAGAGACACCATTCGAACCCATTCCTCACGTCTAAACTTTCTGCAAACAAAAAAAAACTCGAGTACAAGGACTCTGGAACACGATTCGAACCAAGGAACTACCGAAGACTCTGTGCGACTCGAACCCTTTCAATCTCGACGCCAAACCAGATAATTAATAGGTCGTTAGAACCGTAGGAACGTGAGGATCAAAAGCCCTATGCTTTTGATCTCTCACAAACATCAATCGAACGGATTGAAAATTCGAATTGGATTAGGGTTCTTCGGATTAAGAATCAATTTTTAGAATTGAATAACAATTATTTGAATCTGATCTGTACAGATAAACGCATGCCAGCCTACTGGTTTGGGTGCCACGCATACGAGTTAAGGGTTGGGTGTTTGAACCCTACTCGGAGCCATTTAAACCGGGTTTTTTTTATTTTAATCCATTTTAAAGCCATTCTTTTTGTAAAAAAAATTCTGGAAAAAGTTTATAAAATGTGATAAAACATTTTCTGAATCAGTTTTAAATTTTTAAGCAGATTTAATAATAATCAAGTGTTTTTAAAATAAAGTTTAATTACCTTTAGACATAATCATTAAATTATTTTAATTATATAACTTTATTTTTACTTCAATAAATACATTATACATTTTAAACTCTTTTAAAACCAGTGTTTTCGAGACCGGACCGGACTAGACGGTTCGACCGGTCGGACCGGGACTCGTTACTATGAGCGGTTCATTTGAATACGTTGGGCCGCTTTGAAAGTAACCAGGTGGCCAACACGGTTAGCGATCGAACCGGCGGTTGAACCGCTGAACAAGAACCGGATTCGCATGCTCCTGCTTCTTTCCTCAACAAAGATTCCCTCTTATAGAGGTGTGAGTGGAGGAAATTTCCCTTCCTTGGCCGATGTGGGAACTGGGAAAGACAATTTCATTTATAAAAGAATGTATGATGTTGTACAATCGATGTGGGAATTTGGATCAAGATTTGTTTCTTCATAATTGAAAGATGTGGGTTTAATATATATATATATATATATATACACACACATTTATAAAATGTATATAAAATCATCCGGTTCTTAAATCCGGTTCGACCGGTCTAACCTCTGACCGGTAAGGAGACCGGTTCGACGTCCGGTCCGGTTATGAAAACAATGTTTAAAACTATAATAAAACTTTGTGTTTATATTACAAACTTGAATGAAACATATATTTTAAACTTTACAACACTATTTATAAATGCAAATTTTATACAAATCATATGACTTTATATTGAAAAGTATTTTATAAAACAATAAACAATGAATAAACGCTTCATTAAAAATCTTTGTAAATCAAAAGGCTCTTTTAATAATCAAAAATCTTTTAGACAATAGACAATGAATATTACTTAATTATTCCACATCATAACATGTTTAAACCATTACCATTGGGGCACAAATTAGTATCCATAGACTTGATATAATAAATAATTTGAAATGCTTTGACATTTCATTATACTCATACAAATAAGAATATTTAATTATAATTAAATATTCTCAAAACAATTAATCTTAGACTTTTATAATAAATAAATGGAATAATTAAAGTATTCCAATTTATTTATACAATGGAGGTTATTTAATTATAATAGATAATTAAATAATCCTAAACCATTATTCTAAGTACACATTTTAGAGGTTAGAACATTAGGGATTTCATAGAAGCCATAAACTTTTAGACAAACATTTAAACTTTAGGCAATCATTTGAACTTTAGTCTAAGACATATGCTTTAAACATTAGGAAAGGATTGCTAGCTTTTCCTCATTCATAACAACAAACATTTGGACAAGCTTAGACAAAACACAAGTGAGTTAATTCTTACTCCCTTTTTTTACTTTTGTAAACTTTTGGGATGTTACATATTCTATATACACAAACATATTCTTTGAGTCAAAACTATATACATGATGCAAACTTTTAAGCTTAGTAGACATGATTTAGATGCTATGTGAACTTATGTGCTAAATGCTATGTGGGATTTAGGTTAGAAGACGTTTCATACATCAATCATAAACAGTATCTAGTAGCCTAAGAATGTAGCTACGTTCTTCGTATTGACTTATGTCTTGTGTTAAAAAGGTGAAAGATACACATACATAAACATTATGATTTACATTGTTTATGTCACACCCAACCAACAGCGGAATATGTTGGGGCGTGAGTTTGATTGTTCAAAAGCTCGTGGTGCTACTTGTAAGTTTCAATATTTAATAATCCAATTTAATTTACAACATTCAATTTCATTTAACATACATAAGATCAAAACAATCATGATAAACCATTAAAACATTTCATAACATAAATCCCATTCATATAAAAAGTATAATTATTTTAATCTAGGTCCAAGATGCCTAAATGAATCTTCATGTTCTTTTTTCAACCTGTCACATATGTAAAATAAAATTTGATCAACTATTTGTGTAACATCACTGTACTTTCAGTTGTCCGTACGTCCGTACATCCGTACGATTGTACTGTTACGACTGGAGATTTATTAATTATTAATGATTATGAATTACTGATATTATCACTGTACTGGTATGCATGACTACGATTTATTATACGCGTAAACCACAGAAAGTTTAGTTGTAATTCAACTAAACAGGCCTGTAGTGTTTATCGCAGTGCTTTATTATTGATGAGTTAATGGTCTGAGAATAGATTTGGGATTTGAGGTGGAGTTGTTTGAGTCTGGTTACTAAACGTAGTCAAGGACCCATGGTCATGGTTTATCGAAATAGCGGTGGGACGGTGGCTAGGGCAGTTGCGACTGACCCTTACATATGCCCTATATATATATGCATATTTCGGTCTATCATGGATGTGTCAGTGACTAGGGTTTAGTGGGTTTTGGTTTGGGAAAATGATAATATTAAAGATGATTAATAATGAGAATTGATTACGTGATGGTGAGGTTACGGATATCATTTAAACGAGAATATTAATTCAGAAATATTAACTTAATAATGTATTCGCGTGAGTGACGATTCACACGAATATAATTATTAAGAATAATATACTGAAACGATATTCCATAAATAATAAATCAAATCGAAATACGGTACGAGCATCGGATTCGCAAAGGTGACGATCTTTACGAATACGTACGCGAGTAACGCGTTTCGACGAGATAATTAAATAATATCTCACGATATAAAATTAATAAATAGAATTTAAAACGTTTATTAGGAATTACAACTTGAAACGATTCAAATAAATTTAATTATTAATTAATTTCTTTAACGAAAATAGACGAAATCTTTTTACGAAATAATTTATTTAAAATTATTTTAACTAATACGAAATATATTCATTTAGATGTTTTAGATTTTAAATATATTCTATGTTAAAACCGCACATTTACCGGGTAAATCGCGATAAAAACGAGACCGGACACGCGGGGACGGGATAATCATAAATGGTGGAAGACACTACCATTTCTTTCACTTTCCCAACTCTCATTCTCTCTCCAAATTCCAATTTTCGTCACCTACAAAGCATCAAACTTCTCTCTACGATTGCGAGTTCGGTTCTTGACGGAATCAAGCGATTCTTGGCCCTAAACGACCACAAGATCAAGGAGAACGAGAAAGTACAAGAAAATCTCGAGTTTGCGCTACGAATCGAGGTAGATCTATACTTATATTTTCGGTTTTTGGTTTGAAAATCTCACTAGAACTTAACTATCATCTTGTATACGATTGAGGGTTTTCATCTAAGTAAATCGGTTTAATGGTAAACTAGAGGAGCCATGAACGACCTTGTAGAGATTAGCATCAAGGATAGCAAAGATTGAAGGTCATTACAGCAGGTCGCGTGGGTAGGGGCTGATGGTGGTGCAGGGTTCGTGGAGGTTCGTAGGTGGCGAACCTGTTACAGGTCTGGTCGACCCTACTGCTACTGACCGAACCCTCATATGGCGAATCCTCTACAGGTCAGCGAACCCACAGGCATGCTGGACGAACCCTTTTCTTCTGTTGGACGAACCATGTTACTTTAGACTAGCCAAGGGGCTGGCCGAACCTTGGCCAGCCGAAGCCACTGGATAACCGAACCTTCATGGTGGCGAGCCTATGAATCATAAAGGGGTCGTGGGATTTGATTGCATGGCAACGAACCCTGAACCAGTGAACCATCTACTCACGAACCCTTGACTATCCTCGAACCTAGACGAACCATGCATCCTCCAGCGAACCCTTGGGCCAAAACATCAACCGCGAACCCTCTCTTTTCTGATGGTCCGAACCCTGAGTTGTTATGGAACTCACGAACCCTTTTCTTCACTTGGCCGAACCTAGGTTTATAGAGTTAGAAGGTTCGCTGCCATATAAGGGGAAACGAACTTGAAATCGTTTAACTAAATGGAGTAGGAACAATTGGGAGACATGGTTCTTATATATGGTCATGTATATGCTTGTGCATGCGTGGGGGACCTAAAATTTTCATGTTATAATTAATAATAAGGTCCTAATAAAATAAATTGCAATATAGCGTGAAAGTTATAAAAGGAAACTAAGTGATTTTATAATCTTCCATATATTGTTTTACAACAAAGTTAAATGGTGAAACCAATGAAGGTACCATGCATGCATGAGAAATTACAACAATTACCATCTTTTTACTTTATAATTATAAAACTCAATATTATAGAATCTATGCATAAAGGAAGGGATGATTAAGAAGTGTTTATGATATACCTAGTTAATCTCTTAACATGGTTTCCAATTCAAACATAGTTGAAGCTTAACAAGCCTAAATTATATGACAATGGGAGACATTATAAAGTGCTAAGTATACCACTTTAACTTAGAGTAAACCAAATAGGTTAAAGAATACTTAGGAGTTAAAATGATTATGAATGAGCACTTACTATTATTGAAATACATAAACTTATGAACATGAAACACATATCAAATTACAGATCTTTGAGTTGATTTTGAGTTTATATACGCGAGCGCGCATTTCAAGAGAACACTGATTCTAAGGACTTCAGGTGAGTTCTCATAACCTCCCTTTCTTTAAACTGTTTTGTTTTAAAACTCGGAGGTGAAACATGTATACCAGATTAATTATTATTTTGATAACATAAGGTTTATACCTGTTTATCAATATGATAATTACAACTTAAAATTTATTGATTATTATGGATTTTCTTTTATTATCTTATATCCGTGTAAACATTGTTATTGACTTAGGTCAATAACAAAGATTACATGTATTGTCACGTGGATGAGTTCCACATCCGTGAATCATTACTCTTAACTTAGGTTAATTGTTTTGACTTCATGTATTGTCACGTGGATGATTTCCACATCCGTGAAGTATTGCTCTTGACTTCGGTTAATTGCTTTGACTTCATGTATTGTCACGTGGTTAGCGACCACTCCATGATTCATGTATCTAACTTATGTTAAATACATAAGGAATCATGTATAGTCACGAACAT
Source organism: Mikania micrantha (assembly GCA_009363875.1). NCBI lineage: Eukaryota > Viridiplantae > Streptophyta > Magnoliopsida > Asterales > Asteraceae > Mikania > Mikania micrantha. Next base: position 68,035,910 of record CM018695.1, read on the forward strand.
TGATTGAGAATATGATTGATTGAGTTTGGTTGATTTGTTGTGGATTGATTGCCTATATTTGATATTGATTATTTGTGATTGGTTATGATTGATTTGGTTATGTGGTTATGTGATTGTGTATGTGTTTGGCTGTTGAATTGATGGATGTGTGTTGGATTATCTCATACAGGTATTCATATGGATTTTCTCAAGAAGATCATAAGTTTTATACTCGTTTTAAACAAAGCATTTTATAAAACCATTTTAAGCATAAACTTTCAAACTCATTTTACTAAAACATTTTTAAATATAAAAACTTATGATTACTCACCAACTACTTTTGTAGTTGACACTTGATTTTCTTACATGTTTCAGGTGATGGAGACAAGTAGGAATGAAGAGAGGATCTCTTCTATTTTGGACATCATCATCATATAGGATCTTGGACTTAGTTAATTAACTAAATTCTGGCGATTAGAGTTTAGTTAGTTTAACTAAATCTTTTGTGTATTTGACATACTTGATTCATGATAAACATGATTTTTGTGTAATTATTGTGGTTGATTAAATGATATATGATGATATGATTTAGATGCCCATGAGCTTGTGAACAATCTACACATCACTCGTGGCATCCCGATGATTCCGCCGTCGGTCGGGGTGTTACAGATTGGTATCAGAGCCTGGGTTATAGGGAATTAGGTTACTAGAAACGGTTGACCTAGTCTATAACCATAGGATACCCTAGTATGAATTAAATTCATACACTAGTTAGTATATTCAGGATTTCATGCTTATGTGTTTATTACATGTTAATTGAAACCCTGTTATACATCTGATATAAATATGCTGATTATACATTTCTTGCTTACGTGTGCCCTAATGATTCGATAAGGACATGCATGTGGTGTATCGTAAAGGTGGTGGGGCGTTGGCTAGGGCAGTTGCGACTGACCCTTACATATGCCCTATATATATACCATTTACGGTACATTAGGTGGATGTCAGTATTGAAGAGTGTGGGAACTACCCGTTTGGGAAATTATTTGCTTAGGAAATAAATTATTTATGAATTACTTGCTTTAGGAATTATCTGTTTATATTGTAAACACCAGACAAGGACATACTCGTGGTATACTACAAAGGTGGTGGGACGGTGGCTGGGGCAGTTGCGACTGACCCCTACATATGCCCTATACATATACCATTTGTAGTATATTGGGAGTCTGTCAGTGTCAGGAACTTAGGATATTACTAGGAATTATTGTGAGATGGATGTTGATGGAATGTTGGTTAAGGTTGATTTGGATTGACACTTTGGATGATCACACTTGATAAACACTTATAAATTCACTTATAAAAACATACGGATTGGACACGTAGGGTGCATAGGATTAATGAATGATATGAGCGATTAGTGATGAAATATGGACTTGGGTGATGATATAGACACTTGATGATAATATAAACGCATAGTGATGATACTAACACTTAGTGATGGTATGGACACTTGACAAGAATAAACTATAGGGAGGATATGAACACTTAGTGACAATAAGAGCACTTTGTGATGATATGAACCCTTAATGATGATTATTGACATTGGAATTGATATGGATTTTAGTGAACTTAGACAATTGGGGGAAACTTAATGTCAGGCGAACTTAGACATTAGGTGAACTTAGAAATAGGCAAGCCTACATGTCAGGTGAACTTAGACATTAGGCAAACCTAATGGTCCAAGGGAACTAGAGATCACTTCACTCAAAATTATTCTACTAAGGATAAGGTTTGTGAAGTGAGATTTATGATGAAGCACATGACACACTCTACACACTAGCAAGGGCATAATCGTGGTGCAATGGAACGGTGGTGGGACGGTGTAGGGGAGATTGCGATCTACCTCTGCATATGCCCTATATATAAGCTTGTTGCATTGCATTGGGAAGTTGTCAGTGTTAGTATAGGGTGAGGAATGTATAGGACCTAGGAATAGTTAGCTAACACTAGTTATGACCAACTAGGACACTTAGAATAATAATAGGCAAATTTATAGACATTATGAGTTTAAATAACAGATAGGAAATAAATATAGTTCCTATATGTAATCCTAACTGTTTGAAATAAACTCATTTGACCATTGTTTGTATGACTTACGTTGTAAACGGTAGTAACATGTTTCTAATTTCTCAGAAACATGCCGCCTCGCCGTCACAACGAAGATGACTCAAACAATGGGGATGCTAACAACAGTAATGCCAACTCCGGCATACAAGAGTTAGCCACACTTATTTCTGGATTGGTGAGCCAACTGACTCAGGCTAACCAGAACATTAACCAGAATCGAGGTGGTGCAAACCAGACAACTTGCACGTTCAAACACTTCAATTCCTGCAATCCCCTGAAATTCACGGGTGCTGAATCGGCCACTGGTCTGCTGCAGTGGTTCGAGAGTATGGAGAACACCTTCATCAACAGCGAATGTCCCGAGAATCTGAAAGTTCGCTATGCCACCAGTGTTTTCCAAAAGAGAGCACTGACTTGGTGGAATGGGGAAAAACGAACTAGGGGAGTGGATGCTGCCTTAGCACTGACATGGACAGAGGTCAAGAATCTGATGACCACTGAATTCTGTCCTAGAAGCGAGATGAGGAAACTGGAGACTGAGTTCTGGGAACTCAAACAAGATAGTGGCGAGAACGCCATCTACAATACTCAATTCCATGAGTATAGTCTGCTAGTGCCTCATATGGTGACACCCTTGGAGAGGGCGATTGAGAAATATATCGGCGGGCTGCCGGTACAGATTCAGGATACGGTCTACGGGAGTAATCCCAAAACACTGGAGGCTGCTATCCGTCTATCTGCAACTCTTACTGATAACCATGTGAAGAATGGGACTCTTACTCGGAAGGGACACAAGAAGACTGACACCAAGACTACTGCAAAAGAAGTCAAAACTGAAGTCAAGTCTGAAGCTACTAGCTCGTCCAAAAGCAGCAACAAGAAGAGAAAGACCAGAAACTTCATGGTCACTGCTCCTGCTGCCAAATCTGCACAGCAATCCGCAAACAACTCAACTGCCAGGAATTTTACTGGGAACACTCCTCAGTGTAATACCTGCCGATATCATCACGCACCGAACTTGCCTTGTCGCGTCTGCAATAACTGCGGCAAGTTCGGTCATTTTGCTAATGTTTGTAGGAGTGCACCGCAAGCACAAAGGATGCAACATGCACCGCTTGCACTGCCAGCTCCTCATGCACAACCTATTCCTGCTGTACCCATTCGCCAGGTACCTCAAGCACAGGCAAGAGCCTGTTATGAATGTGGTGAAGTGGGTCACTTCAGAAATCAATGCCCAAAGTTGACTGGAAATAATCAAAGGGTGGCAAGAGGCCGGGCTTTTCAGTTGAATGCTCCAGCTGCTCAAGCCAACCAGGACGTTGTCAACGGTACATTTCTGATCAACAACTCTTATGCATCTGTCTTATTTGATTCTGGTGCCGATAGGAGTTTCGTTTCATATGACTTTGAATGCTTGCTTGGTAGAACACGTACATACTTAGATAAACCGTTCAATGTGGAGGTGGCTGACGGAAACACTATTGATATTGACACTATTATCGTTGGATGTACTGTGAACTTAAATGATCACGTTTTCCCAATTGATCTTATACCTATGCATCTTGGTAGCTTTGATGTTATCATAGGCATGGATTGGTTAGCCACTCACAAAGCGGAGATTGTTTGTCATGAGAAATATATTCGTATTCCTTTAGCTTCGGGTGAAACTTTGAGAATAATTGGAGAAACTGCTAGTAAAGGTCTTAAGCTGATGTCTTGCACTAAAGCACATAAGTACCTTAGAAAGAAATGTATAGCCTTCTTAGCACACATTGTGGAGAAGAAAGAGAAAGAAAAGAGAATTGAAGATGTTCCGGTAATACGAGATTTTCCAGAAGTCTTTCCAGATGATTTGCCGGGTCTTCCACCAGAACGTCAAGTTGAGTTCCGAATCGACTTAGTACCTGGTGCGAACCCAGTCGCCAAAGCTCCCTACAGACTTGCGCCTTCGGAGTTGCAAGAATTGGCGAGCCAGCTGCAAGAACTTACCGATAAAGGATTTATTCGCCCGAGCCATTCACCATGGGGTGCACCGGTCCTATTTGTCAAGAAAAAGGACGGGTCATTCCGAATGTGCATCGATTACCGCGAATTGAACAAACTTACAATCAAGAATCGATATCCACTGCCGCGTATCGATGACCTCTTCGATCAGCTTCAAGGCTCGGCATGGTTTTCAAAAATCGATCTTAGGTCTGGGTATCATCAGCTTCGCGTACATGATGATGATATTCCCAAGACTGCTTTCAGAACGAGATATGGCCATTATGAATTTTTGGTAATGCCTTTCGGCCTTACCAATGCACCTGCGGTTTTCATGGACCTCATGAACCGTGTTTGCAGGCCATACTTGGATAAATTTGTGATTGTATTCATTGATGATATTCTGATATACTCAAAGACTAAGGAAGAACACGAGAAACACCTCAAGTTGGTGTTGGAGATCCTAAGAGAAGAGCGACTGTATGCCAAATTCTCTAAATGTGAATTTTGGCTTAAGGAAGTTCAATTCTTGGGGCATATAGTCAACGAATACGGTGTTCACGTGGATCCTGCAAAGATTGATGCTGTGAAGAATTGGAGTACACCGAAGACACCGACGGAGATTCGATCGTTTCTTGGACTTGCCGGTTACTATCGACGATTCATATCGAATTTCTCCAGGATTGCTGTCCCTCTCACAGCTTTGACTCAGAAGAATAGGCCATACGAGTGGGGACCAAAGCAAGAAGAGGCATTTCAGACTTTGAAGCAGAAACTTTGTGATGCTCCTGTCTTGACATTGCCGGATGGAAATGATGATTTTGTGGTTTATTGTGATGCATCCAACCTAGGTCTCGGTTGTGTTCTCATGCAACGGGGAAAGGTTGTGGCTTATGCATCAAGACAACTAAAGATTCACGAAAAGAACTACACCACACACGACTTGGAACTTGGTGCAGTCGTGTTTGCCTTGAAGATATGGAGACACTATCTTTATGGCACGAAGTGTGTAGTGTTCACTGATCATAAAAGCTTGCAACATATTCTAAATCAGAAAGAGCTCAATATGAGACAACGGAGATGGGTTGAACTGTTGAACGATTATGATTGTGAAATTCGCTACCATCCTGGTAAAGCGAATGTAGTAGCAGATGCGCTAAGTCGCAAAAGTCAAGTTCAGATTCATAGTGTCCAAGTGCACACTAATCTCCGTAATGATGTTCTCACAGCCCAACAACACTCATTAGCTCAAGATGATTTGAAGAATGAGATGTCTTGCGGGGCTGAAATCTTATTGGAAACTAAGGATGACGGTTTAATGTATTATTTGAATCGGTTGTGGATACCGAACAGGGGTGATCTTAGGATGCTGATTATGGATGAAGCTCATAAGTCTCGTTATTCAATCCATCCAGGTGCTGATAAGATGTATCAAGATCTTAAGGGCTTGTACTGGTGGCCTGGAATGAAGAAGGATATTGCTGAATATGTGTCTAAGTGCCTTAACTGTGCTAAAGTCAAGGCAGAACATCAGCGACCTTCGGGATTGTTACTACAACCAGAAATACCGATGTGGAAGTGGGAGAATATCTCCATGGATTTCATTACTAAACTCCCACGGACCGCGAACGGTAAAGATAGTATCTGGGTTATTGTTGATAGATTGACTAAGTCGGCTCATTTCTTACCGATACGCGAAACTTACCCTGTGCGGAAGTTAGCTCGTATCTACATTGATGAGATCATTAGCCGACATGGTATTCCCTTAAGCATAATATCGGACCGTGATGCTCGATTCACGGCACGGTTTTGGGAATCACTTCACGAAGCGTTTGGAACAAGACTGGATCTCAGCACTGCTTATCATCCTCAAACGGATGGTCAAACGGAGCGAACGATTCAAACATTGGAAGACATGTTGAGAGCTTGTGTCATCGATTTCGGTGGCAATTGGGATAGCCATCTACCATTGGTTGAGTTCTCGTATAACAACAGTTATCACGCGAGCATTGGTATGGCGCCATTTGAAGCTCTTTATGGCAGGAAATGTCGGTCACCTATTTGTTGGACCGAAGTCGGCGATTCGCAGATTACTGGCCCTGAGATTATTCAGGAAACGACTGACAAGATCCGCCAGATCCGTGACAATCTGTTAGCTGCTCGCAGTCGACAGAAGAGCTACGCGGATAAAAGAAGAAAACCTTTGGAGTTTGAAGTGGGAAATATGGTATTACTTAAAGTGTCGCCTTGGAAGGGCGTTGTACGATTTGGGAAAAAGGGGAAGCTTGCTCCACGATATGTTGGCCCTTTTAAGATCCTTGAACGGATCGGGAAGGTTGCTTACAAATTGGAACTTCCTCAGGAACTTAGTAACGTGCACCCGACATTCCACGTGTCCAATCTAAGAAAGTGCTTAGCTGATCAGGATCTTCAGGTACCACTCGATGACATTTGCATCGATGATACCATGCACTTTGTTGAAAAACCAGTGGAGATTATGGATCGTGAGGTTAAACAGCTCAAACGCAGTAGAATTCCAATTGTCAAAGTACGTTGGGAATCGAAGCGGGGTCCAGAATTCACATGGGAGCGGGAAGATCAGATGAAGCTTAAGTACCCACATTTATTTACTACGGTCACTCCAAGTTGAATTTCGGGACGAAATTCCTTTAACTAGGGGAGACTGTAACATCACTGTACTTTCAGTTGTCCGTACGTCCGTACATCCGTACGATTGTACTGTTACGACTGGAGATTTATTAATTATTAATGATTATGAATTACTGATATTATCACTGTACTGGTATGCATGACTACGATTTATTATACGCGTAAACCACAGAAAGTTTAGTTGTAATTCAACTAAACAGGCCTGTAGTGTTTATCGCAGTGCTTTATTATTGATGAGTTAATGGTCTGAGAATAGATTTGGGATTTGAGGTGGAGTTGTTTGAGTCTGGTTACTAAACGTAGTCAAGGACCCATGGTCATGGTTTATCGAAATAGCGGTGGGACGGTGGCTAGGGCAGTTGCGACTGACCCTTACATATGCCCTATATATATATGCATATTTCGGTCTATCATGGATGTGTCAGTGACTAGGGTTTAGTGGGTTTTGGTTTGGGAAAATGATAATATTAAAGATGATTAATAATGAGAATTGATTACGTGATGGTGAGGTTACGGATATCATTTAAACGAGAATATTAATTCAGAAATATTAACTTAATAATGTATTCGCGTGAGTGACGATTCACACGAATATAATTATTAAGAATAATATACTGAAACGATATTCCATAAATAATAAATCAAATCGAAATACGGTACGAGCATCGGATTCGCAAAGGTGACGATCTTTACGAATACGTACGCGAGTAACGCGTTTCGACGAGATAATTAAATAATATCTCACGATATAAAATTAATAAATAGAATTTAAAACGTTTATTAGGAATTACAACTTGAAATGATTCAAATAAATTTAATTATTAATTAATTTCTTTAACGAAAATAGACGAAATCTTTTTACGAAATAATTTATTTAAAATTATTTTAACTAATACGAAATATATTCATTTAGATGTTTTAGATTTTAAATATATTCTATGTTAAAACCGCACATTTACCGGGTAAATCGCGATAAAAACGAGACCGGACACGCGGGGACGGGATAATCATAAATGGTGGAAGACACTACCATTTCTTTCACTTTCCCAACTCTCATTCTCTCTCCAAATTCCAATTTTCGTCACCTACAAAGCATCAAACTTCTCTCTACGATTGCGAGTTCGGTTCTTGACGGAATCAAGCGATTCTTGGCCCTAAACGACCACAAGATCAAGGAGAACGAGAAAGTACAAGAAAATCTCGAGTTTGCGCTACGAATCGAGGTAGATCTATACTTATATTTTCGGTTTTTGGTTTGAAAATCTCACTAGAACTTAACTATCATCTTGTATACGATTGAGGGTTTTCATCTAAGTAAATCGGTTTAATGGTAAACTAGAGGAGCCATGAACGACCTTGTAGAGATTAGCATCAAGGATAGCAAAGATTGAAGGTCATTACAGCAGGTCGCGTGGGTAGGGGCTGATGGTGGTGCAGGGTTCGTGGAGGTTCGTAGGTGGCGAACCTGTTACAGGTCTGGTCGACCCTACTGCTACTGACCGAACCCTCATATGGCGAATCCTCTACAGGTCAGCGAACCCACAGGCATGCTGGACGAACCCTTTTCTTCTGTTGGACGAACCATGTTACTTTAGACTAGCCAAGGGGCTGGCCGAACCTTGGCCAGCCGAAGCCACTGGATAACCGAACCTTCATGGTGGCGAGCCTATGAATCATAAAGGGGTCGTGGGATTTGATTGCATGGCAACGAACCCTGAACCAGTGAACCATCTACTCACGAACCCTTGACTATCCTCGAACCTAGACGAACCATGCATCCTCCAGCGAACCCTTGGGCCAAAACATCAACCGCGAACCCTCTCTTTTCTGATGGTCCGAACCCTGAGTTGTTATGGAACTCACGAACCCTTTTCTTCACTTGGCCGAACCTAGGTTTATAGAGTTAGAAGGTTCGCTGCCATATAAGGGGAAACGAACTTGAAATCGTTTAACTAAATAGAGTAGGAACAATTGGGAGACATGGTTCTTATATATGGTCATGTATATGCTTGTGCATGCGTGGGGGACCTAAAATTTTCATGTTATAATTAATAATAAGGTCCTAATAAAATAAATTGCAATATAGCGTGAAAGTTATAAAAGGAAACTAAGTGATTTTATAATCTTCCATATATTGTTTTACAACAAAGTTAAATGGTGAAACCAATGAAGGTACCATGCATGCATGAGAAATTACAACAATTACCATCTTTTTACTTTATAATTATAAAACTCAATATTATAGAATCTATGCATAAAGGAAGGGATGATTAAGAAGTGTTTATGATATACCTAGTTAATCTCTTAACATGGTTTCCAATTCAAACATAGTTGAAGCTTAACAAGCCTAAATTATATGACAATGGGAGACATTATAAAGTGCTAAGTATACCACTTTAACTTAGAGTAAACCAAATAGGTTAAAGAATACTTAGGAGTTAAAATGATTATGAATGAGCACTTACTATTATTGAAATACATAAACTTATGAACATGAAACACATATCAAATTACAGATCTTTGAGTTGATTTTGAGTTTATATACGCGAGCGCGCATTTCAAGAGAACACTGATTCTAAGGACTTTAGGTGAGTTCTCATAACCTCCCTTTCTTTAAACTGTTTTGTTTTAAAACTCGGAGGTGAAACATGTATACCAGATTAATTATTATTTTGATAACATAAGGTTTATACCTGTTTATCAATATGATAATTACAACTTAAAATTTATTGATTATTATGGATTTTCTTTTATTATCTTATATCCGTGTAAACATTGTTATTGACTTAGGTCAATAACAAAGATTACATGTATTGTCACGTGGATGAGTTCCACATCCGTGAATCATTACTCTTAACTTAGGTTAATTGTTTTGACTTCATGTATTGTCACGTGGATGATTTCCACATCCGTGAAGTATTGCTCTTGACTTCGGTTAATTGCTTTGACTTCATGTATTGTCACGTGGTTAGCGACCACTCCATGATTCATGTATCTAACTTATGTTAAATACATAAGGAATCATGTATAGTCACGAACATTGATTGAGAATATGATTGATTGAGTTTGGTTGATTTGTTGTGGATTGATTGCCTATATTTGATATTGATTATTTGTGATTGGTTATGATTGATTTGGTTATGTGGTTATGTGATTGTGTATGTGTTTGGCTGTTGAATTGATGGATGTGTGTTGGATTATCTCATACAGGTATTCATATGGATTTTCTCAAGAAGATCATAAGTTTTATACTCGTTTTAAACAAAGCATTTTATAAAACCATTTTAAGCATAAACTTTCAAACTCATTTTACTAAAACATTTTTAAATATAAAAACTTATGATTACTCACCAACTACTTTTGTAGTTGACACTTGATTTTCTTACATGTTTCAGGTGATGGAGACAAGTAGGAATGAAGAGAGGATCTCTTCTATTTTGGACATCATCATCATATAGGATCTTGGACTTAGTTAATTAACTAAATTCTGGCGATTAGAGTTTAGTTAGTTTAACTAAATCTTTTGTGTATTTGACATACTTGATTCATGATAAACATGATTTTTGTGTAATTATTGTGGTTGATTAAATGATATATGATGATATGATTTAGATGCCCATGAGCTTGTGAACAATCTACACATCCCTCGTGGCATCCCGATGATTCCGCCGTCGGTCGGGGTGTTACAATTTGCATAGTTGGTGAGCACTCATACAATTTGTAATATGTATATATATATAAAGAGATGCAATACAAAGTCTAAATGGTAATAAGCCTAAGTCTATGTTCTTACAAGTATTCTAGAAGCATACTAAACATAAGAAATAACAATTCATCACAAGTATTTGTCATTCAATCTTGTACAAGTAATCAAGTCATTTCCAATGTGATTTGTCCTTTACAATTGTCCTCAAACATGTAATATAACATAACATATAAATCAAGGTTTACAAGACCTTAATCAAGTTAGTTAATTTACATTTCACCTTTTTAACACAAAGACCAAAGTCTAAGCGAAGAAGGTATCTAACCATTCTTAGGCTACTATTGTGTATAATGAATATGCATACAAGAACTCCAAGTCATCACATGTTCTATCATTCAAGTAATCACACAACACTTAAGGCCATTATACAAAACTAAGTAATTTACATCATGTTTTGACTCTAAGAATACATTGAGTTGAAATAAGACATACGTGACATTCCCAAAACTTACAAAAGTAAAAAAAGGAAAGTATGAGAATAACTCACATTTCAAGATTTGTTCAAAAGAAGTTCTTGAGTAAGGATGAAGATTTGTGAAATCACAATTCACCCTATATTATAATATGATTTTGTATAAGTTACAGAGTTCGTATGAACTTATAAAGTCTATGTCTTTCCTAATGGATCCTTCTAAGAGGCAAAAACTCTAATTTAATTCTTAAACCCCTCTATTAATTAATTTTTTTGAATAATTATAAAACAAGAAATTTTATACACATGATTTTTATACTCAAATGTTATATTGATAATATTTTATTTGGATATCACAAACAAAATATTTCTATAAGCTTTTTATAATTCAATTCTTTTGAATTATATAAATAACCTAGATAATACGTTATTTAAAACAATCAATAAAATTAGTATAATATATTTAAGAATATTTAACTAAAAATATTCAAAAATATATGTACATGAATTTTTCTTTGAATTTTTTTATAAGTATAAAACAATGTTTTATTGGCGTTTTATTTAAAATAAATAATTTAATAAATAAAACTGATTATGTTATCAACAAAATGATTTCAAAATATTAAAAATAATTTTCTGGATTTATAAATTATTTTTATAAATAATCCTTATCTTTTAAAGTTTATTTTTAACAATTTAAATATAAACTTTATAAGAATAAAATCCAAAAATTCTTTAAAATTTTCCAGAATGTATATAAAAATCAATTATAATCTCTTTAAATTTTTCAGAATTTGTAAATATATTTTAGCATTTATAATGTATTTAAAAGTACGTAAAGATAATTTAAATAGCAAAATAATAAAAATACAATACGAAAATCCTAAAACTTTTACAGAATATTATTAAACATAAAATATATATTCTATAAATTTTTCAGTATTTTTAAAGATGTTTTAGTATTTTTTATGTATTTAAAAATTTTTAAATATAATTTAAATATCTAAATAATATAATTATATCCTGAGAAATTACAAAATTTTTACAAAACATCTAAAATACAATTTGGATGGTGAAAATATAAAATTATAAAATTTTTACAGAATATAATTAAAAGTAAAATATATACTCGAGTTATTTTGGATGGTGAAATAAAAGAAATAAAAAAAATTAGGGCTAATGTTAAAACCCGGTTCCAACCGTAATGGAACCCGAGACCTTTGCCTTCAAAAACACGCATCCCAACCACTGATCTAACATGCTTTTCCTTGGTTGTAACCCATTTCTAATGAATACTAACCACATTCTCAAAAATCCCCAAAGTTGCTATGAACGCAATAGAATCCAGATCAAATTCGATTAGCATGTTGATTGTGAGAGTTCAAAACCATAGGGCTTTTGATCTACAACCTAAAAAGTGTCTATAGCATCAAGAATTACCTGGATTGGTGAAGTATTGAGCATGTTCGAGTAAGGCTCCGTCGTGGATGTTCTTTGAGTCGAGTCCGATAGCTTCAATGGATTTGAGAGCTGATCTCGAGTGGTGTTTCGTTCTAAACGCAAAAACGTGTAATAGCCCTATGATTATGAGGGTTATTAATTTCAAAACGTTCGGTTTTGATTGTGGTGTTAAGGCATACGGTTGAGGAGATCAAAAGTCGATTAAATGATGTTTTTATTACGTATTAATGTGCTAGAAACGTTAGGGATCAAATTGGGGTCATGGGGCATCGAACACCCGATCGTTTTACGTATGAAAATGGCATTTGGAACCCTCGCCGGCGCTTGGTCGGATTCCGGCAACTTGCCGGTCGAAAATACGGGATATGGCCATATGGGAAATGAAAACGGAAGTTCTGACTTTCTTTTGTTTTATTTATTTTTATTTTATTTTTTTTTTAAGTTTTGCCCCCTTCTAAGTTTATTATATTTATTATTTTTTTTTTCATTTTATATTACTAATCTTAAATTACCATTTTATTTATAACTAATATGTAATATTTATAAAACTTATTTCTAATGGTCTTTAACAAGCTTTAAAACTTTTTATAATACTTTTATAAACTTTATAATACTTTATTTAATTTGTTTAATAACAATCAAATTTATTATATTTTATAAATGCTTGTAGGTCCATGTATAATAATTTTAACTTAATTAATACCCAAAGACTTTTGTTTGTTACAAATCAACACAATTACATTTTTAGAAAAATCCTAACTGTTACAGTTTAAGTGAAGACTTAGCTAGCTTTGATTTAAACTTTGTAAGATAATTTGTTTGGATTCTTGCTTGGTGCTACTTGCAAATTTACATATGTTTTAGATTTAGTCTATTTAGTTTAATAGTTTTGCGTCCTTTTAAGTATTGTATTAAACAATAGAATTGATCACCAGCTATACAAATAGTTGACCTTTATTTTACATATGTAACAGTGTAAGATGAAGATCAAGAAAGAAGACTTAGTGATAGACTTAGTTTAAATTAATCAATACTATTTGTTTCTATCTATTTGAATTTTGAACAATTGTCTTTGAATTTTTGTTGGTTGAATGAATGGATGTTTGCATTTATTTAAAATGGATTGTGTAATTACTTAAACTTAATTATAGCAGCATGAGCTTTTGAACAATCAAACTCACGCCCCAATGTATTCCGTCATTGGTTGGGTGTGACACACCCTCACCTGAACAGTCAACCATTAGCTTCCTCACCGGACCTTCCTTTAGTCGCCGGGCAAAAGGATAATAAAACACCAACACTTTAGCTAGAGCCTCCCGGATGACACTAGCTGGATTCTTGGTTCTCATTTTTGAGTCACCACGGTAGATATTAACCACTGGGATGTGTCTTCGGAGTCCTTCCTGATCATCAATGTCGGTAAGAAGCTTCAGTTCTCAAGGTGTCGGTTTAGCCGGATTGATTAGCTCTGGTAAACATCTCCTGACATTGAATTTGATCAAGGACCTATCAATGTTGATTTACGTCATTTTTGTTTGTGTTTGTGTTGATGTTGTGGCTCATTATTGCACGCTTGGGTTAATTTATAGGAAATTGGTGATGATAGGTGTATTTTTGTTTGTACTTTTTTTTAACAGTCATACTATCTTACTCCTACTCCTACTCCTACAGTACACCCAATATTTCACTCTTGCTTGGATTTGAACCAAAGACCTCCTTTTTTATTTTGTACTTTTAAATAAGTTTTCTTTATGCAACAAATCTTGTCAAACATGTAACAAAATTATAATATAGAATTCCGTGTGGTTTTGTAAGAATTTGCAGTTGTAAATGATTTTACATATGTTGTCGTTTCATTGGAAGGTCAGCAAAAAGATGAATTAATATATATATATATATATATATAGGATTGTGATCAAATAATAACACACTCTTAGAGCGATAACCCATTAACTTGCCAAAACGAAGCCGAATCTTAAATTTTCTTTTTGAACATCATTGTAACACAATTAGAACACTGTGTTCTTTTATGAGTTTGTGAAAATTCATAACCGTTTAAGAGATATCATCGTTGTAAGTTTTTGACAAAAACAGTTACAGTGCTGTAAGTCAAAAACTTACAATGATGATATCTCTTAAACAATTATGAATTTTCACAAACTCATAAAAGAACACAGTGTTCTAATTGTGTTACAATGATGTTCAAAAAAAATTCAAGATTCGGTTTCGTTCTGGCAAAGTTAATGGGTTATCGCTCTAAGAGTGGGTTATTATTTGAACATTTCCCTATATATATATATATATATATATATATAAAGATTACTAGATTATAAATCTACATATGATACATATTTACAAATAAAAATTAAGTTATTATTAATTTTTAAATTTTATAATCAATTTTTAATATATAGAATTAATATTTTCTAAATAACTAACTTTGTTATTGTTATAAAACATAATAATGATTGAATATTTTTATAAAAAAATGTAATATTAATATGATTTAGTATTATACTAGAATTAAAAGTAAGTTAAAGTTTAATAATAAAAATAATAATAACAACAATAATAAAAATAACAATAAGAATAATAAAAGTAAAAGTAGTAACAATAAGAAAAAAATATAACAATAACAATATTAATAAAATAAAACTGATTTTATTGTTTTTAGGTGACTTTTACCACACACCTCTTTTTTATTTTGACATTTCACTAACGCTATATATCTCGTATAGACTTGTACGTGACATATAGCCCCCTATGACACCAATTAATTCAATAGTGAATAGCCTTGTGTGTGGCTTATAAGAGTTCAATCATTAACATTAAGAAATTCTGACAAATAATAAATGATCCTTTATAAGTTTTGTATAAACCTACATAAGGTGTATAAAGGGTGTGGAGTTTTAGGGTTGGATGTCATAATAATTGAACATTGTCTCTTACTTTGTTGAAAGTAGCATATGATTCAGTTTGAGTACTTTGCTTTAAATTGATTAGGATGGCAATAGGCTGGGTTTGGGACGGGTTTGAGTAATCCCAGTCTCATACCCATTTATAAAAGTGTGTCCATACCCGTCCCAAAACTCATCGGGTATCTATCGAGTATCTACCTGTCGGGTATCGGGCATCCCAGCAGGCTTCGGGCATCCCGGCGGGTTTAGTAAAATAGACTCGTTGATAATAACTGGCTTAAAAAACGTTGGGTATCGGGTAACTAATAATAAATTTATTTTTTTTATAACCAAAAACTATATGTTAAATATGCCAAGAACAAACTATTAATATATCAAATAGCATGAAATTTCAAAATGTCATAAGTTTATTACCATCATTTAAGATAAACCAAAAAATAACAATCGTTAACAAAATGGTTCAAAAAAAATATTGCAATTGCAACAAAAAAAAAGAAACAAATTTTATAAACAATTTCTAAAGTTCAAAAAGAATAAAAAATAAACAAATTCTATCTACTTCAAATGTATTTAAATGGGTATTTATAATCGGGTAAACGGGTATATATAATCGGGTAATCGGGCAGGGTAAACGGGTATATGAACAAATCCCAAGCCCGTCCCATACCCGCGAAAATTTGAAAAATTAATCCCAAACCCGGCCCAATACCCATCGGGTTTGGGAATACCCGTCCCATATGTAGCGGGTTTCGGGTAAAACCGTCGAGCGCGGGTTTTTTTGCCATCCCTAAAATTGATTGATAAGAAGAGAAGAATATTGAACTTCAAATTTATTTATGAGATTGAATGACATTTTTGAAATAAGTAATCAAGTTAGTATCTTATTTTGAACTACCTTAGTATCATGTATATTATGTGGGTTGAAAAAATACTTAACAAGTAGTTACCAATGAAAATTTTGACAATATAAGATAATTTTTTGACGTCAAAAATGATTAAAATTTCTAATCTTTTTGGAGTTTTCTATAATCCAAAAGCGAGAACTCTTTTCTTTTTCTTTTTTTTCTTTATTTGACCTACTTTAGCTGGATGAAAGGAAACTTTCACGTCTGATTTTGAGGTGGGTAGATCCTATCCCAATTTTGCTAGGCCCATAGATCAACTAATTGTTTTCAAAGTTTGTTTTTTTTTAATTATTTCATTTTATAAAAAATTCCGAGAATTTTATATTATATAATAATTTATTTTTTTAAAAAGTGTGTTTTTTAATATTAATATATTTTTAATGTCTTAAAAAATCTTTTTTAATTTAAAAATGTATGAAAAACAAATTTAATTTTTAATATTATTATTTAATATGAGACACATACGAGAAATTAAAGTCGAGATAATTTAATAATATGAAATGCGTACATAGAAAACTAATTTATTAGAATAGGTTGATTAGGTTTACAAGTAAAAATCTTGATTTAACACCGAATATTAAATTTAGTAGTAAAATGTCATTTTAGTTCAATAGTTTAAATTTTGCAATTTTGGTCATTATGGTTTCATTTGATTGTCATTTTGGTAATTATGGTTTTCCAATTTATTGTCACTTTAGTCCAATTAAATTTAAACTTTTGGACTAAAATGACAAAATTTACCACACTACAGGGATGAAAATGGCAATAAAATGAAACCATAATGACCAAAATGACAAAATTTAAACTACTGGACTAAAATGACAAAAGTTGTCAAACAATGAGGACTAAAATGTCATTTTACTCTAAATTTAGGGTAGATTTTAAAAACGAATATTTGAATTCAGGGTAAAATACAGTTTCGTCCCTCTTGTTCATATAGTAAATTATAGATTTTATCTATAAATTTCAATAATTATACTAGTTATTCTTTAGATATCAATAAGTACACAAATCATTCTTATGTTTAAAATCTGCTATAGAGAATAAAACATTTTTTAAATCTCGTGTTAAAATACTGTTAAAGATCGAAACCATTGCAAGGTGTGAGACTTGTCTCACGTCGGTTGTATGGGAAATTGATGTGGGTTTATAAGTCAAGTTGGCTCTCTCACCTATCAGACTACTCTTTTTTTAGACTAGTCTTTTGGGTTGAGCTTTCATGTTTGGCTTGTAACAATGGTATCAGAGCCAACTCGGAGTGGTGGCCTAGAGGGAGCGAGTCGTGACCAACGAGGATGTTGGCCCTTAAGGAGGGTCGACTGATACGGATCAAAACCATTGCAAGGTATGAGACTTGTCCCACATCGGTTGTATGGGCAATTGATGTGTGTTTATAAATCAAACGGGTTCTCTCACCTATCAGACTAGCCTTTTGGATTGAGTTTTCTTGTTTGGCTTGTAACAAATGCCAACTAACTTTTTGTTATAGAAAAAAAAACAAAGAAAAAAACTAAAAGATTATTTATCATACCCCTTTTGTCTTTAAAACTCTAACATCATATTTATTTCTTTCTTCTTGTTTTTTTTAAACGGCTTGAAAAGCATACATCATGATGAGATTTCAGAAATCCGGATTTGACGTTTTGTGTCAAAAAAATTCCAAGATTTAGCTTCATTTGGCGGAGTTATAGGGAATTAATAAAATAAAACCCCATTTTACTGTAAAAACCATGAAAACCATGCAAAAATCATGTAAAAAAACGTTTTTTTTTTGAAAATATTTTTACATGTTTGTAACATTATTTGGCACATTTTTATAGAAAAAAAATTTAAAAAGCGCCGTGTGGATTTTTAAAAAAAATTATTTTGTAAACACATATAAAACATAAGTAACACTGCCTCATATCTGACGAATTTTTTTACGTTTTGTTATGTATGTTTTACATTGTTTTATAAAAAAATTTAAATATTTACTCGGCGCTTTTTTAATTTTTTATATAAATGTGCCAAATATTGATACAATCTTGTAAAAATTTCCAAAATAAATACGTTTTTTTTCATGATTTTTGCATTGTTTTTATGATTTTCACACGAACAAGTGGTTTTTAAATTATATATACTCAATATATAATATATATATATATATATATATATATGTATATATATTGCTGAGTTTATCGATTGAAATTTGATAGTGTGAGGCCCGATTCCCGGGAGCCTTCCGGAGGTTGGTTTTCATCATAACACATAGCTTTTAACTAAAAACTTTCATAGATAGCAGCGAAATTTAAAACATAGTTTGTCAAACATGAAATAATGTCTGAATTAAAGCATAATTGATTGCCAACACCACCGGATTCTCTATCTTGATGCCCGAGCTCCACGTTTCTTCTTACCATAGCTTTAACCTGACATACATGCTTGTATGTCAGCTTACGCTAGTGAGTTCTAGTTTTCATAAAACATCGTAAACATTTTGTTAAGTTAAAACATATTTATCATCATTTCGTTCACATAATCCAAAACCTTGTCACATAAACATTCTAAGCATCATCATCATACAACCACTACTACCGAGCGTAACAGTGGGCTTATGCCGGCACAAGGCTCCATACCCTGTTATAGTTAGGTAGACTATCATACCCAGTTATAGTCTTGGTTGACTCACATACGCAGTTATAGTCTTGGTTGACTATCATACCTAGTTATAGTGTTGGTTAATTATCATACCCAGTTATAGTCTTGGTTGACTATCATAGTTATAGTCGTGGTTGACTATCATACCTAGTTATAGTCTTGGTTGACAATCATACCCAGTTATAGTCTTGGTTGACTATCATACCCAGTTATAGTCTTGGTTGACTATCATACCCAATTTTAGTCTTGGTTGACTATCATACCCAGTTATAGTCGTGGTTGACTATCATACATACCCAGCACAAGTACTGGTACCTATCTCATACATATCCTGTAACACGTATAGGAACATCATTCTTCCCTCATATCTAATATACTAGCATTATATCATCTTTCATCATAATTGTCATAATATTTCATGCTAGCATCGTAACATCATTCATCGTAGTCATCATGACATCTTAAACATGTCACACTAGCATCATTTCATCACATCATCATAACATCCTAGCATCAGACACATATCATGGTAGCATCATTATCACATCATAACATTCACCATGGCATCATAAACACATTATGCTAGCATCTAATCATCATAGCATCATACATTCATCCTAGCAGCCTAGGATTTCATCATAACATAACATCTATAATTATCATCATATCATGTTATCATACAGTTCATCATCATAACTTACTAACATGCATTCATCATACTTAGCATACTTTCATGCATAAATCATACTAACACATTAACATGCATTCATCATCATGGCATAGTCACATAACATCATAACATATTAACAGCGTGTATTCCAGCCCAAAACATAGTTACACATAACTTGTTAAAGTGGGGCATCTAGAACTCAGCTGACAGTAGCTCTTTGTATTCTTGACCGAACTCTTTAGCCAAGACTTAAGAACCTACATCAGTACATCGTCTCATTACATTACATTACCAAGTTGAGTACACTAAGTTGAGTACTCTAAGTTGAGTACTCTAAGTTTAGTACTCTAAGTTGAGTACACTAAATTGAGTACTCTAAGTTGAGTACACTAAGTTGAGTACTCTAAGTTGTGTACTCTAAATTGAGTACACTAAGTTAAGTACTTTAAGTTGTGTACACGAAGTTGAGTACTCTAAGTTGTGTACATGAAGTTGGGTACTCTAAGTTGTGTACACGAAGTTGAGTACTCTAAGTTGTGTATACGAAGTGAAGTTCACGAACTTGAGTACACGAAGTGAAGTTCAAGAACTCGAGTACTCGTCTTTTCTTCATAAAATATCTTAGAAATCTATCCAAGACTTTGGGGAGTTAGTTCTAGGTCCCTATGACCTTACTAACGTATTGGAACAAAAAAGGAACAAACTTTCTGCATAAAGGCGTGACCTTTATGCATGTTTCCCCTTTTGTCTAAAAATCGAAACTTTCATGCATCAAACCCTTACCTGGTAGTAGATGATCCTTTCTGTAGCTTCTCGTGCGATTCGTCCTTCGTTTGGACGATCAAAAGTCGTTTCTTGAAATTCTCGAACATGCCCTCTTCGAGTTCTTAAGAGAGAATGCTTCCAACCAAAGGTTAGCACGTTTCCCAAGGCACTCATATATATAGGTAATGTTCATGAAAATGGAGTACACGAAGTAAAGTTCACGAACTTGAGTACGCTAAGGGAAGTTCACAAAACTTAGTATTCTAAGTGAAGTTCACTAAGTTGAGTACTCTAAGTGAAGTTCATGAAAATGGAGTTAGTGTACTTCCAATTTCGTGATCTTTTGTTTGGTTGATTTTTCATCTATTGCCGGCAAGTAAATTATTCATTACCCCATTCGTAAGTTCAAATAATTTGTATAGAAAATTCGGGGTGTTACAGATAGGTTTTTAATTGTGTATTCTAATAAAAGGCCAGTATATATGTTTAAAGGAAAAAAGAAGCTAGTTAATAGAGAATTAAATGTTTTCAGAATTATATTCATTTATTCCAAATGCCAAATTGTTTATCACATGGAGATCGAGTGAAGCTTGAGTAATAGTGTAAACATGGCTTAATTAATTGTACAATTTGATGAAACATATCTATCTTATATAATAAATCAATGTTTTTGTTTGCCACATGTCATGCAATGAAGCATGTTTTATTTTTGTTTCCCTCCTAAAACTTAGAGCATTAAATCATTTATTAACACTCATTTATTAATAGTGATAATTAATAAATTTGACAAATTTTTACTTTAAATTATTTTCTAATATTTAATAAATTATGAATACAAATAAATAATTAAGTCATGAATATATTACACTTTCAATGAAGAAATTTAATAATATGTTTATAGAGTATATTGAAAAAAAGTAAATAACTAAACAAAATAAAATAAAATACATACATTATAAAACAAATTGTAAACTATACAAATAATGATTATATTAAAAATGAGAATATTAAAAACCCGAATTATTTCATGTATATTCATATATTTTTATAACAAAATAAAATAAAAGATATATTCATAAAACAAATCGTAAACTATACAAATAATGATTTTATTAATAATAAAAATATTAAAATCCTAAATTATTTCATGTATATTCATACATTTTTATATTTTAACTTACTATTTTTATTAAATAATATAAAACTTTTAAATCTTTTTATTTTTTAGGTAAGTTAAAAAAATTAAGGACTTATTTATATATTTTACAAATTATGGTATAATTATAATTCATAAAAGTTAAATCTTTTTATGTATAGTAATATTATTAAATGTTAGTATGTTAATATTTTTACTTATTTAGCTAATTATATAATAAAATATGAAAATTAACTTTAATATTCATATATTTTATTTCAGTTTTTTTGACAACAACTTATTTTAATTTGTTATTATCTGTTTATAATTCTTAATTAAAAAATATAAATAAAATGGTAACATTTATTATCATTTTAGTTATTTAGTTTTTGTTTTTCAATGTCTATCTATTATTTAATTATTGATATCTGTTATTTAATCAAGCATTGTGAATTATAGATATGAAAAATAGTTAATATATTATTATTAAACAAATGAAGTTAATCTACACTTAGTTATAGAGTTTTTATTTAAACTTATTTTCTTATCTAAACTTCTATTTAGGTCTCTTACTATCATTAACTTCAAATTATGTTCATTAAAATATTCAATAATAATAATAATAATAATAATAATAATTTTATAATGAATTATTTTTAAATATTTTAAAATATTTAGCTTGATAGGATGATTTGAGTGTTAAAATACATTATGTATAATTATAAAAAAAGAAAATCAAGTGTAATTCATTTTTTTATAGTCATAACTTTTTTATCAAAAAGTATATAACATTTTGTATATTAAACCGTGTAACATACGAGATTTAACCTAGTATATATATAAGGTGAATAAATGTAATCTAGGTCTTGCCATCCGGTTCAAGTCTCGACTCCCATATAGAAATAGAATGATGTTGACACCTCCACATAATTGAAGATGAGCCTTTTGTGGGATGGGTGTTAGTATTTCTTAATTAAAGCTACAAGTCGTGACTAGATAGCTGAATTGGAAACATAAATTGTGTAATGTACCTAAGTTGATTTATACCCAAATACTTCCAATTCTTAAAATATGAGTTCTTGCATACAATAGCTTATTGTAAGTAGGAATAGTTTAATTTCATGATAAAAAATATATTATACTAGCTAACATATATGGAATTTTGGTAGTTGTTTGGTTTGAACATACACCTCTAATTAGCATGCATGCCTATACTTCACTGGTGACAGAGGTATGCATGAAACTGGAAAAACTAATCCAAAAATCGAAAAATACAAACCCAAATAACTGAATCTAAATATAAACAGACGGATTTGGTTATATGTTTTCTGAAAAACCGAAATTTTGAGTTCAGTTTGGTTTAGCTAAAATAAAAACCAAAAAAATCAAATACGTGTGTGTATACATGTATATAATACCTTTTAAAAAATTCAATAATTTATAAGCGTCGATTTTTATTTTTTTTTGTTTCTTGATACCAAAAGTCACATAAAATCATATATTTTATTATTTTTAGGCTTTCAATACCAAAAGCACAAATAATTTTTACTAAATTTAAAGATTTTTGTATATAATTTTAAATGTTGAGTAGTTTTGTAGTTTAAATATTTTTATTACAAATACAATATTTTGGTTAGTTTTATTATAAGACTAATTTTAGGCGTAAGTAGAAAAATCGAAAAAACCGAAGCCGAATCCAAATGTGTTTTAAAAAGATAAAAACCGTAAAAAAAACGAACCCAAACATGTTTAAAATCCCCAAAACCAAAATTTCTGTTTTGTGTTTGAACTAAACAAAAAACCGGCATTCCCTGACTGAATGATGAATTCATTTCACTTACAAAATGAAGGAGAAGCATTTTGGTTCAATTGTCATCAAAGATATTATTTAACTTACAGAGCTCAAATTCCTCACTTACAACAAAACCACTTTTCCTTTATACTTTCAGCTACAAAGCATGAATTTTTCAAAAAAAAAAATCGTTTTAAAAATTTATATGTTAATTAGATACAACTAGAACTTATATATCTCTCACGTGCAATATGAAAACACACAGTTGTAAATTAGTTTCTTGAGGACTGATATGGTTTCGGGTCTTTTGTCTTATGATCAAATGTTTCTTTTTTTTATAAATTGTTTATATTAATAAATAAAAATGAATTGCATAAATGTTACTAATCTAGAACATCTACATGATAATTTTTCTGTATCCCTCTTATATTAAATATCTCTCCTTTTTACTAAATCTCAATATTAATTATTAATTATATTATCTACAGTGGCGGAGCTTGACCAAGAGTATAGGGCGCGAAACTTGCAACATTTAAAACTTTTTTCGCTAACGCTGACAGTTAAATGCTCGGGTTTGCGATTCAGGTCCGGGTCGGGTCAGGTCAAACAATTATAGTAGATTTTTTTAGAACAAACAAATACATATATAATTATCATGATGAGTGAAAAAGTTAAGTATCTAAACGGAAAAACAGGGGGCGTTCCCCCCCCCCCCCGCGTCTTCACTAAGTTGCGCCCCTGATTATCTATACCCTTATACGTTAAAAATTTTTTTTTATTAATATGTTAAATAAATATTTATAAAAACCCGCACTTTCTTAAAAATTATAAAATAAGAAAATTTTCAAAAACAGCAAACTTTTTATAAACACAAAATATTTCAAAACTGATGTTTATAAAAAATAAAAGTTTTATAATATAAATTTAAAAAAATAATAAAATAAAAAAATAATTCAAAATCAATGTTTCTAACCAACGAGATATTTTCAAAAATGAATTTCATTCCAGAAATTTTTTTTAAATAGAATATTTCAAAAAACAAACTATCTAGAAGACGAACTTGAAAAAAATGATTTTATTCTTACACTTGATTATTCAGTTATACGTATTTTCAATCATATTTTATTTCAATATATCATTTATAACTTTTAAATATAATTATTAAATAATTGATTATTTCATTATTTAACTTGTATAATACATGGGTATTAAACTGTATTTCGTTAAAAAGAATGACATTTTTACAAAACAGAATTTTTTAAACAAAATGTTGAAAATTTCTTTTTAATAATATTATTATTTTATGACTTAAAAAAATTAATTTATACACAATTTTTTATATATAATTCATTTAATATATGAGACATATTACCTTGGTTAATTATATATAAATAACACAATATACGATATGAGGAGCAGCACCTAGGGGGGAAAATACAATCAACAAAAAAAGATATACTTAAAAAAACTATCCTTTTAGGTTTTGGTGTTTTGTGAAATATAATAAATGATTTATCAAAGTGTACCACCATGTGATAATAAACTATGGTTTCCGTTTGTGGCTCGTGCCACATGTGTGACTTAAAAAAATCTTGGGTTTTGGACCTTTGGTGCTTGTGAAATATTGTTAACAAGTTGTAATTTCTAATAGAGTCTAGAATACCTTTTGTCCAAACTTTCGGCGGGTCTCTATAATCAACGATATTTAATGGGAGTGGTTATTCACACACCTCACTATTTTAATTTAACATCATACCTTTTTCTGTACGTGTCGTATAGATCTCTACGACACGTACAACACCACCTGCAACCTTGTTTTCTGCGTGTCGTAGAGGTCCATACGTGGCGTACGACATCTGACCCCTACAACCTTAAATTCCGATATGTGACTGGTTAAATTAATTGTTGTACGCCACGTAAGGTTCTGTACGTGGCGTATAGGTTTTCTGAATAAAATGATTTGTTTTTAGCCCATCTCAACATTGAATTCTTATATTTATAGTGTAAAACAATTAAAAAGAATTTTTCAAACTTTAAATTAGAATAAAATTGTTAATGTTATAAATTTAGTTTTATAAATTTAAACATTTTTTACGTTTACTAATTTAAACATTAATAAGATTTATTTTTAACATTTTTCGTTTTCATTACGTTAATTTAATATTATTTTTGTTTAAACAAATACATGTTTTAAACAAACAAAAATGTACATATAAATTAAAAAAAATAATCCAATCAAAATAAATCTCATAATATATACATAAACAGTATATGTACAATACAATGAAAAGAAAATAAAACTATGGATCCTAGGAAGGTGATGGTGGAAGGGGAGGAGGCTTAATACCAGCCTGCCTCGACCTCTCAATCTCGCGATCGATCAACCTTCTTACAAATGGATGCCCCTCACGATAGATCAACCTTCTTACAAATGGATGCCCCTCGACCTATTCGCGTTGTATGATTGAAAGTTGGGTTCCTTGTTTAAATCAGACAGCTCTTGAGGTCTACTGCCACCATGATAAGATCGACCGACAGAATCATGTTCTATCTTTTCGTCTCCAAAGAAAAAGTTAACGTTCCAAAATGACATTATGTGAATACAATAAACAATTGAAAGAATTCAAATAGAGAATTCATAGGAAGAAAAACGTGAATGAATTCGAAACGTTCGTTCGATATATATATAATTTATGGAATCTTATGTCGTTTCGTTATTTGTACGAGATTTCAATTTCAAAATTTTTATATGTGTCGTATAGCGCTATACGTGGCGTATAAGGCCCTTTTTAGTACAATCCATACTCTAAAACCAATTATTGTCCTTTATACGCCACATAACATACATGACTCTACGTGGCGTATAGCTTTTAAATCATGTCAGGCTGTATATTATTTCTCTCATATTATTCTTCTTTATACGCCACGTAGAGTACTATACTTGGCATACAACATCTCATTATTGTGCAAAGTTGTCAGTACTGTTTGTACGATGTTTTGTATTTGGCGTATAGTATTCTATGTGTCGTACAACATCCAATCATTGCCTAGAATGTCAGCCTAGAATGTTGTTGTACGTGGTGTAGAGATATATACGACACGTACAAAAGGTGTGAAAATATAGAATTGGGTGTGAGATTAACACAACCTATTTAATAGTCCAATATAGGCCTGAAATCTCAAATATGTTAAGATGACATGATACAAATTTAATATGTTTATGTTTCTGTCTAAAACAGGTCGACATGTTAAAAACTGTTTATTTTCGTGTCTAAACATGTAAAAACATGTTAACCTGTTAAAACCTGTTTATAATTAGAAATAGAGTTAAAATTAATTTACAACCTCGTGGTTTATATCTTACTAGAGTGTCACACCCCGGGCCGGCGGGAACGGATCGTGTTTTCCCGTCGGGCGGAAGGTTCCCGGGGCGCGATATCTTTGAGTGATAATCAAATGATCAGATTGTTTACATAGCACATGAGATATAAATGAGAAATGCTAACATGACATGAAATAGAATTACAAAGTTAAATTACATTGTACATCATAATTTAACTACGTAAATCTAATCAAAAAGAATCAATGAGTTTATATCTTGATCTGTACAAGATATACAAAAGTGATTCACTGTTTTGTCATTTCAAAAGTATGCAATCAAAAGTAAGCTAGGTCTTCTATAAGTCCACTAGCTTAGTGCTTGCATATATGTATCTACACCTGTTCGTCACCTGAGAAAACATGCATTTAAACAAAGTCAACACTAGGTTGGTGAGTTCATAAGTAAGTAAATTGAAAACCATTGAATTGATCATGCACACATCCACAATGTCATACTTGTTACTTGTAATACTTGTTTCATCTGTACCACCCAATGGCCTCTCCTTAGTTATATGTACAAGTAATGTATCACCTGATCAAGTATGCTTATATATAGGGAATCCTGAAAGGGTCAAGCCCAGACGCTATCCCACCACATACTCAGTCAAGTTCCACACCACTTGCGATACAACTAAAGATATCCATTTCCCCGCTTATTCATCTCCATTGATATGTATTCAGTTATTGTATTGATGATAGAATAATATATTGTATGGGATTTAATTATCAAACCGAAGTATTGATAACCCTCGATGTATTAAGGAATTTTAGATTAATATAATCCTGTCCTTGTATTATTCTATACTTGAGGTGGGTTAACTGATGATACTCTATTAAATATTAAGAGTGTGAGTTAACCCCTTGCAACTTGTTCTTGAACCATAGTGCATAGAGCCTAAAAGGAATCCATTGAAATCCTCACGTAATCAGATTTCAATGCATCCGATTTATCTCTACCACTTTGCATGTCTATTGTCCTCAACGAAATCTATTACTAGTAGTGTAACATGAGAGCAGATCACCTTCTCAACCTACTAGTCAATAGGGTTTTCGCTGGATTAATTACTTATCACTGTAGATTAATATCACCATGTGTCGCTTACTAGAACCTGACTTGAGGTCGCCCTGTCACCGGTCATACGTTACCGGCCAATGAATTGTTACGATCAACATACTAGCCCTACAAGCTAGAGGTTTGTCAAACCTATGGTACCACTATGCTATCGTCGGTTTAGTCACGTCAAACTAACTGGTCAGCGAATTTAAGGGACTTACATGATCACTTGAACAAATTGGCACATGATTGAAGTGATATAATGCAAACAGGTCAAATGTAACTAATTGTAATTGTATTCACTTGTACTCTTGTTCTCATTGTAATATGTTCTCCGTGATATTAACAAAGTTAAATAAGAACTAGTCTTATTAAGTTATGTTAAATAATTGAGTGAATGATGTTGTTATCATGAAATTATGTTATCATGATTATCATTCCATGTTCCTTGTAATTGTTGTAATGTATGTTGAGTTGTAAAGTTAAGTGTTATAAGAGCTAGTCTTAATACACTTATTTAACTCTTGTATTGAATGATGTAATAAAGATATATTATCTTTATATCATTCTTGTGTTATGTTCATCATTTTTCCTTGTAATTGTTGTAATGTCATTTCTTGTAAGAGTAACTAAGTGTTGTAAGAGTTAACTTACTACTAAGTTATTCTATTGTATCAATGAGTTATGATATTATAATATCATCATCATCTTATCTTTCCTGTATTCTTGAATTCAAACAAGCATGCATACAATGATTTATGATAATAAACAATTTAATATCAACTAATCAAAGTATTAACAATATGTAAGCAAAACTTTTAAGTAATTAAAAGTAAAGCATGTTTCTCAGCCCCGAGAGTTAAAATCAGTAAAGATTAAAGTAAAAGGGGCATATGAACTCACCTGGTGGTTATAGGGTTGACTTAGCTTAAAAGAAAGAATGCACGCGCTCTTTGTGGTTCTTGATGTTGTGTTCCTGATCCTGTATTGATTTCACATTGTATTTGACTTGTGAGTATTGAATTTGATTATTTTGTGTGCGCGTCTATGTTAGCCCTATTGTTGGCTAACACTTGTAACTCATGATCTTGATTCGGCCCTTATTTCACATATTATAGGTTATTATTATAATGTGACTTCATGTTGTGTGTTTAAACTGGATTCCTTCTTGAAAATCTGTAATCCTATTCGTTAAGTGTTAGTCATTTGTTCAGATTTGATGTTTAGTAACTAAACCCAAAGGTGAACTTAAGTAGTAACTCTTGTATCAACTAAATGTTTTCAGATTATAATGTTCTTTAGATCCCAAAATATGCCCACATTTGTAGTGATTTTATCCAATCTTCATAATTCCATGTATGTCATTATTAACTAGGTGTATTACTTATGTAGTTAATTGGGCCGAATTAGATCATGAATTCTGTGTATGTGTTTGGGCCGGATTAATGGTCATGGGCCAACTAGTTGATGTGGGCTGAATAATGGTGGGGCCTCGGCTGGTGGACATAGGCTGTTGGGCCAATTGCACAAGACCCATGGGCCCATTGGCCAACATGGGCCGAAAATAAAATTCCTTTGGCCCGAAGGTGTTGTTGGGTTTGAGTAGATGAAGTTGGGCCTCAATAAAATGAAATGTTAGCTACTGTTGGGTCTAGTGTAAAATTCGTGGGCTTCAGCAAGGAAAGTGGGCCAAAGTAATTGTTATCAAACTATTTAAGTGAATGTGGGCTTTGAACTTGGGCCGGTTGTTAATCTGCTCAACACTTTGAAGGAAAAGATCCCATTACAGCGAGCCTATCTGTTTCAATGCATGGTTCGGCCAGGGAGTTTTGTTATTGAAGGTTCGTGAGTGGAGCTAAAATGGGGCTGGTCAAATATGGTTTGTGTCGAGAATGCTACATGGGATCCATGTTGGGCCTGTTGAAATCAAATGGGCTTATCCTATGTAGAGGCCGATTAATCCACTGGAGTACACGAATGAAATCTGGTCCAACATGTATCCATCTAGCCAATACCTTTGCCTGAATATACACGGGATGATCTATTCGAGACAACAACCACAAACCAGCGAACCCTTGGTTCGTTTGAGACAAGTTTCCAGCAGCAAAGATTCGTAGCTAAGGTTTAGGTCGTGGGTTCGTTCGACTGAGGTTAGCCATGTGAGGAGGGTTCGGCAAAGATGGTTCGGCAGTACTAGAACATCAAGGGTTCGTTTCCCATTCTAGGGTTCGCCGACAAGCAGGATAGCTACTGGTTCGTCCCAGTCGATATAGGGTTCGTTGCTTGTGAAGGTTCGGTGATGTCTAGACTCAGCAGGTAAGATTAGGGTTCGTGGGTAAGCAGAGGGTTCGTTGAACATGATGAAAGTAGATGGGTTCGGCAACCACCGGCAGTTCTTCGAACTGTAATGCTTTTCCTTCCCTTCATTGAACCATGGTGATGGTGGTTAGGCTAATAGAGTTGTTTATGGTCGTGTGGTTCAAATGGGAAGGTGGTTAGCCGGTTGTGTTAACTGGGTCGAACAAAAGCACCGAAACAAGGAAGAAAACCCTAATTCCCGTGTCTTTTGAAGCGTCATACCTCGTTTTTCAGTGGGTATCTCTTCAGATCTGTTGTACTTCTATGTAGAGGAGGTCAAGAGCTACGCGTGGGTTCGAAAATCACCTGATTTCGTTGAGAAACGAAGGAGATATGACGATTTGAAGTTGGATTCTTGAGTGAGATGGAAAGGTTCGTGAATAGGGTGTTTGAGAGAGTTTGGCTGATGAGAATGAGGGAAAAACACCTCATTTAGGGCTTTTATACTACGAGTGGTGTCTGGGTCCATTTCGGTTGCTCGGTTCGTTAATTCGTCGCGTATCCGGAAAATTGCGCGTAATTAAAAATAAATAAATAAAAAGACTAATTTAATTAATTTGATGAGTTTCAAAATTGTAAAAATGTTAATTATTTTATTTAATTAATTTAAAATTCGTTTCGTGTCGTAATTCTTTTTCGTTTCGTCGAATCGCGTCACCATCGCGCGTATTCGTTCGAATCGTCATTCGAACGAACACGACAATGGTTTTGCTTCCCGACTTTTGTTTTCTTCTTTCCAGTCATCATTTCAGAACGTTAAACTCACAGATATGTTTGTGTGAATCGTCACCCACGCAAACACACTGTCAGTTCGTTATTCTGAAATGACACTGCAGTTTATGTTTAGATTGTGTTTCCTCACTGTCGGACTCAACTAAACATCCTGTTTTCATCTTGTATTCACATTGAATTGTCGGCCATCTGATTCCTGTCATCTATAGAACTCAGATCGCAACCGATTTGTTTCTGATAATTGTTTGAACACCGTTGTTTCTCATGTTTTGTTGTGTTAACTGTAATTAAGTTTTCACTTAATAAACACAACTAATGTTTCTAATGTACGTTGTACTTAATGTATTTAAGTTTACACGAAAATACGTACAACTGTTCTTGTATTTAGAATCCTGTTAATACAAAAAGTTGTTCACAAATACGTATATACACATAGTTACTGTATGCAAGTACACATACCGTACGGACTTGCCGGGCGGTCGGGTACTAGTTGTCACAGTCTCCCCTTGTTAAAGAAATTTCGTCCCGAAATTTAAGCATAAAGATCGGTCTTTACTTCTCGAACAGGTGGGGATACTTTGCTTTCATGTTGTCCTCGCGCTCCCAAGTAAATTCTGGTCCACGCTTGGAGTTCCATTGAACCTTTACAATAGGGATACGGCTACGTTTCAGTTTCTTAACTTCACGTTCCATAATCTCTACAGGTTCTTCAATGAAGTGTAATTGCTCATCAACTTGTATCTCTTCCAATGGTATGATCAATGACTCGTCTGTTAAGCACCTCTTGAGATTTGATACATGAAACACATCGTGTACTCCACTGAGCTCATCAGGGAGTCTGAGTCTGTATGCCACAGGACCTATACGTTGAGTAATCTCAAACGGTCCGACATACCTAGGTGCTAGCTTGCCTTTAGCCCCAAAACGAACTACGCCTTTCCATGGGGACACCTTCAACATGACTCGGTCACCCACATCGAATTCCAAAGGCTTGCGCCGTTTGTCTGCGTAACTCTTTTGGCGGCTACGTGTTGCTTGTAATCGTTGTTGTATCTGGGCAATCTTATCAGTAGTTTCCTGAATAAGTTCAGGTCCAGTGATTCTGTTGTCTCCCACTTCGGTCCAACAAATTGGAGACCGACATTTTCTACCATAAAGTGCTTCAAAAGGAGCACATCCGATGCTGCTGTGGTAGCTATTGTTGTAGGAGAACTCAATGAGAGGTAAGTGTGTATCCCAACTTCCACCGAAGTCTAGGATGCATGTTCTCAACATATCCTCTAGGGTTTGAATGGTGCGCTCGCTTTGTCCATCCGTTTGTGGATGATAAGCAGTGCTCAAGTTAACACTTGTCCCTAAGGATTGTTGCAATGATTGCCAGAACCGCGAAGTAAATCGAATGTCCCGGTCTGAAATAATAGACAATGGCACTCCGTGCCTCACTACTATTTCATCAATGTATAGTCTTGCTAATTTCTCCATCTTGTATGTCTCTCTGATTGGTAAGAAGTGTGCGGACTTGGTCAATCGATCAATGATGACCCAAATAGAATCATATCCGCTGGAAGTGCGGGGTAGCTTGGTAATGAAATCCATAGCTATTTGTTCCCACTTCCATTGTGGTATTTCAGGTTGTTCCAGCAAACCCGAGGGTTTCTGATGTTCTGCTTTGACTTTGGCACATGTGAGACATTTGCCGACATAAGTGGCAATGTCTTTCTTCATGCCTGGCCACCAATAAAACGACTTAAGATCTTGGTACATCTTATCGGCACCAGGATGAACTGAATGACGTGTCTTGTGTGCCTCGTCAAGAATGAGTGTTCGAAGTTCATCTACTGTTGGGATCCAAACACGATCCAGATAATAGATAACTCCGTCTTGTTTTGTCTTGAAGTGTTTCTCGGCTCCACAGTCGAGCTCGCGTTTCAGATTGTCTCTTGCCACTGCTTCTTGTTGTGCTTGCAAAATGTGATCTCTCAAACTTGTTTGCACAGTCATTCCCATTGCGCGAACGCGTAAAGGTTTGACTCTTTCCTTCCGACTCAAAGCATCTGCAACAACATTTGCTTTGCCCGGATGATATTTGATCACACAATCGTAATCGTTCAGGAGCTCAACCCAACGTCTCTGTCTCATGTTAAGCTCCTTCTGATCAAATATGTGCTGTAAACTCTTGTGATCTGTGAAGATAGTGCATTTGGTACCATAAAGGTAGTGTCTCCAGATCTTTAATGCAAAGACAACAGCTCCCAGTTCTAAATCATGTGTCGTGTAATTCTTCTCATGTATCTTCAATTGTCGTGAGGCATAAGCAATGACTTTGTCTCGTTGCATCAAGACACATCCGAGTCCCTGATGGGAAGCATCACAATAAACTACAAAGTCATCATTGCCTTCTGGGAGTGTTAAGATTGGAGCATTGCACAATCTTTGTTTCAATGTCTGGAATGCCTCCTCTTGCTTATGTGTCCACACAAAAGGTTCAGACTTCTGTGTGAGCTTGGTGAGAGGCAAGGCTATCTTAGAAAAATTCGAGATGAATCTTCTGTAATAACCTGCCAATCCCAAGAATGATCGGATCTCCGTTGGTGTTGTAGGCACATCCCAGTTCTTGATTGCTTCTATCTTAGCAGGATCCACGTGAATACCATCACTGTTAATCACGTGACCCAAGAACTGAACTTCTCTCAACCAAAATTCACACTTAGAGAATTTGGCATAGAGTTGTTCCTCTTTCAGAAGCTCCAAAACTGTCTTGAGGTGTTGCTCGTGTTCCTTCTCGGTTCTTGAATAAATCAGTATATCATCAATAAAGACGATAACAAACTGATCCAGATACGGCTTGCACACCCGATTCATTAAGTCCATGAACACAGCCGGTGCGTTCGTCAATCCGAATGGCATCACCATGAATTCGTAATGGCCATATCGGGTACGAAAGGCCGTCTTTGGTATGTCTTCTTCTTGAATCCGGAGCTGATGATAACCTGATCTCAGGTGTATCTTTGAAAAGTACTGTGCTCCCTGTAACTGATCAAACAGATCATCAATCCTCGGTAACGGGTACCGATTCTTGATGATGAGTTTGTTGAGTTCTCGATAATCAATGCACATCCTGAAAGTTCCATCCTTCTTTTTGACAAAAAGAACCGGAGCTCCCCACGGGGAAAAGCTCGGTCGGATGAATCCTTTATCGAGTAGTTCTTGCAATTGGTTGGACAACTCTTGCATCTCCGATGGTGCGAGTCTGTAAGGAGACTTAGCTACGGGAGTTGCTCCCGGAATCAAATCGATTCGGAACTGCACCGATCTCTCGGGTGGCAGTCCCGGTAAGTCATCCGGAAAGACTTCTGCAAAGTCTCTCACAATTGGTACATCTTGAATCTTTATCGTCTTCTTGTCTTTCTGAATCACGTGAGCTAGAAATGCAACGCATTGTTTTCGTAAGCACTTGCGAGCCTTCATGCACGATATTATCTTGACACTGCGTTTCGCTTGGTCTCCACGAATCTCCAAGACTTCATTGTTCTCCACAGGAATGCGTAGTAGTTTATCGGAACAGATGAACTCAACTCTATTAAGAGATAGCCAATCCATTCCGATGATGATGTCGAAACTACCCAGCTCCATCGGTATCAAGTCGATGGAAAATGTATGATCGCTAAGTGTCAATGGGCAATTCCTAAATATAGTGTCTACTGTAATCTGTTTGCCATTTGCTATCTCAATAGTATAAGGGGAGTCTAACAGTTCCTTAACATAATTAAGATGGCATGCAAAATCGGATGAGATGAAACTCTGATCCGCACCAGTGTCAAATAATATGGATGCATAGAAGTCAGATAAGAGAAATGTACCCGTGACCACATTCGGGTCTTGACGAGCAGCAGCAGCTCCGATCTGAAAGGCTCGTCCTCTTGGTGCTTGAGCCCTTTGTTGGTTCCTCTTGGGACAATCTCGAGAGAAATGGCCTGGTTCGCCACAGTTGTAGCAAGACCTAGGATTTGCAGCAGCAGCAGCAGCAGTAGCTGCGTTGTTGTTTCTGTTTGGAGCGCCCGTGCTCCTGCAACGATTTGCCCAATGGCCAAACTTTCCACAGTTTGTGCATTGCATGCACTGAGAGTTTGGCGCGTGATGATACTGACAAGTGTTGCACAAAGGTGCAGTGCCAGTGTAGGGCTTTCTGACTTGCAGTGGTGGTGGCTGATTAAGCATTGGAGCCTGAGTAGTGGCAGCAAAGTTCCTTGCCACTTTTTGTTTCTTAGCCGGACGTTTATCCGACTTCTTGGAAGTTCCAACTTTGGATGTTTCAGCCTCATCCTTCAAAACTCCAGACTTTACCATCACCTTGGTAAGTTTAGCTGAGAGGGAGATAGCAGCCTCCAAAGTAGCAGGATAAGCAGCCAACACTATACTTTGGATGCAAGAAGGTAATCCCGCCACATAACGGTCAATCAGCTTTTCCAATGTTGGTACCATTTCTGGCACCAAAGCTACCAACTCATGATAGCGAGTGGTGAAGGTCATATGATCAGCCCCCTTCATCACATGGTTCGAGAGTTCCGTTTCCAGCAGTTGCAGTTCGTGTTTCGGACAGAATTCGTTCCTCAGAAGAAGCTTAAATTCTGCCCACGGCATCGCCATCGCCTCATCTCTTCCCTTTGCTCGAATCTGAGCATTCCACCATGTCAGTGCTCGCTTGCTGAATGAACCAGCTGCATAGCGAACTTTATGGTGTTCTGGACAGTTGCTAATGTCCAGAGTGTTCTCCATCTTTTCTAGCCATTGGATCAGTCCAACAGCCCCTTCGACTCCTGTGAAACTTGGGGGTTTGCATCCTACAAAAGACTTGTAGGAGTATTCCGAAGTATGACTAGTGGTTCCACTAGCCTCTCCTGTAGTATGGCCAGAAACGTTGCCGTGGCCTTGAATCTTGTTTATCATCTCTGGGATGACATCTTTCAGCTGGCTGGTCAATTGAGTACTCAGCAGGGTTGCTAAGGCGATAGTAGCAGGATCTATCATCTGAACATTGCTTGAGCCTGGTGGTGGAGAGTGCGGAGGAGGAGGTGGAGGTGGTGGTGAATGTGGAGGAGAGTCAGGTGGTGTTGGTGTCGAGGAGTGTGGTGCTGAAGTCTGCGTGGTCGGTTGCTTCCTGGGCGGCATTCTGATCATAACCGAAAGAAAATCGGTTAGTGCAGTGATGAGATGCAGAAAGCATATGCAAATAGAATCCTATATCATAAGAACTCTACATGAGGGTCCCTAGGTTATAGTCTAGGCCAAACCGTTCAAGTAATATGACCTATTTTTCTCTATAACCATGGCTCTGATACCAATCTGTCACACCCCGGGCCGGCGGGAACGGATCGTGTTTTCCCGTCGGGCGGAAGGTTCCCGGGGCGCGATATCTTTGAGTGATAATCAAATGATCAGATTGTTTACATAGCACATGAGATATAAATGAGAAATGCTAACATGACATGAAATAGAATTACAAAGTTAAATTACATTGTACATCATAATTTAACTACGTAAATCTAATCAAAAAGAATCAATGAGTTTATATCTTGATCTGTACAAGATATACAAAAGTGATTCACTGTTTTGTCATTTCAAAAGTATGCAATCAAAAGTAAGCTAGGTCTTCTATAAGTCCACTAGCTTAGTGCTTGCATATATGTATCTACACCTGTTCGTCACCTGAGAAAACATGCATTTAAACAAAGTCAACACTAGGTTGGTGAGTTCATAAGTAAGTAAATTGAAAACCATTGAATTGATCATGCACACATCCACAATGTCATACTTGTTACTTGTAATACTTGTTTCATCTGTACCACCCAATGGCCTCTCCTTAGTTATATGTACAAGTAATGTATCACCTGATCAAGTATGCTTATATATAGGGAATCCTGAAAGGGTCAAGCCCAGATGCTATCCCACCACATACTCAGTCAAGTTCCACACCACTTGCGATACAACTAAAGATATCCATTTCCCCGCTTATTCATCTCCATTGATATGAATTCAGTTATTGTATTGATGATAGAATAATATATTGTATGGGATTTAATTATCAAACCGAAGTATTGATAACCCTCGATGTATTAAGGAATTTTAGATTAATATAATCCTGTCCTTGTATTATTCTATACTTGAGGTGGGTTAACTGATGATACTCTATTAAATATTAAGAGTGTGAGTTAACCCCTTGCAACTTGTTCTTGAACCATAGTGCATAGAGCCTAAAAGGAATCCATTGAAATCCTCACGTAATCAGATTTCAATGCATCCGATTTATCTCTACCACTTTGCATGTCTATTGTCCTCAACGAAATCTATTACTAGTAGTGTAACATGAGAGCAGATCACCTTCTCAACCTACTAGTCAATAGGGTTTTCGCTGGATTAATTACTTATCACTGTAGATTAATATCACCATGTGTCGCTTACCAGAACCTGACTTGAGGTCGCCCTGTCACCGGTCATACGTTACCGGCCAATGAATTGTTACGATCAACATACTAGCCCTACAAGCTAGAGGTTTGTCAAACCTATGGTACCACTATGCTATCGTCGGTTTAGTCACGTCGAACTAACTGGTCAGCGAATTTAAGGGACTTACATGATCACTTGAACAAATTGGCACATGATTGAAGTGATATAATGCAAACAGGTCAAATGTAACTAATTGTAATTGTATTCACTTGTACTCTTGTTCTCATTGTAATATGTTCTCCGTGATATTAACAAAGTTAAATAAGAACTAGTCTTATTAAGTTATGTTAAATAATTGAGTGAATGATGTTGTTATCATGAAATTATGTTATCATGATTATCATTCCATGTTCCTTGTAATTGTTGTAATGTATGTTGAGTTGTAAAGTTAAGTGTTATAAGAGCTAGTCTTAATACACTTATTTAACTCTTGTATTGAATGATGTAATAAAGATATATTATCTTTATATCATTCTTGTGTTATGTTCATCATTTTTCCTTG
The DNA here is from genome assembly GCA_009363875.1 of Mikania micrantha. Classification (NCBI taxonomy): domain Eukaryota; kingdom Viridiplantae; phylum Streptophyta; class Magnoliopsida; order Asterales; family Asteraceae; genus Mikania; species Mikania micrantha. The sequence goes on from CM018695.1 coordinate 68,073,661, forward strand.
TAATTGTTGTAATGTCATTTCTTGTAAGAGTAACTAAGTGTTGTAAGAGTTAACTTACTACTAAGTTATTCTATTGTATCGATGAGTTATGATATTATAATATCATCATCATCTTATCTTTCCTGTATTCTTGAATTCAAACAAGCATGCATACAATGATTTATGATAATAAACAATTTAATATCAACTAATCAAAGTATTAACAATATGTAAGCAAAACTTTTAAGTAATTAAAAGTAAAGCATGTTTCTCAGCCCCGAGAGTTAAAATCAGTAAAGATTAAAGTAAAAGGGGCATATGAACTCACCTGGTGGTTATAGGGTTGACTTAGCTTAAAAGAAAGAATGCACGCGCTCTTTGTGGTTCTTGATGTTGTGTTCCTGATCCTGTATTGATTTCACATTGTATTTGACTTGTGAGTATTGAATTTGATTATTTTGTGTGCGCGTCTATGTTAGCCCTATTGTTGGCTAACACTTGTAACTCATGATCTTGATTCGGCCCTTATTTCACATATTATAGGTTATTATTATAATGTGACTTCATGTTGTGTGTTTAAACTGGATTCCTTCTTGAAAATCTGTAATCCTATTCGTTAAGTGTTAGTCATTTGTTCAGATTTGATGTTTAGTAACTAAACCCAAAGGTGAACTTAAGTAGTAACTCTTGTATCAACTAAATGTTTTCAGATTATAATGTTCTTTAGATCCCAAAATATGCCCACATTTGTAGTGATTTTATCCAATCTTCATAATTCCATGTATGTCATTATTAACTAGGTGTATTACTTATGTAGTTAATTGGGCCGAATTAGATCATGAATTCTGTGTATGTGTTTGGGCCGGATTAATGGTCATGGGCCAACTAGTTGATGTGGGCTGAATAATGGTTGGGCCTCGGCTGGTGGACATAGGCTGTTGGGCCAATTGCACAAGACCCATGGGCCCATTGGCCAACATGGGCCGAAAATAAAATTCCTTTGGCCCGAAGGTGTTGTTGGGTTTGAGTAGATGAAGTTGGGCCTCAATAAAATGAAATGTTAGCTACTGTTGGGTCTAGTGTAAAATTCGTGGGCTTCAGCAAGGAAAGTGGGCCAAAGTAATTGTTATCAAACTATTTAAGTGAATGTGGGCTTTGAACTTGGGCCGGTTGTTAATCTGCTCAACACTTTGAAGGAAAAGATCCCATTACAGCGAGCCTATCTGTTTCAATGCATGGTTCGGCCAGGGAGTTTTGTTATTGAAGGTTCGTGAGTGGAGCTAAAATGGGGCTGGTCAAATATGGTTTGTGTCGAGAATGCTACATGGGATCCATGTTGGGCCTGTTGAAATCAAATGGGCTTATCCTATGTAGAGGCCGATTAATCCACTGGAGTACACGAATGAAATCTGGTCCAACATGTATCCATCTAGCCAATACCTTTGCCTGAATATACACGGGATGATCTATTCGAGACAACAACCACAAACCAGCGAACCCTTGGTTCGTTTGAGACAAGTTTCCAGCAGCAAAGATTCGTAGCTAAGGTTTAGGTCGTGGGTTCGTTCGACTGAGGTTAGCCATGTGAGGAGGGTTCGGCAAAGATGGTTCGGCAGTACTAGAACATCAAGGGTTCGTTTCCCATTCTAGGGTTCGCCGACAAGCAGGATAGCTACTGGTTCGTCCCAGTCGATATAGGGTTCGTTGCTTGTGAAGGTTCGGTGATGTCTAGACTCAGCAGGTAAGATTAGGGTTCGTGGGTAAGCAGAGGGTTCGTTGAACATGATGAAAGTAGATGGGTTCGGCAACCACCGGAAGTTCTTCGAACTGTAATGCTTTTCCTTCCCTTCATTGAACCATGGTGATGGTGGTTAGGCTAATAGAGTTGTTTATGGTCGTGTGGTTCAAATGGGAAGGTGGTTAGCCGGTTGTGTTAACTGGGTCGAACAAAAGCACCGAAACAAGGAAGAAAACCCTAATTCCCGTGTCTTTTGAAGCGTCATACCTCGTTTTTCAGTGGGTATCTCTTCAGATCTGTTGTACTTCTATGTAGAGGAGGTCAAGAGCTACGCGTGGGTTCGAAAATCACCTGATTTCGTTGAGAAACGAAGGAGATATGACGATTTGAAGTTGGATTCTTGAGTGAGATGGAAAGGTTCATGAATAGGGTGTTTGAGAGAGTTTGGCTGATGAGAATGAGGGAAAAACACCTCATTTAGGGCTTTTATACTACGAGTGGTGTCTGGGTCCATTTCGGTTGCTCGGTTCGTTAATTCGTCGCGTATCCGGAAAATTGCGCGTAATTAAAAATAAATAAATAAAAAGACTAATTTAATTAATTTGATGAGTTTCAAAATTGTAAAAATGTTAATTATTTTATTTAATTAATTTAAAATTCGTTTCGTGTCGTAATTCTTTTTCGTTTCGTCGAATCGCGTCACCATCGCGCGTATTCGTTCGAATCGTCATTCGAACGAACACGACAATGGTTTTGCTTCCCGACTTTTGTTTTCTTCTTTCCAGTCATCATTTCAGAACGTTAAACTCACAGATATGTTTGTGTGAATCGTCACCCACGCAAACACACTGTCAGTTCGTTATTCTGAAATGACACTGCAGTTTATGTTTAGATTGTGTTTCCTCACTGTCGGACTCAACTAAACATCCTGTTTTCATCTTGTATTCACATTGAATTGTCGGCCATCTGATTCCTGTCATCTATAGAACTCAGATCGCAACCGATTTGTTTCTGATAATTGTTTGAACACCGTTGTTTCTCATGTTTTGTTGTGTTAACTGTAATTAAGTTTTCACTTAATAAACACAACTAATGTTTCTAATGTACGTTGTACTTAATGTATTTAAGTTTACACGAAAATACGTACAACTGTTCTTGTATTTAGAATCCTGTTAATACAAAAAGCTGTTCACAAATACGTATATACACATAGTTACTGTATGCAAGTACACATACCGTACGGACTTGCCGGGCGGTCGGGTACTAGTTGTCACATAGAGGTTACAACATTCTTTTTTTATTTTCGTAACTTGTAACCCTGTAGTTTTAAAAAGCTTGCAACTTGCACCTATTCGGTTAAAATTAACATAACTTCGTTAGTTTATGAATGATAAAATTGTAATTTATCAAATAATTAATAGTATTATTCCATTAGCCTTTTATAGAATTCGAATCTGAGATCGTTTTTTTGAACTGCATTTTTTTACGAATCAGAAACATGGATTATTTTGGGTGTTAATTGATTGTGGGTTTTTGGGCTTTTGATCGAAAGAGATTCACCATACATAACATCAAAAATTCATAAAAGATTGTTATGACATCATAAAAAACATCAAATTTTGTTAACTTGTTGTAAACCTTGACTTGATTGTGGTGCTCAGTGTGTTGCATTTTATGTTTCTCGTTGACTTCCTTTCCTACCTTGACCTTTTCAGATACTCAAATTATGTTCCTTATTCTTACACTGTCTTTTGCAATGTTGTTTGGTTTGAACACACACCCGTGGTTAATTAGCATGCATGTCCATACTTCACTAGTGATGTGAATTCTTGCAAAACGAACAAAATGTTCATTTTTTCATAACAAGAACAAAATGTTCATTTTTTAAAAAATTAACATACAAGTTAATTCTGTTAATTGAAATTGATTTGATTAATTAATATATATATTAAAAACCAAACATAGTTTGTGAGGAAAGTTTACTATTCACTTTATTACAATATATTATGCATATTGTACAATTGTTTTATACATAAGTTTCTTATACTCTATCCTACAAATAACAAAATGGTAAACCCAATCTTGCTTCTTTCGTAACCATCACCTCCAACCACCCCTCGTCATCCTCAACCAAACATACGTTGTGAGATATGATTATGCCTCTCAAAATGGGCAGGTTGGGTAACAACTCAGAACGAGTTCGGGTCAGGATGGTGCGGGTCAGAACGAGTTTTAAGCAAAATTAGTTCGGGTTTAAATGAATTGTTTTTAAGAAAACATCAATTTAGTTTAACTTAAGATGTGTTATAAGTAAACAAATAGTCCATTTTGATAATTTTTAGTGGTTTTGTCATCAAATATGTTATTAATGATTCTTAAATGTTTGAATCCATTGCATTTACATAATTTTTTGGTTACCCATCTTGACCTGCATTGTGTTTGAGTGCTACCTATCTCAACCCATTCAATATTATGATGTTATTCATTTCAACCCATTACACTACAATTGTTTATTCAAACCAACCTATTTCCTTTGATATGGATAAAAATTGCTACCTCTAATCACTATCGTCCAACACCTAATTAGGCAAGCAAATTGGGTTTCTAAATAGACAAACGTGTTCATGTTTATAGAATTAATTAGCAAGAGGTTTATATTAAGATACATCAATTCAACATATCAGACCCGGCGCATCGCGCGGGTCGTAATTCCTAGCATATATTAAAAAGTAAAAAATCACTCACTCTCATAATTACTATTCAATTTGGTGGTGTATTTAATGCATAAGTTACAACACCGTTAAGCTCCCTCTATCCTCTTGAGCTTTATTTGTTTCTCTTTGTATTCTCCCAACACCGAAAACCACAACCCCACACGACTAAAGATACGAACCGCGTCTAAAGATATGGAACCGCGGCTAAAGATCAAAAGAAAGCTTTCAATACTTCTCAATTAATTTGAAATTTTCATTTATAACCCTGAACTTTGAACTCTTATTTTTAAAGCTTCCTCTCACTTTACTCACATATTTTTAATGTTCACATGATTTTAACACGTCATTAGGTTATCAGATAAAAGCCATGATTATATTAATTTGATCGCGATGGCCTCATGAACGTTTATATAAATTTCGAACCCAAACGGTCACAAAAATTTTGCGCGTTGTTCACATGTCTATAAAGCGTCCGTACATTATCGAATATTTTTATCATTTTGATCATAATTAGTTCACAAACGATTTAGATTTAATTATTTTATAAACCATGAGTATTATATATACTACATATATATACAATTTACATTTAATAATTGTATAATATTTGTATCATTTATAAATTTCACATTTACGCTGGGCTTTTTTTTAAGTGTTCTATAATCACATTCTTTAATATTAAATGAGTTTTTAATCTCCAACCCTTAGTTTTAAAGCTTACGTTATAGATGTTGTATAGGGTTTTTTTCATGCATTTTATTGTACACAATTTTAACATCATGTTCTGTTGGTTGTTTTTAAGTCAGAATATCAGACCCCACCACAACTCGCAGGTCCTATATACTAGTTATTACAAAACATAAAGACAAACGATGTCTACCATAATTATTAAAGTTTAAGAGTAAAATAAATTATTTGTGATATAAATTAATGATAACTTTTGGAATTTGTCACACCCCCACCTCTCGTCACCTGTTGATGATGTCTCTGAGGTGAGGTGTGACTTACTTGATCCGATATCACAAGCACACAGATTTACTTAAAATAATTACATTGCCAGGTTGTCGCAATCACAATTACATTACAGTCTACAACTAAGTTTATTTAATTACCAAAACTAATTATTCAAGTGCAAGTACTCCAAAAGTGTGTCCTCACCGGCGATTACTGTTTACCTGCAAAAAGGTTTGAGTTTGAAACGTCAGCACAAAGCTGGTGAGTTCGACAGTTCAAATTTAAAACAATATGATATGATAAGTATGTTCTCAAAAGTTCAGTTCCGGATAACCATGGGACCCGTATCTAGTTCCTTTCGGACAGTTGTACGTTCATGAATATACTACCCGTCGGTAAATATCTTAGTGCCTCATGATCTTAATGTCTATCACAAACATTAAGAAGTTGTTATGGAAACAGGTACCAAACATTCACACAAGGGGAGATGCAATCCTCCCAGCAAATGGGTTGTCAGCCAATAGTACTATCAATGATTCCTGTTCGGCCCCACATGGGTTCACTAGATACAGTTCACGAGATGAGGACTTTTGATACTGTGATAGAGTTACTAACGGCAAAATCCCATGAAATCACACAAAAGTCACATGAAATCACACAGATATCAGTGATGCATATCATATGTTCAGAAAACAGTTTGCAGAGTTACCCCGATGTTTGTAAGACAGTAAAAAAAGAGGTTGTACGAAACTCACCTGATGATATAGATGTAGCAAAATATCTCAAGGCTGATAACAAAGAGATGATTCTGCATTTAGTTATATTTAATGAGTTATTTATGTTCTAGTTTACTGATTAGATCTTTCTGAACGTTCAATGTCAAAGACATTGCTTTGTAAGCCATCAAACCGATATTAAATGTTTAATTGGTTACTTTGTTATCATATCATACAATGTATGATAATGTAGGAACCTACATTGCATTAGATTCCTAATACAAGGTTGATGACACCTTTGATTAATCAGAATAATCTTGGATTAACCAAATAGTTAATGTTGTTGATTATGATACTGTAACAGTTTCTAGACAATTTAATGGCTTAGGAATGATCAATCCTTGTTATTGATTACCCAAATATCATGAAATATTACAATGTAGCATCAGAATAGGTGTAACAACCAGGTTTAACATACTAATCTGACTGTTATCATAAACATCAGATAATCGTTCCAATGAGTATGTTAATGATTATGATTAGTTTGAAACACTTGGATTTAACCTTGCATTTCAAGGATTAATCCAACTAATCACATACATTGTTATAATCAAATTGATTAAACCATTATAATCATGGGTATGGTTTCATGCAAACCGGCATTACAACGGATCAAAACAAGGATTTAACAATTAAAACATCGTGTTCTCTGTTTATAATCAATCCTAGTCATCATCTAGGCAATAATCAACAATCCTAACTATGTTATTACGTTCAAAATCAAGATCTAATCAATCAAAATCAAACTAGAAGGTTAAAACGGATCATTACCTAATCTGGCGGATATCTGCGGTTAAAACAACGATCAGAACTTGTATACATGATTTCTGGTATGATCCACAGCTTCTGATGGCTTCAAAATAGAGTTTTGATGCTAAAAATTCGTCTGGTGTGAGTGTTTGAGCGTCTGCGTTCGAGTTGATAAGAAAATTCAAGTTTGCATGAAATCTGATGAAGTAGATCAGATTATTGCACCGCCTCATTCGTCACGTACCGCGACCAGAAGCCAAAGAGGGCTTCGCGTACCGCGAAGATTTTTGGGAATCTCAGATATTTTTCATGCATCGCGTACCGCGAAGGAAGCTCAACTCCTCCATCGCGTACCGCGACGAGCCCATTTGATTAATACTTAGAACTTTTTCTTCGTTTTTCGATTCCGGGCAATCCAGGACTCCGTTTTGCACACGGTTTTCGCCCACGTTCATCATTTTTCGCATTCTATCGATCTGTAACAATTACAATTATTAAATCAACGTGGATTTCTAGAACGATCAAATGTACTCACATCATTGATGACGTAATTCTCGTATGCAACTGTCACAGTCTCCTCCTGTTAGAGAAATTTCGTCCCAAAATTTAGTGAAGACTTACATTATGAAAATCGTTATGAGAATAGATGTGGATACTTTGATTTCATTTGATCTTCACGTTCCCAAGTATATTCGCTGAACTCAGGATATCACATTGCAGTGTCATGAGTGACGTATTCACCATTTTCTAGTACTGATGCAAAATACTGGACTTTTAACAATGGGCCTCCATATCCAGTAGCTCTGAAAGCCCATCTTTTTTTAGGTCTCCGATACTTAGAAATGGGTAAGGTTAATTCTTTGGTCTTCCCATTCTCGTATTGTTTCATCCATGTGATTGGTGGACCTAAGCCCATTGCGAGTTCCATCGCACTTTAACGATTGGTATGCAGCTACGTTTCAGCACTTTCATTTCTCGATCCATTACCTCTATTGGTTCTTCACTGAACTGAAGTTTTTCATCAATATGAATCTCTTCTAGAGGTACGATCAATGATTCATCAGTCAGGCACTTCTTCAGATTGGATATATGAAAAACATCGTGAATGTTACTAAGTTCAGGAGGTAACTCAAGTTTCTAGGCTACTGATCCAATTCTTTCAAGAATTTTGATTGGCCCTACAAATCTTGGTGAAAGTTTACCTCTCTTCCCGAATCTGAAAATGCCCTTCCAGGGTGATACTTTTAACATAACCCGATCACCTACTTGGAACTCTAATGGTCTACGACGATTATCAGCATAACTCTTTTGACGATCGCGAGCAGCTTTGATTCGTTGCTGAATGAGTGCGATCTTATCAGTTGTTTCCTGAATGAATTCTGGGCCTATGATTTGACTTTCACCTACCTCTGACCAACAGATAGGTGATCTACACTTGCGTCCATAAAGTGCTTCGAATGGAGCGCATTGAATACTGGTATGGTAACTGTTATTGTATGAAAATTCAACAAGTGGAAGATGAATATCCCAGCTATCTCCAAAATCAATCACACAGCTTCTGAGCATATCTTCAAGAGTTTCATTTGTTCGTTCAGTCTGCCCGTCGGTTTGTGGATGATAAGTTGTGCTCATATTGATTTGCGTGCCCAGAGATTTCTGAAGAGTTTGCCAAAATCGTGACATAAATCGACTATCTCTGTCAGAAATGATAGAGATTGGTACTCCATGTCGAGATACAATCTCATTAACATAGAGTTTAGCGAGTCGATCCATAGAATAATCCTCTCGGATGGGTAAGAAATGCTCAGATTTCATAAGGCGATCAACGATAACCCATATAGAGTCATGACTACATGAAGTTCTGGGTAATTTAGTAATGAAATCCATAGAGATTTGATCCCATTTCCACATGGGAATCTCAGGTTGTTGTAATAACCCAGAAGGTCGTTGATGTTCAGCCTTAACTTTGAGACATGTTAAACATCGATCCACGTATTCAGCTATATGTTTCTTCATTCCAGGCCACCAGTAAAAGTCTTTAAGATCTTTATACATTTTATCAGCACCTGGATGAATGGAATACTTGGATTTGTGCGCCTCATCCAAGATAATTGTTCTAGAGTTACCGAAGCAAGGAATCCACATTCGGTATTTGAAATACAAGACTCCATCAGCTTTGGTGTTAAGTTTCTTGTCTAATCCCCTCAGTCCCTCAACAGAATAGTTCGTTGCTTGTAAAGCTTGTTGCTGAGCTTCTTTAATTTGAGGAATTAGACTAGTTTGAATAGTCATACCTAACGCTTTCACACGTAAAGGTTTGACTTGTTCCTTGCGACTCAAGGCATCGGCTACGACATTCGCTTTACCTGGGTGATAACGAATTTCACAGTCATAGTCGTTTAGAAGTTCAACCCATCGCCTCTGTCGCATGTTCAACATTTTCTGATCTAGAATGTGTTGGAGGCTTTTGTGATCAGTGTATATAATACACTTAGTTCCGTATAGATAATGTCTCCAAATTTTGAGTGCAAACACCACTGCACCAAGTTCTAGATCATGTGTGGTATAATTCTTCTCATGTACTTTCAGTTGTCGAGAAGCGTAAGCAATTACGTTATCCTTCTGCATTAGGACACACCCAAGACCTTGACGAGAAGCATCACAGTATACTGTGAAATTATCAGTACCTTCCGGTAATGCCAAGATAGGTGCGTTGCAGAGTTTGTGTTTCAACAGTTGGAACACCTCCTCCTGTTGAGAATCCCATATAAATGGTTGATTCTTTTGGGTCAATGTGGTGAGTGGCAAGGCTATCTTTGAAAAGTTCTTGATAAACCGGCGATAATAACCTGCCAACCCCAAAAATTGACGTATTTCAGTCGGAGTTCTTGGTGTCTCCCATTGTTTCACTGCTTGAATCTTACTAGGATCCACTTTAATACCGTTCTCATTCACAACATGCCCGAGATATTGGACTTCTCGTAACGAAAATTCACACTTGGAGAATTTGGCATATAATTTCTCATGAGCCAAAAGTTCTAAAATTAATTTCAAGTGTTGAGCATGATCTTGTTGGTTCCGAGAATAAATGAGAATATCATCAATAAACACAATTACAAATTTATCCAGATAAGGTCTACATACTCGATTCATCAGATCCATGAAAACTGTTGGTGCATTTGTTAAACCAAACAACATTACTAGAAATTCATAATGTCCGTATCGGGTTCGGAAAGCAGTTTTAGGAACGTCATCATCATGAATACGCAACTGATGATATCCAGATCTTAAATCGATTTTTGAGAAATATGTAGCACCTTGCAATTGATCAAACAGATCATCGATACGAGGTAGTGGATAACGGTTCTTGATTGTTAGTTTATTGAGTTCCCGATAGTCAATACACATTCTGAATGAACCATCCTTCTTTTTCACAAATAGAATTGGTGCTCCCCAGGGTGAGAAACTAGGTCTGATAAAACCTTTGTCTAACAGTTCTTGCAATTGACCTGAAAGTTCTTGCATTTCTGATGGTGCAAGCCGATACGGGGCTTTAGCAACAGGTGCTGCACCTGGAATCAAGTCAATCCGAAATTCAACTTGTCTCACTGGGGATAATCCTGAGATGTCCTCAGGAAATACTTCAGGAAAATCTTTGACTACTTGGATGTCTGTGATTTGTTTGGGTGAAGAATTGTGCTCAGTCACGTGTGCCAGGAAAGCATAGTAGCCTTTCCTTAAGAATTTCTGAGCTCGCATACAAGATATAATACCAAGTTTTCTACCAGCTCGTTCTCCTTGAACTACCAGTGTATTACCGTTAGGTAATGGAATACGAATCACCTTGTTTTGACACACAACTTCCGCTTGGTTATCAGAAAGCCAATCCATGCCAACAACGACATCAAAGCTCCCAAGCTCAATAGGAAGTAAATTGATATTGAAAAGATGATCATTCAAATTTAAGAAACATCCTTGAATAACACTGTTAGTTTTGATCAACTTGCCATTAGCAAGTTCAATGACATAGGGGGTTTCTAGATCTACCACAGGCAATGAAAGTAATGATGCAAATTCAGGAGAGATAAAGCTCTTATCTGCTCCCGTATCAAAAAGAACTGATGCGTAAAGATTATTGAGTAAAAACGTACCAGTGACAATGTTTGCATCATTCCTCGCCTCGGTTGCACCAATCTGAAAAGCTCTCCCCCTAGCTTCATTTCCCGGATTGGTGTTATTATTGTTTGGACAGTTTCGCATGAGATGGTCAGGGCTTCCACATTTGTAGCATGACCGGTTGGTTTGAATGGTTTGTCGTGGTGCTTGATTTTGTGGTTGAGCAGGAAAATTGCAATATTTGGTTAAATGTCCAACTTGATTACAGTTGGCACAAACAGGACATGGTCGCGTGTGATGAAATGGACCTTTATTGCATTTGGGCGCCTGCTCGGTATAAGTTTTCCTCTCAGGAATAGCAGCACCATAATTTTTCACAGTTGGCTTGCTCTGGCTAGTCTCAGCTGGAGCTTTCGCCTTGGTTTTGCCAAACCACTTTCATTTGGTACCTTTTGACACATTAGAGGTATCGATATCACTACGGCTGTAAGCCGTCTGAGGTTTCAAAGATAGAGTACCACTCCTTACCGCCTCATTGGTAAGCTTAGTGGTCAAAAGAATTGTATGTTTCAGAGTTGTAGGTTAAGCTGCAGTAACCATTCCCCAAATCTGGGGAATCAAACCCTTAATGTACTTCTTGATTAAAGCTGCTTCCATAGGAAACATATCGGGAAGCAAGCAAGTAAGTTCGTGAAACCGATCGGTGTAAGCCAGACAATCAGCACCGATCATAGAGTGATTCCAGAATTCATCCTGGAGTTTTTGAATCTCAGTGATTGGGCAGTACTCTGATCTAATCAGAGTTTTGAAATCATTCCAGCCCATCTAGTCAACTGTGGCTGAATCCAAAGTCTTGGCCTGGGTATTCCACCAGGTCAAAGCTGAGTCTTTCAGAGAACAGGCAGCATAAGACACCTTATGCTCTGCCAAACATTGGCTGATTTTGAGTTTGGTTTCCATCTCCTCGATCCACCTTAAAAGACCAGCCGCTCCTTCCTTGCCTGTAAAAGTAGGAGGGTTGCAAGAAGCAAAGTACTTATATGTACACCCTTGCTGTGGTGGATCAGGAACATGTTTTTTTTGTGATTGTTGCACCGGTGGTAGTATGAGTTTCGACGTGACCACCAGTAGCATTATGTTCAGCATGATCGTGATCCCCACCAGAACCTGCGGTGATATGTGGTTGGTGTTGTGTCAGAACACCACAAGCAGATAGTTGTTCACGCACAATTCGTGCTATCATAGCTTCATTTGTTTCAGATCCACTTGTACCAGCAGGTGGAACAGTGCTTGCTCCAGGGTTCACTGGTGGAGCAGTATTTGTTTCCAAGTTCCCAGGTGGAATCACTTTCACTTCCGGATTAACATGCGGATCCGGATTTGATTCAACATTCAAATGTGGAATTTGATTATGTTCAGGGTTTGCAATGTTCTGGGTAGCTCTCTTAGCTAGTCGACCTCATTTAGGAGCCATTAATCTGCTCACAAGCAGACAAACTCAGGTCAGTTTAAGAACATTAAAGATATAACCCGTTCTATCACATAAATTCAATCATATTCAGTTACACTAAAAATTTATATTGAAATGTGATTATAAAGAATACAGTATAACTACATGAATTTAGTCCAGACATGTTCTCGATACACACAGATCATACAGATATTCGTAGTTATACTCAGTCCTGATAATTCAACAATATGTCAAAATATTACACAGGACTTTGAAATGTTGCCACACAGGACTTTGATATGATGCCACACAGGATTTTGAAATGTTGTCACACAGACAATTGAAATGTTGCCACACAGGACTTTGATATGATGCCACACAAGACTTTGATATGTTGTCACACATACAATTGAAATGTTGCCACACATGACTTTGATATGATGCCACATAGGACTTTGATATGTTGTCACACAGACAATTGAAATGTTGCCACACAGGACTTTGATATTACAATGATATGATACATTGCCATACTGGCAATAGATATGTTCTCAAGTTGATATGTTCTTACTTGGAATTGTTTTTAGTCTCTAGTTGTTGATTACATGAATTTGATATTAACACACCAATCACACACAACATACATAACCCATTACACAATTAAATACACAAAACAACCATTTATTAGAATTATCATAGAGTTTGATACAAACGAGTGTTACTACAACATCCATACAGATACAACATATCCATCTACGGTATGTACAATGACAAGTCCCAAAATGAGTGATGCTTAATCACACTTACCGCAGGAAATACAGTAAGCAGGCTAGTATAATAGCTATAGTAGCCAATACTATAGCTAAACATAAGAGTCTAGCCTCAGTGCTCAGTGTACCAAGCATCCAAATCAAGCCTTGCAGTCTCCCTCTCCAGACTGCAACTTGCTGCCAACATGCAGCAACCAGTGCATGTCTCCAGGTCCTACTCAAACGCTCCTCTATGGTCGCCCTCCAAGCCTGGGCATCAGTACCCATGAGATTCACCTGCTCCATCAAATTCAGGTGTGAAGTAAGAATCTCAAGTACTGTGGTGCGGGTATCCTCCAGGGTAGTCTGATGGTGGTGAAGGTCCTGCCTCAGGCCTTGCAGGTCTTGAGAGACCTGCTGCAGTTGGGCCCGCAGCTCAGCTTGGTGAGAGGATTCTCCCACCTCATGTATGGTCTGTGGCTCATCTCGTGGAGCCATCTGATGTCTCGGGGGTAGCCCCGTGGTCTTGCGGGCTTGTCCCCACATCCGTCGTAATCCGTCCCACGCAGGGACTCTCCGTGGAGAGGAGCTCTGTCTCCTCTCAGCAGAAGTATGAACCAAGGGTGAATGGGGAGGACTGGGTACAATGGGGGCTGCTGGTGGTAGCACTGGTGATGGTGGTGGTGGTGGAGTGACAGGTCTGGGGGATGATGGTGTATGCGGTCCGGCAGGGGTCGCCTGAGAGGCTGCAGATGAAGCCTCACTAGGATCCGAGTCTGCTCCTGTACTAGAACTCGGGGTGTCGTCCAACCTCAGATAGGGAAATCTCTGGTAAATATACTGTTCAGCTTGATCGGTCATCGCTGTACAATCAAAATCTCTAATCAGTATCATGAAGTAAATATTAAATAACGATATTTAACATAAACATGAACATGATATGATGTTCTTTCCTATCTCCAGACAACTATTCGTCTTTATAGTTATTAATGTTCTGCTTGAATTAAATTAAACTAGAATGCACACGTGTTGCAAATTTCAGTTATGCTGGCCACTCATAACTGGAATTTGTACCACCTGATTATTCTTGCTTCATTCAAAACAAGTGTTGTTCATTAATAATGTTCGGTGCTCTCTGTGTTACTATTCGAGCCTATGGTTATAGTCTAGGTCTCTAAGTCCACCTAAATTCTATAACCTCTGGCTCTGATACCACCCTGTCACACCCCCAAATCTCGTCACCTGTTGATGATGTCACTGAAATGGTTGCGGAAGCATAGTGGTGATGTCTCTGAGGTGAGGTGTGACTTACTTGATCCGATATCACAAGCACACAGATTTACTTAAAATAATTACATTACCAGGTTGTCGCAATCACAATTACATTACAATCTACAACTAAGTTTATTTAATTACCAAAACTAATTATTCAAGTGCAAGTACTCCAAAAGTGTGTCCTCACCGGCGATTACTGTTTACCTGCAAAAAGGTTTGAGTTTGAAACGTCAGCACAAAGCTGGTGAGTTCGACAGTTCAAATTTAAAACAATATGATATGATAAGTATGTTCTCAAAAGTTCAGTTTCGGATAACCATGGGACCCGTATCTAGTTCCTTTCGGACAGTTGTACGTTCATGAAGATGCTACCCGTCGGTAAATATCTTAGTGCCTCATGATCTTAATGTCTATCACAAACATTAAGAAGTTGTTATGGAAACAGGTACCAAACATTCACACAAGGGGAGATGCAATCCTCCCAGCAAATGGGTTGTCAGCCAATAGTACTATCAATGATTCCTGTTCGGCCCCACATGGGTTCACTAGATACAGTTCACGAGATGAGGACTTTTGATACTGTGATAGAGTTACTAACGGCAAAATCCCATGAAATCACACAAAAGTCACATGAAATCACACAGATATCAGTGATGCATATCATATGTTCAGAAAACAGTTTGCAGAGTTACCCCGACAGTAAAAAAAAGGGGTTGTACGAAACTCACCTGATGATATAGATGTAGCAAAATATCTCAAGGCTGATAACAAAGCGATGATTCTGCATTTAGTTATATTTAATGAGTTATTTATGTTCTAGTTTACTGATTAGATCTTTCTGAACGTTCAATGTCAAAGACATTGCTTTGTAAGCCATCAAACCGATATTAAATGTTTAATTGGTTACTTTGTTATCATATCATACAATGTATGATAATGTAGGAACCTACATTGCATTAGATTCCTAATACAAGGTTGATGACACCTTTGATTAATCAGAATAATCTTAGATTAACCAAATAGTTAATGTTGTTGATTATGATACTGTAACAGTTTCTAGACAATTTAATGGCTTAGGAATGATCAATCCTTGTTATTGATTACCCAAATATCATGAAATATTACAATGTAGCATCAGAATAGGTGTAACAACCAGGTTTAACATACTAATCTGACTGTTATCATAAACATCAGATAATCGTTCCAATGAGTATGTTAATGATTGTGAATTGTGATTTGTTTGAAACACTTGGATTTAACCTTGCATTTCAAGGATTAATCCAACTAATCACATACATTGTTATAATCAAATTGATTAAACCATTATAATCATGGGTATGGTTTCATGCAAACCGGCATTACAACGGATCAAAACAAGGATTTAACAATTAAAACATCGTGTTCTCTGTTTATAATCAATCCTAGCCATCATCTAGGCAATAATCAACAATCCTAACTATGTTATTACGTTCAAAATCAAGATCTAATCAATCAAAATCAAACTAGAAGGTTAAAACGGATCATTACCTAATCTGACGGATATCTGCGGTTAAAACAACGATCAGAACTTGTATATATGATTTCTGGTACGATCCACAGCTTCTGATGGCTTCAAAATAGAGTTTTGATGCTAAAAATTCGTCTGGTGTGAGTGTTTGAGCGTCTGCGTTCGAGTTGATAAGAAAATTCAAGTTTGCATGAAATCTGATGAAGTAGATCAGATTATTGCACCGCCTCATTCGTCGCGTACCGCGACCAGAAGCCTAAGAGGGCTTCGCGTACCGCGAAGATTTTCGGGAATCTCAGATATTTTTCATGCATCGCGTACCGCGAAGGAAGCTCAACTCCTCCATCGCGTACCGCGACGAGCCCATTTGATTAATACTTAGAACTTTTTCTTCGTTTTTCGATTCCCGGCAATCCAGGACTCCGTTTTGCACACGGTTTTCGCCCACGTTCATCATTTCTCGCATTCTATCGATCTGTAACAATTACAATTATTAAATCAACGTGGATTTCTAGAACGATCAAATGTACTCACATCATTGATGACGTAATTCTCGTATGCAACTGTCACATAATTACTCAGTAATCAATTTTTAATCAAATGTCCAAGATGTGACATTTAAAAGAAATAATGAGTGACGCATAGTTTGTGGCTCGAGCTACAGACAACAACCACTTTACCCAGTATATTTCCATTTTTCAGTAGGGTCTGAAGGGAAGGATATATACAAACCTTACCATCCCAATTGGGATAGAGATACTGCTTCGAAAGAATCCGCGGCTCAAAGTTATCATTTGAAGTTGATCATCATAATGATTTTAATGTTATTTTCACAAGATAATTGAAATAATGTTAAAATTAGTGCACTTTTACTTTTACTCCTTAAGGGTCCACACATATATACATTATATGTGTGCACCACAAATGGGGCGTTGACTCGAGCTACATGTGATACTTAAAAAAATTTAGATTTTGGTTCCTTGTGAAATATAAACAACGATTTATCAAACGTACTATTTGTGATATTAAAAAAAGATTTGGTTATTTACATATTCACTTTATTTTTTTAACACCTACCAGTATTATAGTCTCTTATATGCCTATACGAGGCGTATAGTTTAATCTTACATTCACTGATTCAACAATGATTGACTTCATACACGTTCCATATAAACTTGACAAATAATGATTGACTTCATATACATCCCATATAAACTTATAACAAGACGTATAAAAGATGAATGTTATGCGTGAGAATAATATGACGTTTAAAATATTTGATTTCCTGGCTCGTGCTACGATGTGATATTTAAAAATGAAGTGATATCAAACGAACTACGATGTGATATTAAAAAAAATGATTTGGTTCGATTTTATGGCCTGCGATGCCTGGAATCAAAGAATTGACTCTTCTTAACATCTAATTCATCGTTAACCATTTTTTAATTATTGTTTTGAGTCATGTTATTGACTTATTGTCACACCCCTATACGGTTATTGCACAGTCTATACAACATACTTAATACGACTCATATATGGCACGTACATGTCTGCATGACCGTACATAGTAGGTGAATCAGATTACAATATAATTTTAGAGACAATAGGGTTGTATAGGTCTGTGCGGGTCATATAGTATCCTCTATACAACTCGTACAGACATATACAGCTCGTATATTTAGATGAGATATTAAATTATAGTTTTAATTACTGATGTAAAAATCGGCTTAGGCAGCCGCCTAGGCGCGAGGCACCTCTCTACCGTCTCGATTTTGGCCTAGGCGATGCCTAGGCGGGGTTTAGGCGGCCTAGTCAAATTTTTATTCTTTTTTGACTTTTTTTGGTAAAAAATAACCAATTTAATGATTATTTAGACATTTTCTCAACTCAAAATCCTTAATATGTCTTTAAATCATCGAATCCAGCCACTTAACATCGAAATCCATTACTAAACTTTGAACACGGTGTTTAAGTTTGAATTTTGAAGTACCTGACTTAGTATGTTTAAATTTATTTTTTAAATTATTTGAAGTATTATATTAAATTATTAATATTGATGTGTGTGCAGAATATATATTTGTAAAATTACATATAAAAATTCCAATCCGTTTAGCGTCGATAAAACCCGAGGCGCAAGGGCGAAGCTATGTTTTTTTCGTCAATAGTGTTAATTTTCGAGCCGAAAATTTGCTTTTAGTTAAAAATACTGGTTTCGCCCCTCGTTTAAAATATTTAACATGTATTCTGAGTTTTATAAATTTTCGCCCCCCTTCCCTAACTCTCAAGCTCCGCCACTGCCTCCGCCACTGCCTAGGCGGTTCTTCCTCGCCTAACTATCGCATAGCGACTTTTACAACCATGGTTTAAATGTCTAAATATACCAACCTTTCTTTTTACTTCATTTTAAAGAGGAGGTGTCTTTGTGACAATCCGGCATTTTCGGATTAACCCCGTTAACCGGAAGTAAACGAAATCACAAAACTTGGTGACTGAACCTTGTAACCTAAAAGGTTCGCTGGACACTAGATCGGAAGCAGAAAACTTAATTGGGCCGTATAGATTGTAGGCCCAATTTCTATAAGGAACTAAGTAGCACTGGATCGTTGTTAATTGGCCCACAATTTCCTTGTCTTCAACACATACTCGGCCCAACGCATATACACGGTCCATTTCACCTCTATTCGGCCCAAGTGAATAAACCTAGCCCAATCATATCCTCTTCTGCCCAATTTATGACAATTCGGCAATTTCGAATTAACACCGTTAATTCGAAACTAACAGAAACGATTCTGAATCAATCAAAGATAAATTGCAAAGGTTTAGATGGAGCAAAGTTGGTCACAAAAGGCTTAGATTGCATGACTTCTATTGTAATTACATTAAAATGTAAAATTTTGACTTTGGGAAGTCAAAATTCGGCCAAGGCCTAATAGAAATTTGATTTTTTTCACATCAATCATCAGTTATTAGTGAGGGAAATCGGTTACAATCATTATTTGAATGATTAGTAATATGTATTATACGTTATGGATGCATTAAATCATCGAATTAATCATGAATGTCACCTAAAAGTCGTAACCGTAGCCTTCATGATCAAATTCGTAAAATTCGATTAAGACACTCACAATTGCACATCACTACACCTCCATCGGCACATTCAGAGTCTGTGGCATCCAACAATTTGAAGCAAAGCAAGTCGAGCAGAAGGATTGATCTCGAGGGGGCCGAAACTAGGGCTTACAATTGAACCACATTAATCCGACATAAAAACAAGTAAGTGATCATTCCTATAGCACCTAAAAGGGCCGACTAAAGTTAAACCTAAGCCAATTTTGATTTACAACATCGAATGCTTTGAATTTGAATTCTAGGGTTCTAAGTAAAAACGCATTTGGGGGTTTCGATTTAAATTGAGGCAAGAATCAAATTAATTGTTATCTTTAGTTTCAGAGGATCCCGATTAACAAAACCCATATGTGAATTTCATGAAATAATATCGAATTGTAAGAGTTCGACAATTAGGGTTCTTGAGATGAAATGAATTGGGGGTTTTCGAGATAATGAGTTTAAAAATCAAATTGAATGTCACTAATACTTTCAGAAAGGCTCGATTAAGAATACCCCTAACTTAGTTGCATCAAAGATCAGTGAATTGAAAGATTTTAAGTTCTAGGGTTTATTAGTGAAAAATGAATTGGGGTTTTTAAGAAATCGACATTTATAGTTCAATTAAAACATTCAGATGAGTTCGTCTAGGGTTAGGGATGAAAAGCCCTATGAATTTGAGGACTATCAGGTTCGAATTTAATCCAATTGAATCGGGGATTGGGATGTTCGAACCCGACTTAGTTCGGAGCTAAATTGAAATGGTTATCTGAATTATTGGGTGAATTAGAATCAACTATAGATGTGCCGAGGACAGTGGAACAGAAGCCCTAAGAGATCGGGTTTGAATTTAGTCGAATCGGGCTTCAATTAGACATCATTGAATTCGATTGGGGGTTAACAAAAGGGAACCATATTTCTGAATGGTTAAAACAAATAAAAATGGGAATAGGTTGCAAATGTTCTACAGAGAAGGCTGGTTGGGTGTGTGTACTTGGAGTTGGGGGTCATGGGTTCGAACCCAGCCTTCACTGGTTTTTGAGATTTAAACCAAATTTTGTATTTTGTTCATAACTTTCTCGTTCTAGATCCGATTTAACCCGTTCGAGTTGTGTTGGAACCGTAACGAGAATACGAACACTTTGAAATAATAAAATTTCTATTTTAACCCGAAAACGTAATCGCGTATAATTACGTTTGTTTAAATAAAATCATAAACGACTATGTGATTTTATTTAAACGATTTTAAAGGCACGCATACATACGTATGCATATTCCTAACACTCTAACACACGTGTGTTGACACGTATGTGATTTCAAGCACAAAACGACATCCCGAATAATACTAAGTTATTGTTAAAACACAGGTTCTTCGTAAGAGGACTTTATACGCAAGTTCACGTGTTTGATCATTCTGCTCACTATCAAAGGTGCGTACACGGCCCCTTTCTTATTTTAACTGTTTTGGGGGAGAAAACATGTGCAACAAACACTTTTAGATACATATCACTTGCATGAGTTAGCTGTTTACATTGTGTGCAAACATAGCATTACAAGTCCTTACATTTCAAACCGTTTAGTTTGCCGTAGTGCAAAGCGTGGTAGTTGGAAATAGATCTATTAGGTTTGACAAACCTCACTTGGTAGATGGGATCTACGCAAGTGTTTGACTGACCAAACACACATTACTATTGTTTGTGCTAGACAATAGTGGCAAGGCAAAACATGCGATAGCATGCAACAGTCAGCTTTGGTGTCGACCACTTATGTAAATAGTATAAATGACTAGCTATCATGACTATGAATGTGTGATTATGTTATCTGCAACATTTTGATTAAACAGTTGTTTCAAACATTTGTGAATGCTTAAACCTGTGTAATGCACCAACCTTTGTGTTGACTTGATTTACATGTTTTCTCAGGACGCTAAGATACACAAGCAAGCAAGCATGGACTAGGAGATTGAGTCGCATGCATGTTTTACATTTCTGTTATTTGGATTTGAAAAATTGAAAACTTTGCATTGTAATTTACAGTTTTCAAACCGTTATGGTTGTTTATGTTTTAAAAACGCTTCCGCAACGTAGAACTTTGATATTACAGTTTTAGACCAAAGTATGTTTTGAAAATCATATAGAGGTCTTCGTTATGTCTAATGATCTGAGATCCTGGTTTGTCACGTCCCAAACGGTATAATTCCGTTAGTTGAAAATTGGGGGTGTGACAGATTGGTATCAGAGCCATTGGTTATAGCGAACTAGGTTTGCATTTGTAGACTTAGACTATAACTGTTAGACGTTAGACACGCATACTTACACATATCACTTAGAAATTACATATGACATTATGTAATAGACTTGCTTACACATTCCATGACACTGCACTTACATATGTTATTATGTAACAGACATGGCATATTCATCATCAGCACCATACATACACATTATTGATTCGGAGGATGAGGAGCCGGTAGCTCCAGTACCACCATCATCACCAGCACCACCAATCCCATCTCCTCCACCATCTGAAAAGGATGATTCAGACCCTAAGGAGGATCCAGAGGAGGATCCGGATGAGGATCCGGAGGAGGAGCCTAAGGAGGAACCAGCTGAGGATACTCAGGAGATTCCTGCTGATCTCACTACAAGAAATTAGAGTTTTACCAACACATAATTACCTACACTTGTAAATGTGTAGATAAATTACCTACATTTGTGTGTGTATATGTAGGTAATGGTTGATCATATTTTTTAATAATGGACAACATTTAATATGTGTTGGTAATATACTTTAGTTACACTTAAAATTGGTGGGAATTTCCCCCCCAAAATTTACCATCAATTAAATATTTATTTACCTACATATGTGACAAATTTATGTTATGTGTAAGTAAATTATCTACACATATGTAAGAAAACTAAAATATGTATGTATAATTGATTACGTTTTACCAACATATAATATGTGTAATTATTTATATTATATATATATTATATTTATATATTATTCAGCTTCATTCCTTTGAAGGTCTCTATCTTCTCCCAAACCTGTCTCATTAAGCCCTCACCGTCTACTGACTACCGCGCTTCCTTTCTCATAATCGTTAAATAAGCCTCCTCTTTCTTTCTTCAGTTCATCTACGTTTCATTTCTAGGTTTGCCTTTTGTGTTCAAGATTAGAGGTTGAGCCCAGGTATGGATGTCGTTGTGTTTATAATTTGTTTTCGTTTTTGTTGTTGCACTCAAGGAGACAAAGTTTCTCTTTTCGTTCTGCGTTTTTAGGTTTTGTACAATGGTGACATGTGTCCCATCAAAATCAATGTTTTCAGAACCGGACAGGACGTCGAACAAGTCTCCTTACCGGTCGAACCATACTTAAAAACCGGATGATTTTATAAACATTTTATAAATATATATATATATATATATATATGTATGTAAAATCAAAAAGATTAAAAAAATAAAAATAAATAAAAAACCAGTTTAACCACCGGTTTTCCGGTCCGACCACCGGTTCAACCGGCTGGTTATCACAAAAACGGTTTTGAACTTAGAACCGGACCGTAATAGCTTCCGAATCCCGGTCCGTCCAGGTTTGAAAACAATAATCAAAATCTTTATTTATTATATTGTATAGATAGAGATGGATATAAATATAAATATAGATTTTAAGATGTACAAGTTTTTAAATATAGAGTACAAGTCGAGTTTGGAGATGAGAATATACCACACACACAAAATCCTTATTCAAAAATTCGTCTCTCAGATTCCTGAAACCTCTCCGGCAACCACCTCTTTCAGTTATGAAAATTTTGAACTCCCGCAATCTATAATAACCCTAATCTCCTTTAAGGAAATTCATTCTAGTTTGAACAGATCGAATCGACCACCAGATTGATCTACGAGGTTAGTGATTTTCCCTTATGTGTGATGTTGTTCAATCTCTCTTTATGCTTTGATTGAAATCAATTTAGGGTTTAGTTTTGGGACAGATTCATCTTCCAGCTTAGTATAAACTTTGATCGTGTGTTTTGCTCTCATTATGTGGTGTTGTTAAATCAAGGGTTCGAAACGATTTCTGTCTTGTAGTTGTGCTCTACGTAACCTTCTATCTGTTGCTTTATTATATTTTCAACTGTTCTTTTTAGCATACCATTTGTGTACTCCTACGTGCTTTGTTTGTTAGGTTTACATCATCAACCTTATGGCTGATTGCGTTGTTTCAGTCATAAAATGTAAATATATTGATAAGGGTAAGGTTTGTGTCTATCATTCCCTCGATCTTAAGGAAAAGTGGGAATATACTGGGTAAGTTTGTTTGTTTGTTTCGTTGATCATGTAAAAAAGAATTGAAAAATAATATCTAATTGACATTGATCAACTATGTTAATTACTCTTTATGTGATCTGCATATTGAATGACCACTTATTTTGTTGAGCAATGGTCAAACTCGAATTGGCTGTTAAATTACCAAGTGTTTGTCAAAATGTCTGGATTAACTATCCTTTAATAATGTAGATTGAGTGTTTAGTTTGTGATTGCTATTTTGCAGTTATGTGTGTCGAAATGTTTAGTTTGGTGGCTATTATTGTGCTATAAAAATTATGCAAAAGCTCTTGAATCTTGGTGGTTTAGGGCTTTTAGTTCCGTTTATTTTAAGTTTGATGATTTCATTTCTAATAAAATCTTGAATTGATCCAGCAAGTAGTTCATTTATGGTTTGTGATCATTTTTATAAAATAGTTAGGAGTATCTACCATTGTTTTATTAATCATAGAATAAACAAAAGGATTATCATTTTTCACACCCAATTACTCAATCATATGTTTTTTATTGTTTAGTAGATGAGACACGGGCTTGAATTGTGATCACTCTATTACTGTTAGGTTAGTCCATTCTTTTCTCTGACTCTGACAGTGTTTAGATGCATGTTTTGAAGTCTATGTGATATGAATAATAAGTCTAACAAAATGGGCGGGGCGGGGCAGGTTAGTAACATGTAAATACAGGTTCAAGTCGGGATGAGTTTTAAGTAAAATTAGTTTGGGTCAGGTTCAGGTCATGATGGGTTTTAAGTAAAATAAGTTAGGGTCTAATTAGGTTGTTTTAAAAAGCATCATTTTAGTTCAAGTTAAAATGGGTTATATGTAAACAAATAGTTTATTTGGATAATGTTTAGTAATTTTATCATCAAATGTATATTGTTATCCGTTTGAATCTATTTGATTATCATAGTTTTTTCTTTTTAGGTTACCCATCTTGACTCGCATTGTGTTAAGGTGTTGCCCATCTCAACCCGTTAAAATGGGTTATATGTTGCAGTTAATATTATTTCTGAGAATGTACCCCCAAATAGTCGGATAATTATATGTAAAAGTACACACACTTTAAATTGGTTAGTTAGATTATCTCTTATAAACCACACATCAAAACACTCTCATTTATGTCTCACTTTTACTTATTATCACATTTGTTTAGTGGTGAAAGTGGATCTGGTAAGACTGATACAGCAAAATATGCTATGCAATATCTGGCATCAGTTGGAAGCCAAAATAATGGGATAAAAAACAAATTCATTCATGCCAACTGTATACTGGAAGCCTTTGGGAATGCAAGAACATCCGGAAATTGCAATTCCAGCCGATTTGTGAGTTCTATTCCTAATGGTTTATTGTTATGATATTATTATTATTATTGAAATATTGTTGTTATTCTTATTGAAAATTAGATATCTTATTGAGACTTGAAAACAATAAATTCTAGTAAAATGCAACTTCTGAACCATCTAACATGGATTTCTCTTGGTTTATGAGAAAATTATTTGAATTTCATAGTGTTTGAATGCAATCTAACATCTAATGATCTTATGATCTTTATCTTTTGGAGTATTTTTTTTTCCTTTAGTGGTTGCCTTGGAAGGAGCATCTCCGTATAAGTGTTTGATGAATTCAAAACGTCATACTTATGAAGAACTTGCGGATGTATTTGCAACACTGAAGGGTACACGTGCAATTATTCAACAAGCACTGATTTTGAATAATATCATGTCACCTCCACCAAGCACATCAGAACAATTTCAAAGAGATACATCAGAGTGATGAAAATATTAATGAGTGAAGTAGTTTTGGTTTTATCTATAAGTTCGTTGTGACTTATGAATAGATTATGTTTTGTTAGTTTAAGTATTTTAGTTTCAATGAGCGGTACTTTACTTTTATGGTTTGAAGAATAATGTTTGAAGATATTTAATTAAGTGTGGTAATTTTGGTCCCATATGTATCTATTTGTATATGCAATTTTGTATTTGTTGGTATGAATTTGAATATAATTACCTACATATATCATGATTAATGTTAACATATAAATCTATTTTTACCAACACATATCACTCAATATCTACACATATACCAATTTTACCTACACATAATTTCCTTTTTACCCACACATATATGTGCAAGTATAGTGTGATATATACCTACACATAAGTGATGTGTGAGTAATGATCTATATCAACAGTCATGAGGCCACACATCATAACACTTAATTTATGTGTAGGTAAAAATAGTTACCTAGACATAATAGGCTTTTACCTACACATACTAAATGTATGTAAAGACATAAATTTCTTGTAGTGTGAGGGACCTTCTACTCATCCACCACCTGCATTGGATGTTCCTGAGCCTAAGAGGCAACGGACTGATTCAGAGGAGATTGCCCAACTACGTCAGGACTTGTACTGGGCAAATGATAGGATTGAGTACAATGTTCGGGAACTCTGGGATGCGAATGAAAGATACGATAACCTTTACAACTTGGTTAATGGGATGCGAAATGAGATCATCCAGTTGACTGATCTTCTCCAAGATTCTGAGAACCGAGCTGAGATTCTGGAAGGCAGACTTGTAGCCTTGGAAGATTTGGTGGTCTCGGAGAATGAAGAAGAGGATGAAGAGGAGGAAGGGGAGGAACCAGCACCAGCTGTTGATTTTGATCCTGAATCCACTATTGATGACCCAGAGGACTGATCTAGTTGCACTTATTAGGGGCGGGTTGTGTCCCTACATTAGATGTTTGGAAAACTATGTTTTGATTTTGAAAGTATTGTACTCAAACCAGATTATTATATATTGAAAACTATTACTTATTGCCAACAGTTGTGTTGATTTCTACATTACATGTTTGATGTTTGTTATATTGTTTACTCGTTTCACATTGGACTTTGATAACACTTTAACATTTCTTTTAACTATGAAGATAATGGCCGGTGAGAACGTACAGATGACAGTTGCTGAGCTCAATGAGCTGATCAATAACAGGGTCGCGGAGGCAATCGCGAACTACGTTCAGACACACACTACAGGGCCACAGGGTCCAGCAGAGGGATTGGTGAACCCATAGGCGTGCACGTTCAAGATGTTCTTGGACTTTAAGCCACATAACTTCAAAGGATCGGAGGGAGCCATTGGACTCCTACGATGGATTGAAAAAGCCGAATCAGTTTTTGAGATGTGTAATTGTCCTGAGGAGAATAAGGTAAAGTATGCTACTGGAACTTTGGAAGGTCCGGCATTGACTTGGTGGAACTCGAATGTTCAAACATTGGGATTGGGCGAGGCCAATGCCCTAACTTGGAATGGTTTCAAGACCTTATTGCAGGAGGAGTATTGTCCTCGTAGTGAAATGCAGAAACTGGAGGAGGAGTATTGGCACCTTAAGATGGAGGGGTCAAACATCGAGGAGTACACGACTCGGTCACATGAACTGGCCAGACTTCTACCTCACATGGCTACTCCAGCCAGTAAGTGGATAGAGAGGTACATAGGAGGATTGGTGCCTCAGATCCAGGGATTGGTTACATCTGCAAATCCCACAACGATTCAACAAGCTGTTCGTTTAGCACACCAACTGACTGATCAGGCAGTATTACAGGGAACACTGCCTAAACTGACATCAGCTACTAAGGTGGGAGACCACAAGAGGAAGTGGGAAAGCAGCAACACCAAGAATTTTAACCAACAGCCGTTTCAGCAGAACCGAAAACAAGATTCAAACAAGTCCTACCACAACTCGAACAATGGTCAGCAGTCGTCATCATCAGGGGGGTATATTGGTAAACACCCAAAGTGCAATAAGTGTGGATTTCATCATGCTGGGAATCAGTGTGATAAGTTTAAGTGTCAACGGTGTGGTAAAGTTGGGCATGCAGCTAAAGATTGCCGCGGAGAGCTGCAGAATAGTTCCAACAATCAAAATAACAACCAGAACAATGCACAGAAGGGCTGCTTTGAGTGTGGTAAGCTGGGACACTTCAAGAAGGATTGCCCACAACTAAAGAAAGGCGGAACTAATTATGCAAATGGCAACGGCAACAGAAATGGCAATGGCACCAATAACAACAACAATAACAACAACAATGGTGCTCGGGGCAGGGCGTTTGTGACTGGAGAACGTCAAGCACGAGAGGATCCCAACATTGTCACGGGTACGTTCCTCTTAAATAATCACTATGCCTCTATGCTATTTGACACTGGTGCAGACCGGAGTTTTATATCTAGTTCATTTTGTAAGTTGCTAAATGTTAGTCCCACTGCCTTAGAAAATCCATACACTGTAGAATTAGCTGATGGCAAGTTAATTGTAGTAGAACATATCCTTAAGGGATGTATCCTTGATTTGATGGGTTAAACATTAGAAATTGATCTTATGCCTATCAATTTAGGCAGTTTTGATGTAGTCATTGGCATGGACTGGTTGTCCAAACACCAGGCTGAAATAGTATGTCATGAAAAGATCGTTCGTATACCTCTTTCGCATGGAGAGACATTGTATGTACAAGGCGAAAAGACCAGTACGCCACTGCGTCTCATATCTTGTATGAAAGCACACAAATGTCTGCGTAAAGGTCATACAGCAGTTATAGCACTTATAACTGAGAAGCCGGTAGCTGAGAAGAAGATTGAAGACATCCCAGTAGTTTGTGAATTTCCCGAAGTATTTCCAGAAGACTTGCCGGGATTACCGCCTATCAGACAGGTGGAATTCCGAATCGACCTTACACCAGATGCAGCACCGATAGCTAGGGCGCCTTATCGACTTGCACCATCTGAGATGCAAGAGTTATCTACACAACTACAAGAGTTGTTGGATAAGGGTTCTATACGACCTAGTTTTTTGCCGTGGGGAGCTCCAGTCTTATTTGTCAAGAAAAAGGACGGGACTTTCCGTATGTGTATCGATTACCGGGAACTTAATAAGGTTACCATCAAAAACCGGTATCCGTTACCTAGAATTGACGATCTGTTTGATCAATTGCAAGGTTCGAGTTATTCCTCGAAAATTGATCTCAGGTCTGGTTATCATCAACTCAGAGTACA
The DNA here is from genome assembly GCA_009363875.1 of Mikania micrantha. Classification (NCBI taxonomy): domain Eukaryota; kingdom Viridiplantae; phylum Streptophyta; class Magnoliopsida; order Asterales; family Asteraceae; genus Mikania; species Mikania micrantha. Next base: position 68,102,147 of record CM018695.1, read on the forward strand.
GGAAGAAGATATCCCGAAGACAGCATTCAGGACGCGCTATGGCCATTATGAGTTTTTGGTCATGCCATTTGGGTTGACAAACGCTCCAGCTGTATTCATGGATCACATGAATCGTGTTTGTAAACCTTACCTTGATAAGTTTGTCATTGTTTTCATTGATGACATTCTCATCTATTCTCAAACTGAAGAGGAACACGCTGAACATCTCCGATTGCTGCTAGAGTTATTGAAACAAGAACAACTGTATGCTAAGTTCTCGAAATGTGACTTCTGGATGCGAGAAGTTCAATTCCTGGGTCATATAGTGAATGAAAAGGGTATACATGTTGATCCAGCGAAGATTGAAGCGATTAAGAATTGGGAAGCACCAAAGACCTCTACCGAGGTACGACAATTCCTTGGTTTGGCGGGTTACGATTCATCGAGGTTTTCTCAAAGATCGCTCAACCACTTACAGCTCTTACGCACAAAGGAACGAAGTATAACTGGACGGATAAACAGGAAGCTGCATTCCAGTTATTGAAACAGAAACTCTGCAGTGCACCGATTCTGTCCTTACCGGAAGGGACGAAAGACTTTGTGGTGTATTGTGATGCATCTGCACAGGGTTTGGGATGTGTGTTGATGCAACGTGATAAAGTGATTGCTTATGCTTCAAGGCAACTACGACCACACGAAAAGAATTACACTACTCATGACTTGGAGTTAGGAGCAGTGGTTTTTGCTTTGAAGATTTGGAGGCATTACCTATATGGAACTAAGTGTACCATTTACACTGATCATAAGAGTTTGCAACATATCTTTGATTAGAAGGAGCTTAATATGAGACAGCGACGGTGGGTTGAGTTGTTGAACGACTACGAATGCGCGATTAAGTATCACCCGGGGAAAGCTAATGTGGTAGCTGATGCTTTAAGCAGAAAGGACACATCAACAAGACGGGTTCGCGCCCTTATGATGACGATACATACTGACTTACCTGACAAGGTACGTACTGCTCAGCTGGGAGCTTTAGAAAAAGATAATTTGGTACATGAATCTTTACTGGGAATGGAAACACAATTGGATGTCAAGTCTGATGGAATTCGTTATTTCATTAATCGACTGTGGATACCTTTGTATGGAGGTTTAAGGGAACTCGTGATGGATGAAGCACACAAGTCTAGATATTCAGTCCATCCGGGATCAGATAAGATGTATCATGACTTGAAGGCAATGTATTGGTGGCCTCACATGAAAGCAGACATTGCTAGATACGTTATCAAATGTTTGACTTGTTCGAAAGTCAAAGTTGAATATCAGAAACCATCTGGTTTACTGCAACAACCAGAAATACCAATGTGGAAATGGGAACAGATTTCGATGGACTTCATTACTAAGTTACCCCGTACACCGAGTGGTTGTGATACGATATGGGTAATTGTCGATCGATTAACGAAATCTGCACACTTCTTAGCAATCAAAGAAACCGACAAGATGGAGAAACTGACTCGTATTTACATCAAGGAAGTGGTAGCACGACATGGCGTGCCAATTTCCATTATATCAGATCGGGATGCTTGATTTACTTCCAACTTTTGGAAATCACTCCATAAGTCATTGGGAACTCGTTTGGATATGAGTACCGCATATCATCCACAGACCGACGGTCAGAGTGAACGTACAATTCAAACGCTCGAGGATATGTTACGAGCTTGTGTAATTGACTTTGGTGATAGCTGGGAAAACCATTTACCGTTAGTGGAATTCTCTTACAACAACAGTTATCATACAAGTATTCAGGCGGCACCGCTTGAAGCTTTGTATGGTCGTAAATGTCGTTCACCAGTTTGCTGGGCTGAAATTGGTGACAGTCAGATTACAGGTCCTGAATTAGTGCACGAGACGACAGAGAAGATAGTTCAAATCCGGAACCGTATGGCAGCGGCCCGGGATCGACAGAAGAGTTACGCTGATAAACGTCGTAAACCATTGGAATTTCAAGTAGGAGACCGAGTTCTTCTAAAGGTATCACCTTGGAAAGGTGTGATACGATTCGGCAAGCGCGGGAAGCTTAGTCCACGGTACGTAGGACCTTATGAGATTCTGAAAAGGATTGGTCCGGTTGCGTATCAACTCAAACTACCTGATGAACTCAGCGGAGTTCATGATGTCTTTCATGTTTCAAACTTGAAGAAATGTCTTTCTGACGAGACATTGATTGTACCACTGGAGGAAATACAAGTAGATGAACAGTTACGATTCATTGAAGAACCAGCTGAAATCATGGACCGAGAGGTCAAACAACTTAAACAAAGCAAGATCCCGATAGTCAAAGTCCGGTGGAATTCAAGACGTGGTCCTGAATTCACATGGGAAAGAGAAGATCAAATGATGAAGAAGTATCCTCATATGTTCAAAACAACGACTGCAAACACTGTGAAGACACGTTAAATTTCGGGACGAAATTTCCTTCAACAAGGGGATGACGTGATGCTTCACACATCAACATTTCAAATTTTAAACGGTAAGCACAAACATTTTATGCAATTGATTTTGTTACAAACATTTGTGCTACATTACATTTTATGTGCTACATTTCATATGTTACATGTTATGGTAGTACATGCATGATTAGTTACACACATTTTGCTATGTGCGAGGTTGCATAGTACAAACAGTTACAAACACTCACTATGTGCGAGATTACACAGCACATTATGATCAAACACAAACAGTCACAGTTAGGTGAACTAACTAGTGTACACGCAAAACAGTTACATAGAACGATCACACTTAATTGTGATGTTGCAAAAATTGGATTTTGTGTGTGAGTACACACAAGCGCACAGAATGATCAGACATCACACTAACACTTACAATTTGAACTCGTAAGTAGTTTCCTAACTACTCACTGATCAATTTTCGGGACGAAAATTCCTTCAACAAGGGGATGATGTGACAATCCGGCATTTTCGAATTAACCCCGTTAACCGGAAGTAACCAAAATCACAAAACTTGGTGACTGAACCTTGTAACCTAAAAGGTTCGCTGGACACTAGATCGGAAGCAGAAAACTTAATTGGGTCGTATAGATTGTAGGCCCAATTTCTATAAGGAACTAAGTAGCACTGGATCGTTGTTAATTGGCCCACAATTTCCTTGTCTTCAACACATACTCGGCCCAACGCATATACACGGTCCATTTCACCTCTATTCGGCCCAAGTGAATAAACCTAGCCCAATCATATCCTCTTCGGCCCAATTTATGACAATTCGGCAATTTCGAATTAACACCGTTAATTCGAAACTAACCGAAACGATTCTGAATCAATCAAAGATAAATTGCAAAGGTTTAGATGGAGCAAAGTTGGTCACAAAAGGCTTAGATTGCATGATTTCTATTGTAATTACATTAAAATGTAAAATTTTGACTTTGGGAAGTCAAAATTCGACCAAGGCCTAATAGAAATTTGATTTTTTTCACATCAATCATCAGTTATTAGTGAGGGAAATCGGTTACAATCATTATTTGAATGATTAGTAATATGTATTATACGTTATGGATGCATTAAATCATCGAATTAATCATGAATGTCACCTAAAAGTCGTAACCGTAGCCTTCATGATCAAATTCGTAAAATTCGATTAAGACACTCACAATTGCACATCACTACACCTCCATCGGCACATTCAGAGTCTATGGCATCCAACAATTTGAAGCAAAGCAAGTCGAGCAGAAGGATTGATCTTGAGGGGGCCGAAACTAGGGCTTACAATTGAACCACATCAATCCGACATAAAAACAAGTAAGTGATCATTCCTATAGCACCTAAAAGGGCGACTAAAGTTAAACCCAAGCCAATTTTGATTTACAACATCGAATGCTTTGAATTTGAATTCTAGGGTTCTAAGTAAAAACGCATTTGGGGGTTTCGACTAAAGTTAAACCCAAGCCAATTTTGATTTACAACATCGAATGCTTTGAATTTGAATTCTAGGGTTCTAAGTAAAAACGCATTTGGGGGTTTCGACTAAAGTTAAACCCAAGCCAATTTTGATTTACAACATCGAATGCTTTGAATTTGAATTCTAGGGTTCTAAGTAAAAACGCATTTGGGGGTTTCGATTTAAATTGAGGCAACAGTCAGCTTTGGTGTCGACCACTTATGTAAATAGTATAAATGACTAGCTATCATGACTATGAATGTGTGATTATGTTATCTGCAACATTTTGATTAAACAGTTGTTTCAAACATTTGTGAATGCTTAAACCTGTGTAATGCACCAACCTTTGTGTTGACTTGATTTACATGTTTTCTCAGGACGCTAAGATACACAAGCAAGCAAGCATGGACTAGGAGATTGAGTCGCATGCATGTTTTACATTTCTGTTATTTGGATTTGAACAATTGAAAACTTTGCATTGTAATTTACAGTTTTCAAACCGTTATGGTTGTTTATGTTTTAAAAACGCTTCCGCAACGTAGAACTTTGATATTATAGTTTTAGACCAAAGTATGTTTGGAAAATCATATAGAGGTCTTCATTATGTCTAATGATCTGAGATCCTGGTTTGTCACGTCCCAAACGGTATAATTCCGTTAGTTGAAAATTGGGGGTGTGACAGTCTTTTTATTGATAGCTCAAGTCACATCTTGGTCTCCTTAAATAAAAACATGGTTTCAAATGCATCTTTTTTCCTCGGGTCCTAATATTCATACATCACTCCCTCTTTTATACACCATTCTTTAATCAAAGAGTTAAATGTCATTTTAGTCCCTGTTGTTTGACAACTTTTGCGATTTTAGTCCCTGTGGTTTGAATTTTGCCATTTTGGTCGCTATGGTTTCATTTTATTGCCATTTTCATCCCTATGGTTTCCATTTTTTTGCCATTTTAGTCCAATTAAATTTAAAATTTTGGACTAAAATGACAAAATTTATTATACCATAGGGATGAAAATGGCAATAAAATGAAACCATAGTGACCAAAATGACAAAATTCAAACCACAGGGACTAAAATGGCAAAAGTTGTCAAACCACAAGGACTAAAATGACATTTAACTCTTAATCAAATCACTCACATCACACTCACATGAATTTTACTTATACATATTTTCTTAAAAAATTTTAATATTAAAAAAATCCAAAAAGTGTTGTTATCCATACATCAGTGTATCAATATCCATACCCTTTTCCCCATATTCTGATTAAGGGTGGGTATAGTTTGGTTTGGTGTGGTTATCAACATTTTTATAAGCAAAACCGATACTTCGGTTAATTCTAAATTCATATCCATAATCATAACCAAATGATTAATTAACCATTAATTAGTTAACCATTTGTTATGATTCAGCTTCTGTTAAATTCAGTTGATAATCAAATTACTAAAAAACTATGAAAAACATGTAAATAAGCTCATGGATCGGAGTTATATTCACGTAAGACTTTGGAGTGAGTGAGAGTAAATGAACAAAAAGTAAAAAATCACATGAACCTTAATTCATCTCCTATTAATTTAGTCTTACATGTGATTTATAATATTTTCATTTAATAAAAAAGTTATGACACATATTTTATACTTGAGTTGCATCGTAACTTTTTGAAAAAAGATACAAATATAGAAATATTGAAAAAAAAAAAAGCAATTATGCAATAATCATTTCGATTGGGTTAAAGTTGGTTAATGACTTGGCTTAACCATAGTCATAACCGAATGACTCGGTTAAGGCTTAGTATAACCATAGCCGTCTGTTAAAATCAGTTATGGTTCGGACGGTTATAGGTTATTTTTCGGTTATGTTTATACTATTTCACCCCTAATTCAATTAATTTATTTACATTTTCGAGCTAATACCAAGTCTGTTTAATTTTTTATAAGTTGGAAAGATTAATTTGTAAAAGGAAACCAACTAAATCGCCCAACTGGCACTTCTTTAGCTTTAAAATGTTAAAAATTTGAATTCATGTGACGTCAAGGCAGGAGATTTTTTCTTGAAATTTCATCTTGAGATAATCTCACATTCGAATCCTTCATCAAGCTTCAAACAATTGAGATAGTAATTAGCGATGGATCAAACAATTCATAGAAGAACCAAATCACCACCAATACAAAGCTCTTAGAATAATGTGTTTTTTTTTTTAATGACAGAGGGTCCCGTCATACTATCGATCTTCATTTATCCTCACAGTTTTTTTTTGAACAGCCAAACATATATAAAAAAAAAAACTCTTAGCAAGAAGCTAAGAGAGAAACAAGTACATGACCAAGCATTACATACAATACAAGAGAAAGAAAACTACAGTTGGTAACTAAGATTGATTCCTCCATCGTCGAGCGTAAACTGTACCACCTAATGTACTTGCTTCCATAAAAATAGTTTGCCTATCAATTAATTAATTGGGGTTGGTCGGTGTATTGGCTTTGGTAAGGCCATGTGCAGTAGAGGATGACACGGGTGTGAAGGGCCTTGGTCACATCACCATGGCGCCCGAATCCGCTACACAGGGGAGTGATGGGTCATGACGGGGGTGGGCGTGAGTATGGTCATGGGGGAAAAGAATTCAGTCGAGAGAGATGGGTGATGGTAATGATTATAGTAGAGTGATGAGAGAATCATGTTAACATATATGTATGTGAAGAGAGGGTGATGATATTAGTTGTTTATGTAACGTTTATGCGGTGTCTACGTGGAATGATGAAAATGTGATGAATACACAGCCTCAGTGTAATGTGATATATTTTATACTAAAACTAAAAATAAAATTAGATATATATTATTTTTTAGAGCATATTCATTGTAATTTTCATCTCGCTCACGTTAAATGAATTTTTATGTTAAATAATAAAGTTAATTACTAATTATATTATTTATATATATTTGATTAAAAAAGTTCTTCATATATTAAAAAAATCAAATATTAAAAAACACAATTTTTAAAAAACTAAATTATCATGAAAATATGATTTTTCTTTTTTTGTAAAAAAATCAAGAAGCTAAAGCTTTCACTTAATCAGATTAAGTACAAAACAAAAATAAACTATTTCATAAGTTGTTTTGATAAGCTATCGTACAAAGATACCAACAAAATGAGTAAATAACACTTTTGGTTCATTTGGTTTAAGTATTTTAACTATTTTGGATTAAAATATAATTTTCTACCAATTTAGCTTCTATGGTTTAAACAATAAATGTTTTTGGCCCTCAACCATAGTTAGATTTTGGGCCAAAACCGTTATAATAGTTAAGTTTGAGGGGCCAAAACCGATAATTGTCTAAACCATAGGGGCTGAATTGATAAAAGATTTTATTTTGGTCCGAAATAGTTAAAACACTTAAACCACAGGGGCCAAAACCGTAATTTACTGATCCCAACAAAAGTATTGGTTCTAGTGACGGATCCAAAAATATTCATCAGCGTGCGCAAAAAACGAATAGATGAAAATGATATGGCTAAAACAGTTGAAACGGGTTTGATTAAAAAGAGTCAAACTGGGTCGGTTAAAAGAAGTAAAATGAGTTTTTTTAAAAGGGATAGCAAATCAAAGTTAAAAGAACGTTATATACACTATACTCACATTCGTGGACTTGAACTGCTAGTCAATTAAATTGATAAATTCAATATAAAATATTTTTCATCTTCATCTGCCAAGAATTTAATGTGAAATAATCTGTAGTTCAAATGATTTTAAGACATGATTCTAAATCTGGTATAACAACAACAAAATAAAGAACAATCAGAAATTTTAATTTGAGTAGGGCATGTTCATAAAACACAAAGTGGCATAATGTTTTTTTAATTAAGTTTATTAATAGGTTTAAACTAGCAATTTTTTTTAGTAGGGATCTTACCAACCCCTTCACTCAATGTAAATCCGTCCATGATTGGCTCCGGTCTTCGGGGACAATGACATAGTGATTCAGTGAATCACTAAATTATTGACTCGTTATAAATACTTGATCAAGAAACACTCTTGTGTATATGTATGGATGTATATACAAAAAATGTATGAAAATTGCCTCAAAGAGTGACCAACTTGATGTTTAGTTGGGCATGGATGTATGCACTTGTGCATTTGGCATGTGCTTCATACTAGCATAACTAAAATTTTGAAAATTTTATTTTCAGAAAGTTTTAATCAATCACGCAAAAGAATGTTCATTCTTTACACTTTGTTAACCATTTTGTGGTTTAACAGTTACAAATCACTTGGTCAAACATTTGATATCCACACATTCAATACCTTGAACATAATCACTTGGTCAAACATGTGATATCCATACATTCAATACCTTGAACATAATCACTTGGTCAAACATCTTATATCCATACATTCAATACCTTGAACATAATCACTTGGTCAAACATGGGATATCCATACATTCGATATCTTAAACATAACTGACTTTGAAAGCTTTGGAAACTCACTCCTTGACTTGGTAAGATGTCAATTTGATCCATTTCTTGTATTATACATAATTCGATTTTTTTGATAACTTTTGTTCATTAATTTTTTTTAAAAAGAATAATTATGGGTTTTATTGACTGATGATACCGTGTTGTTACCGTGAAAAATGAAACCGACACCAACTGAAGAACATCACTACCGTTATAATTGTTTTTTTCTACGTTTAGGTCTGCATCCAGTCACTATAACTTCATACTTTTTTTATTTATTTACTAAGTTAATGTCACTGACAAAACACATGTAATAAAATAGTAAACCAACATATCATGAATGTGATATCACTTTTGATTTTTTTTTAATATTTTTAATTAAATTATTTTTTAAATCTTATAGCATAACATGCATGACATACTAGTGTCTTGAATCTATATTTTAATCTCTATAACCGATCCATTGTAAATTTATATGTTTCTAAAAAATTCTCTTGTAAAAACATAGGGTCGACTCGATAGGCCAAGCAACTCAAGCAATGACTTAGGGCCTACAAAAATATAAGACCTCCAATTTTTTAAATTTTTTTTATATGTAGTTGAGTGTTTTTGGCACGTGTGTTTTTCTTTAATTTGTGGGCTCTATATGAAATAAGAATATAAGAAAGACTCAAATAAAAGCCTATTTTTTTAATATCCACGAAGGGTTTTAAGAAAGATGATACGATTATAAATTCTCGTAAAAACTTGTAGAACTTGATTTAGTTCGAAAGTTAGAACTTTTTAGTTTATGAATCCATGAAAAACCTTTTAGTTTATTATTATCGGTCATAAACCTGGATAAAAGAAGGGGAGTTTTTAACATAATCTTTAGTGAAAAGCTTCGGATTTTTATTCCGCTTAGGGACCCAAAATGTTTGAGCCAGAATTGTAAACATGTGTAATACCAATTGAAACAAAAACATGAAAATCATAATCTTGAAAGAGTCTATTGGAGTCGTTGATAATCGTTGTTTTGAACTGTCTTAGCTCTTTGACAATTTTCTCCATAGCCACATTTGGTAATTAAATGCATAGATATCACAATTCCAGACTCACCCATAGAAGCTATATATAAAAGCTTATAAAGCTTGTGTTCCCTTGGGCAGGACCTCCATCCATAGGTCACTTTCCCCAATCAAAGTAAGCAACATCATACTAATACATGTCAATCTGAAACATATAAAAGATCTCATGTACTTCTCGGTGACAATAATAGTAATTTTTGTAATACATATAGTTCTTTCCTCTATCACGTAAACTAAGACAAAAAAAATCAACAATCATTTGTTATATGTAGCATTAAAAAACTAATGCCAAGACATGCCTATATTGGATTTGATACTTACATCAATGTTATCAGCAGTGGGCCAGTGGTGGGCTTCAACATTTTGAAAGAACGAGCGGAAATTTACGAGACATACAATACATGTTAGTTTTTTGAAGCGATAGGGATCGAAGCTATTATTTAAAACAAAAAAAAAAAAAACGTTTCTGCCAAAAAGTTAACACTGCAGACTAGAAAAGGGGGAGTCAGTGGCGGAGCTTGACAAAAATGGTAGGGGGCGAAACTTTGCAACATTTAAATTTTTTTCTCTAAGAGCCTAGCGCTAACAGTTAAATGTTCGGGGTGGTAATTCGGGTCCGGGCCGGGTCAAAAAAAGTAACAATAAACAACAATTAAACTATACCAATAATTCTGTAAAAAATTTGAAAAAAAATCGGGTTGGCGATTCGGGTTCCATCTCAGACACTAAATTTATACCAATAATTCTGTAAAAAATTTGAAAAAAAATCAAAACCCTAAATGTTTAGATTCACTAACAATCACGCAAGAAGGAAGAAGAAGGCTGGAAGCAGGGCCACTGCAGCGGAAGGCCGGGGAACAGGCGTCGCAGGGCCGCAGGTGGCAGGCGGAGGCCGGGCGTGTGGAGGCTGGGGGCGACGCAAGGATGAGAACACGGAGTTTTTTCCCCTTTACTTCCTAAACAGTAATTGGGTAAACAAATAAAACAAAAAAGATTTTTGGAGATTGGGTTTTAGATTTTAAGTTTTGGACTTTGGAGATTGGGCTTTGAAGATTAGGTAAACACTAAACAGATTTTTGGGCTTAATATATACCCATAAATTTATTTGTTTATAGGTTTAATCGAATCGGTTTTATACGTTTACAAATTATTTAAAAAAATTTTAATATTTTTTAGGGGGGGCGAACATAGGGTGTATATTTTTTTCAGGAGGGGCGAAATAAATTTTTTTTAAAAATTTTCACTACGAATCGGGATACGTACACTACTAACCGAAAAAACTGGGGAGGCAGTCGCCCCCTGCCCCAACTAACCTACGCTCCTGGGGGGAGTGGTCGCTCCCGACCCTTTAAATCCTTCACCACTGATTATCAGCATGAGTAACACATCTCTAAATTGCTTAACTGCCACATCGATTTCAGTTTCAATAAACATAACATCCAGGGGTGTGCATGGTACGGTTATGGTCATTTACTCATTTTCATATCCAAAACCACTACTTCGGTTAATTTTAAATCCATATTCATAATAATAACCAATGTATCGGTTAACCATTAATCGGTTAACAACCGGTTATGGTTCGGTTTCGGTTAAATTCGGTTAATAATGAAATTGTTTAAAAATTAAAAAATAAACTTGTGAATAAGCCTGTCAATTAGAGATATATTAATGATGAAATCTAATTAAAACTCTTATAACTTTGGAATGACTGAGAATAAGTGAGGAAAAAAGTAAAAATTATATAAACACTAACTATTCTCCTAATATAATTAGTTTCAAATGTAAGTACGTAACTCATAATACTTTCATTCATTAAAAACTTATAGCTCACTTTTATATTTAACTTGCATCATAACTTTTTTTTTTGAAAAAAAAAAAAAGAAACACACACACCCCACTACAAATATTAAAAAAAAACAAATGTAAAATAATCGGTTCGGTTCAGTTAAAGTCGGTTAATGACTAGGCTTAACCATAATCATAACCAATGAGTCGGTTAATGGCTTAGCTTAGTCATAACCGTTGGTTAATGCCGGTTTCGGTTAAAATAGGTTAAGAATCGGTATGGTTATCGGTTATTGTTATATCATGCACACCCCTAATTACATCTACTCCGTTGCAATTCACCATCAGCTTCCTCCTTGGACCTTCTTCCTTTAGCCTACCATCAAATCAAAAGATAATACAACACTAGCGCTTTAGTAAGAGTCAAGGTTGGCTCAAAACACTAAAAATTTAGGGTATTTTTCACAAAGTAACGTTATAAACCTTTCTCTTTTAACGTGGAAGGCAATTCACCAAAGCTCATCATATGGATCACTTCAAGCCCACACTTTATAACCAAAGCTTATTTCAACTGAAAACCCTTGTAGAAATTAAAGTATTTAGAATCTTAAAAGGCATAAGCTCTTGTTTGATGAGAAACTCGGTCCATTAGATCGGCTTTGGCCTAGAGTCTCCCATATCGTGCTTGTCGGATTCTTGTTCCTCATTTTTGGATCGCTACGATAAATATGATCGGCTAGACTTGTCTGTTCATCAATGTCGCATAGATCCTATATATCTTTTTCACCCACTTCCCTTTGAATCTAGGTTTAATTTTTCACTTTATAAAAGATTATAAATGCTAAAAGGTTTGTTTTTTCCTCAATAAAATCGTTTCGATTTTGTTTGTTGGACGATCATATCTATAATACCTTTTTTTAGCTCCACAAAATGTTCATATGATTCTGGAAAGTTTCTCAAAACAAAAACCAAAATTGCATAATTATCTTGTTGCTCGATCAGTTTTTCAATCATATATTATCACAATCATTGTGTTCTTTTGAATTATGAAAGTGTATATAAACAACATGAAAAATTTAAATGGTTTAAATTGCAATGGTACAAATATATTATTCGTCCTGCCAATTTAGCCTATTGGTTGGGGTTTCATCTTGTGACGATAGGTCATGGGTTCAAGCCCTTTTAAGGCAATTTAAAGGACATACAGGTGATAGAAATAATCTTGAGCTTAATCTCGGTTACTGGACCAATGGGGGGACGAGGGTTTACCCATTCCAGGAGGTTACCGTGCATCTGGTGTGACCGCGTCTTACCTTTGCCCAGTGAACCCTGTTAATGCAACATACATGATACGTAGGATAGTCCCCGTTCAAAAAAAATATTATTCTGGATGACTTTTACATGGACTTTAATGAGTTACTTGAGTAACGGAAAAAGCAGATGAGTGTCACTTATAAAGTTATAATTTGTTTTTTTCTTAAATAACTTGCTTGATTATTGATGAATTGTGAGTCATGATTCTAGATTAATCTGTCAATTATGTTCTTTAGTATATTAACTAGGTTATTAACATGTGTATCACACGGATTTTGATATAAAATATTAAATAGTTAGTAATGAAAATTTAGCGATTATAAAACGATATTTTTATATAAAATGATTAAATTACATATTAATAAATTTTTTAAGTAATAAAAAAATAATTAAAAACTTTAATCATTATACAAATGATATATGACCTTTTAATATGTAATAATTGATATCTTTGAAATAACTAACATTAAAAACTTCAGTTTCTATTATATTAAAAACTAACTTTTATAAATCAATAATATAAAATATAATTTTTGTAATTATTAAAGTTCAACGACTCAATTTATATTAGCATTAAACATAACGGAACAAAAATGTAACTTTTTCTATCATTTTTATTACTTCAGAATTTAAATAAATTAAAACACGTTGTTAGATGATAAAAATCTCATTGTTTAAAAACTCCTTTTATAATATATTTTATTTAAAAAAACATTTTTTAAGATAACATGTTTTTTACATAAATTTTGTTTTTTGAAAATAAAATATTTCTTACTTTAAAAATTTTGATTTTAGAATTTAATTTATGCTTTATAATAAAAAGATAAATAAGATATTAGTTACTAATATTATATTATTTAATAAGTGAAATAATTTATTTAATAAGAGAGATAATATAGTTATTTAATAAGAGAGAGAATTAAATGGAGTAATAAGGAGTTGACATATGGCAATATTAGTTTAAGAAGGTAACATGTGGCATTACTAATGTAGGATGTTGACAAGTGGCAAAATTGTTACTCTTTTATTATAAAGTATAGATAGACTAGGCTAAAAACCCGTGTGTTACACGGGATTGGGTAAAAAAATAATACAATTAAAATATATTTACAATGAATTACATAATCTATCATAAACGAATACATTTTACAATCACAAATACAGATTATAAATCTCTAAAAACTTCTTTGTATACTACATTGGACGTCATGTTAGTAACATTACCGTCTTTATCAAAAATTAGAAGCTTCAGACCATCTCTGCTCTTAACTCTCGATAAAGCAACATACAGTTATCCGTGTGAAAAAACTGTTTGTTTCAATAACAAACCTACTCTTGATAATGACTGGCATTGACTTTTATATATTGTCATTGCAAGTGATACTAATATAGGAAATTGTCTCCTTTGAAATGTAAACGGAATTTTCTTATCAGAAGGTGTTAGAGCTATTCTAGAAATGAATGTCCGATTACCTATATGACTTCCTGAAATTACTTCTGCTTCAATTACACGACTTCCAAGTGAGATGATATTCAATCTAGTCCCGTTGCATAAACCATTTTTTTATCAATGTTTCTAAGTAACATCACAGAGACCCCGACCATTAGAATTAACTTGAATTTAAGTTCCCTGAAAAATAATTAATTTATTAATTTATCAAGTAATAAAATAAAATTAATTTTTGTTAATTCATTAAATGAATGATGTAAAACCTCCTCATCCATAAGAATCATTTCAATTAAATGTGTAGCATTAGATATCTTAAAGGATGTCAGTTTCCAAAGCTTCACTATCCGAACTTTGATGACAATGTCCTTCTTCGAAGCATCAAGTTGATTAAGAAAAATGATATTTTTTTCACCCATTATTCTGTATAGTGTAATAATATTTGGCATTCATAATACAATAAATATAAATATAAAATTAAATACTGATACATGATATAAATTAAAAATAAAAACAGGTTATATTTATGAAAATAAAATCCTTTTTTATATTTTAATTACCTGATAGAAATAAAAGTTTGGATTTACAATATTTGTTTTATAAAATTAAAGGAAAAATAAATTAAAGTTTTACATATCATATAATAGATTTTATATTAAAAAATTGTTTAACAGATGAAAGGAAAAAATAATATATGTTTTATTAAAATATTAAAAATAATTTTTAAAAATTTTGTTTGAATGAGTAAGTGGCCTGTCACATGTTAGGCTTAGAAAAAAATATTAACAATTAAAATAAGATTTAAAATTCACCAAACGTGCACATATAATTTGGTGAGCATAAAATACAGGACATTTGTTAATTTTAAGTACATTTGTTAATTTTAAACGTATGTATACTTTATTAAGCATAAAATATAGCTTTTTATTTGCCTCTAAACTGTATACGGTTTTCCAATATAAGTAAAACAATTTTCTTTAATTTTTAAATATCTATAATATAATAAGATATTTATAATAAAATTCATTATATATCATATAATTGATTTTATATTATAAAATTGTTTTCAACTAAACAATGTGATATGTTCAACAAAATCATCATTCGATGATTTTTGATAAAATAAATTATATAATTATATGATGATGTAAATTAAATTTACGTAATATTTGAGTAAATGCTTTAATAATTACACCATGATATAACGTAGAAAAGCAGTTTTAAAATAAGATATAAAAAATATTAGATGAACATAATTTGATGTTTTGTAATTAAAAGTTTTAATAATTACATCATAATATAATGTAGAAAAAGATTTTTAAAGAAAATATGTATACTATTAGATGAAGAGATATTAATTAATAAACAAAAAAATATTACCTTGTTTAGATGAGAAGCTAATAGCAAAAGATTGAGAGCAGAATCTGATTGGTGAAATGATATAGTATTAATAGGTGTATAGCTAACCTGTTTTTGAGTAAAAATAGGGAATTCAAGTAATTAATAATAATATAAATTTTGAGTAAAAATAGGTAACAACCTCAAAATTTTGAATTTAAAACTTTTGAATATTAATTTGAATACTACTAATTTTAAACTTCCCGGTCTAATATTTGTCTATTATTAATTGTAATTGTAATTTTTGATGATTATTAAAACTGTATGAAAATAATAATTTAATAATCTAGAAGCAAATTAAGAAATCCGTAACCATAATTCCCAAACATGTTTTATGATTGTTTTAATCTGAACAATTTTCTTACAATAACGTATTACCTTGTTCTACAACTCTGATTATTTTTACATAAAACAATCCGATAATCGTAACCATGCGGGGTGGTCTTCAGCTACCTGTAATCAAACAAGTTAACAACATTTGTTAAAGAAAATTTGCATTAAAAGAATCTATATCTATACTATATAATAAAACAATAACAATTGGCCACTTGTCATCTTTTGGTTACACTACAAGACACTTGGCATAAAATTATTGGGCAAATAACAAATAATGCCACATGTCATCACCATGTTAATCTTCAATGTTTTAATAACAACTTTCAATTAATAAATACAACAAAGTCAAACTTTCTAATTTAAAAAATCAATTTTATTTTCTTTAAATTAGAAAGACACACATTTCAAATTTTATAATTTTAATTAAAAAAAAAATAATAATGATAATAATTATATTTTATAAATGACTTTTATTTGTATAATTATTAAAACCTTTAAACATTCACACATTTATTAATTATATTTACTAACTACTTTTTTTTCAAAATGCAAGCATTATAATTATATTCGCATAATTGATCATCATTTATATTTTTGTTAATTATATTTTTAAATTAAAAATTTCAAACAATACACTTTTATTTTTTTTTGAACGGCTTGGTACAACGACACCCAAGACGGGATTTCAACCGTCCCCTCGGATTTGACGCTCTGGGGCGTATGCCCGAGCCCACTCCAGGAGGAACCCCACAACTGGGTAAACCCCCTGACCTTGCTTCAGCAAATATGCCTCAGCCCGGATTCGAACCCAAGACCTCCCATAGGGAAGTCAAGGGGGTAACCATTAGGCTAGAAGCCCTTGGTTAATACACTTTTATTTAACTAATATAAATACACACTTATGATTAATTGTTTGCAAATACATATTTGTTCTATCTTTTATCAGTTTTTTAAAACCTATATTTTTTAACATTACAATTTTTTTTCCAATACAAATATTGATTAAAAAAATTATTTTTTATGTATAAATTTATTATTTAATTATTAAATAAACAACTCATCCTACATACATTTAAGGAATAGAACAAATATGATGATTCGAAAGAACAAGTTTTGACGTATCTTTTTATGGTTGTGATTTTGGTTATTTAATTTTGAACTTTTGTCATTTTATCACATTTTATGTTTATCTCTATCGCTTAAATAAACAATCATTCTAAATTATTAGATATTTTTAAATTTTAAGTTATTTTTCTATATTTATCCGAACATTCATCTATCTAAAATGGATTAATGTGTCTATATATTTTCAATTTTATACAAAAAATAATTACTTTGGCATTTACAACTTATTTATTTAATTTATTCATTCAATCATAGTTAAATGAACTATTTATTTTCAATAATCTTCATTTTGTAAATTAAGCAACAAAAATTATCTCAAAAATCATTTTACAATTTCAATTCTTAATTACTAATTCATATTATTTAATATAATTTTACGAATCAGCCCGTGTAACACACGGGTCAATATACTAGTAATGACATAAAAAAGGTATGCCAGGTTCTTCTGATATGATAAGGAAAAAATAAAGGGCATATTGAAGGTAACTAATTATAGGCAAAGAAAGTTGTATGGTGTTATTGAACCTAGCAAGTGAGCTGTATACTCATTTCAATTATAGACATTATAGAATTTATACATATAGGTATCATTTGTGATCAAGCTAAGTGGAATTTATATTTATACCTTACTAAATCTTTTAAATTGCGTATGGTACATCTCATGGTGCAATTTTGACATTGATTTGCTATGTGTTTGAAATAAAAAACTACAAAATGCTTATACAATTCTTTTTAATTTAACCAACTCTTTTTTAAATAAGTGCTATCGAATCGCAATCCCCAACAATTTAAAGACAAGACTGGTTGTGTTGTATGAAATTCATTAAGGAGATAAGTAGTTTGAGTAAGCAATCCCATAGACTAACCTTAAATATTGTCATGTAATTTTGTGAACAAAAGTGTTTGTGGCTCAACTAAACATGGTATATAAACGTATTAAAAAAGCACTCATTTTAAACAATGACATGCAGTGCCCATCTTGCTGCCTCTAATATATACGAATTATGATGGCCGATATGATCTTAGATAAGGAAAACTGTAAACAAAACTATAAGAAAAGCTGTGAATTCCGTTTAGGCATACCCTTCTTGAGAGTGACCTTAGAGTCCGCAATGCAACCTTAGAAAACATTGCAGTTCGCAACTCTGTAACAACACAAACAAACATTACTTTATGATGGGTTGGGGGTACAACACAACCATATTCGTAAAATGGATTTTACATGCCAGTATGCAACATCTTGGTTTATAACTAAATTTAAATTCGAATGCACATGATAAAGCAATTACTTTAAGATGAACAAACAAAGTACCATTGAAAGTAAATAACCACTTCCTTCTGTAAGTATTTGGTTATATATTATTGTGTCATATATGTATAAGTAAAAATAGAATATAAACCCCTGATTCAGTTAATTAAAAATGAAACCCCATAACACTTAAATTTTCATATTAAAGTGAAGTTTGTGATGCAATATTTGTATTATTTGTATTAAAAAGAAGAAAAATGTACCTATCCATGCAGAAGTTTGTATTGTAACAGCTTTAATATGTGGGATAAAAGAAAGATAATTAATTGAGATAAAACATAATCCATTCATAAGTAAAAATATTTGAAGATTATTTGATTTACATACTCTAAATTTGTGTAATACACGGGTCATTACAACTAATATAAATCTTCCTATGAAAGTTCAAATGTTAATGATAACCCAAATGTTGTTGTCTGTGATTTCAACAATTCACTCAAAATCTCTGCTCACAAGTTACATAGCCTATTGAAAAATCTCACTCAGATTTCAACAATTCTCTCAAATCTCAACTTTTAGTCAAGAACAGCAAGATGAATATATACATATAAATTATGTATAATTCAGTCACATTAAAACATCATAAACATTAAAAGGTCTCAAACCACCTTGTAAATCACAGGTCAAAATCAATAACATACCCAAATAAATGAAATTGTTACCTAAATTCATGAACGGCAAACACAAAACAACCAACTTGCTTTCACCATTGCTACTATCCCAAGATGCAGAAACTCCAGCTATTGATAAAAACAATTAGAAAAAATAAAAAAAATAAAAAGAAATAACGCAAGGAGGAGACGATTGTAACATGCAAAAGATAATTTAACAAAAACTATGAAAGAATCATCATCATCATCTACCTCTCGAAATTACAGTTGGTTATCTCAAATTTCGAAGAATAAACTTTACCTTTAAAACTCAATGGAATCTTCATATCACAACCTTGATCTTATCGTAGGAGATCGGCAACCGAGGGTTAGGGTTCCGGAAAGTCATGGAATTTGGGGAAATTTTGGGCGGAAGACGAACACATCGATATGAAGAAGGAAATGTATGCGGATGAAAGGAAGTTTGAAAATTTTGGACTTTATCTTTCTAGTCAAATTCTTTTTAGAATATTCCGGTTCATTAACATAAAATTAGGATATATATTAATTTTTTGTTATTTAAATTTAATAATAAAAATTAAAATTGAAGCTAGATTTAATAGGTGATTGACATGTGTCAATTTTAATCTAAGAATTAATATGGGATTGACACATGTCAATATGAATGTGAGGATTGATGTAGTGATGACAAGTAGGCAAAAAAATTTTGCTTTATTATAAAGTATAAATTTTATTATTGTGTGATTTTTAAACACTTTGTGGCTGAAATTTTACAGAATAATTTTTGTCAAGCGACAAACTTTTTAGATGCCTTCTTTTGACCCGCAAATATTTTTGTGAAAAGTTCTAACCCAAACTAAAATAATAATTTTATAAAATAATTTGTCATACTCCGACCTTATTTTGACTCACTACCCAACCCACTCCGTATATTTTACCATGCGTAGACATGCAAAAAAAACCGGTTAACCGAACCCATTGGCGAAGGTTTGTTCAGACTAGGGTGGGCGACCGCCCCCCTGTTTTTTCGTGTATTAGTGTAAATTTCACGATACGCAGTGTAAAATTTTTTAAAACCGTTATTTCGCCCCCTTGGAAAAAAAATTATTTCACCCCCTTAAGATTATGGTCAAGCTTCGCCGCTGACCGAACCGGTACCGGTTCATAACCGGTTTTTAAACGGGTTATTGGAATAGGTTTTAAGTTTTTGAAAAAAACCGGCGGTTTAGGACCGGTTTGAAGTTTTTAGAGACTAAACCGGTTATTAACCGGTTAACCGGTCCAACTTAGGAAAAAATCGGTTATCTTTGCGGTTAACCGGTTTCGGTTATATATCAGTTTCGGTTTTAGATCTTGGAAAACCGGTTATTAACCGAACCGATTATTGGTAAAAACCGGTTTTCAGACTTTGACCGGTTAGCCGGTTTGGTTATTTCAAAACCGGTTTTCCACCGGTTAACCGGTTTGTGCACCTCTAACCATGCCTATCGTCAGTGATATATAATTAATAGAAGAAGCTTATGACTAAATATCGTTTCATTATTTTAACAAATCTTAATAAAACACGAGACAATATTACAATATAGTATTCTACATGGGTTTATAATTATATTAATGGTTTTAAGATTATATTAAAGGCTTATGTATATAACAAAAAAGATTATTAATTTACCATTTTCTGCTTTGGTGCCATGTGAATAAAGTCGATGGTTCTTCAGTCGTGCTATACTATCATGCTTCAAATAAATAGTATTTCGCTAGAACTCGTGGTATATATATTTCGGTATCTTGGATCACAAGGTTTAATTTATCAATTAATTTCTCGAACCAGATATATTAGAGTCTATCGATATCTTGGTGGTGGAATAAAGCTCAGAAACAAATGGCCCTAGGTTCAAATCTCATAAGGGGGTTTTCTCAAAGTATTGAGTTTTCTCAAGAACTGGTGGCTTGGTGATGGATATGATTGGGTGATACTGCTAGTGACATGATAATACTCTAGTGATTCGTCAGTGATTAAAATATTAGTCGTCAAAAAAATTAATTTCTTGGGAATATGAAACTTACTTATTTTACAGAAGCAGAAGCTTTTTATCACAAGATGACGGATTCAAAAACTAACAAAAATAAAATTTAATTTAATATAGTTTAAATTTTAAGTGGGATAGAATATAGATACGTGCATTTAACAAAAACCAATAAATATCTTGGTTGTCATTTGGCCAGTACCTTGTGAGACATAATCTCTTGGTTGTGATTTCGCCAGTTTCCGCGATGGTGGTCATGAGAACGGTCTATGAGGACCGGTCTTCTTACTGGTCAGAGGTCGGACCGGTCGAACCGGATTTAAGAACGAGATGATTTTATATACATTTTATAAATATATATATATATATATAATAAAAAAAATTAAAAATTTAAAAAAAAAAAAAAACGGTTCAACCACTGGTTTTCCGGTCCGACCACCGGTACGCCGGTTCGACCGGCCGGTTCACCCAAAAACGGCCTAGTACCCCTAACCGGTCCGACCGGCCGGTCCGGTTTTCAAAACATTGATGAGGACGTCTAATGGTGGCCATGGAACCGGTCGGTGATTTGGCTTGTCCCCTCAACCAATTAATCTCTTGGTTGTCATTTGGTCTGTCTTCGCGATGGTGGTCTAGTGGTAAGGGGTGAGAATACATAATAGAGGTCTAGGGTTCAAAGCCCGGCACCACCCAATTTTCTCTAAGTCACGGTGATTTACCTCTCTCATGTTAACCGTAGGACTGGTCGGTGAGCAGCGCCTAATGGTGTGGCGTTCATTTTTTTTGAGAGACATAATTAATTAATAACTATTTGTCGTTCGGAAAAAAATTAAATATTAATAAATAAAACAGCCACTCATTAATGATATTCTATTATAGGCCAAATGAAAGAAATTAATGGTAGTACCCAACCAGTAGTAAAAACTAAGGTTTTCAGATTCAGATCGGACCGAATGGATCAGAAATCGGAGGGTTGGTCGGTCCAAAATAGGCATGCAAACCGGATTCAAACTAACCGGGCGGTTGAGCCGTTTCACCAGTCAAACCGAGAATTGATTCACTAGTCAAACCGGATTTCAGTTTTTTTAACTAAAATCCAAATAATGAAACATTAAAACCAAATCTTACATTTTTTTAACATGTTTATGTTTGTTTAAACGTGTTTATAATTTTATAATTTTTTTTGAATATATTATATATTTATTATGTTATCCGTTTTTAAATCCGGTCAAATTGGTCCGACTAGTAACCAGTAGGTCCGACTAGTAACCAGTAAGACGACCGGTCCGTATATGAAAACATTGGTAAAAACCATGGTTGTAGAAGTCGTTAGGCGCTAGTTGAGCGGTGAGGTACAACTTAGGGATTAATCGGCGCTAGGCGGATAGGGATTTTTATATGTAATTTTACAAATATATATTATATGCACACATTAATATCAATAATTTAATATAATACTTTAAATAATTTAAAAAATAAACTTAAACATACTAAGTCAAGTACTTTGAAGTTTAAACTTAAACATCGAGTTCAAAGTATATAGATGAATTTCGATGTTAAATGGCTGGATTTGAAGTTTCAGAGACATATTAATGATTTTAGGTTAAGAAATGTCTAAATAATAATGAAATTGGTCTTTTTACTAGAAAAAAGTCAAAAAAAGTCTAAATTAAAAAAAAATGTGACTAGGCCGTCTAGCGACTAGGCACCCGCCTAGGCCAAAATCGACACATTGGATAGCGCCTAGGCGGCCAATTTTTACAACCGTGGTAAAAATTCTAATTCATGTAGCTTTTTATTTCTTTGTTTATATCTTTTAATTTTTTTTAATTCTTTCAAAGGTTAATTCTGTTTATGTTGGTTATTCATGCTTATTTAAATAATGAAAATCAATAATAGTTAAAAAAAATTCTCTTCTCCTATAGAAGTTTTCTTATATATTATTTTCAGTAATTTTCATCAAGAGAGTTGATTTTTTGTTTTCAAACACAAGTTTAACTCTTATTTTTTTTTCTTATTTTAAGAGAGTTTCTTGAATATTATGAGTGACCTAATTGGAACAAAGCTGAAAGTATGAGTGACCTAATTGGAACAAAGCTGAAAGTTAGTTACATTTATACAAAGTTACCCCTATGTAAATTCATGTCCTGCGAATTAGAGATCATGGGTTCGAGCCCTGCCAAAGACAATTTAAAGGACATCTATATGAGGGAAAGAATCTTGAGTTTAATCTTAGGTTCTGAACCAATAGGGGTGATGGTTTACTCATTTCAGTGTGTTCCCGTCCATCTGATGTGGCCGCGTCTTACCTCTGTCTTATGAACTTTGTTAAAGCAACGTATATATCATATAAGATCGTCGTCGTTCGACAAAAAAGTAAATTCATGAAAGTTATAACATTCTAATTTTCTAGTGTCTAATGCTTTTAACATCGAATTGAATGTGTTCATAATTCACCAGTCAAATCAGTTGTACTATATTTAGGAATCATCGTAATAATTTATTAATTCATTTTTTACTATACTAATAAATAAGTATGTTTTTTTTTGTCACATGTCATGTTCTTACCCTTTAATTGCTACATGTCAAATTTTTATAAAATTCATTTAATTATCTTCTATTAAATAATATATTCTCTTTCCTATTAAATAATCATAATACTAATAACTAATAATATTATTTATCTTTTAATTATAAAGCACATATAAAAAACTTATAAAATGTAAAAAGAATTAATATCAATTTTTTAAAAAATAAGAAATATTTTATTTTCGGAAAATCAAAGTTATATAGAAAAAAATTTTCTTTAAAAATGAATTTTTTTAAAAATAAAATATAATATAAACCGGTGTTTAAAATAATAAGATTTTTATAAACCGATGACGTTTTTTAAATTTATTTAAAACCAAAGTAAAAAAATGATTGAAAAAGTTACACTTTTGGTCCTTATATTTAACGTTATATATAAATTGAGTCGTTAAAATTAAATAATGAAATAAATTATATTTTTTACCTTTATGATTTATAAAAGTTAGTCTTTGATATAATACGAACTGAAGCTTTATTATCAATTTGTTCACAGATAATAATTGTTACAAATCAAAAATATCATATATCATTTGTTCAATTATAAAGTTTTTTAATTGCTTTTTATTGCTTGAAGTATTCATTAATATGTAAATTAATCATTTTATATTAAACCTGTGTAATACACGAGGTAATATTCTAATATATAATTAAAAAAAGTACAACTTTATTTTCTTGTTTTCTAATGCGTTTTTAAAAACTTGAAAAGAATGATAGAGCCACATATTTTAAAATAGGAAAAAGAAAGAAATAAAAGAAACCCATAAAATTTTATAAAACTTAAAATATTAGTACTTTCTCCCTTCTTATTTGTTAGTTTCTGCCTTACCGGACACACTAACCACACTTTCATCTTTCATTTCACAACACACCTACTTCATTCCTTTTGTTAATTTATTTCCAATTTACTTTCTTTTTAATCTCGTAGCTTCACAATTTAATTTAAGATAGTGGGTCTTCGGGTAGTAGATTTTCTCTAGAATGCTGACGGACAAGATCATTAGCACTGTCTACGTTTGCGAGCATTGGTGACCTTTTGTCAATAAATGTACTTGGGTGATCAAGTTTAAAATTATATGTTAGCTATTTAATAAAAGAAAAGCTTCTATGCAACCAGATTAGTTTGTTTCAACTCCAGATCCTGAAGATCTGGTTGTCAAGCTCCACAACAATATCTGCTTGCTTCTTCTCCACATCCAAATCTTAATCAAGATTTGGTCAAATCGCCTTAGCCAGCGCACTACCTCGATCGCCAGCCGCCTAAAACGCCTAGCCCATTCAAGAACAACTCAAGTATGTATAATCGGACCACAACTAGTACCAATCTTATGTGACCACCGCCAATGCCGGTCCTCGGTTTGATAGATCTGACCAAAAAAACATTGATCGTCTCTCTTTTGATTTCGTTTACAATTTAATTCCAAGACTTCTTTCATATACGATTTGTCATTCTATGTGAATAAAAGTTTGTCTTTATTGTTTATTGCATTTCCATTCATTAAATTAGGAATTTCTTCAAAAGTTTTCAATGTTAGAATTATATTTAAAAGCAACGAAGTCCTGTAGAACTATAAAAGTCATAATACAAGGATTTAATATGTTAAAAATCGTGACTCAACAACTGAATTGTAACTTGATATAGTATAATATTGTTAAATTATTTTTTTGTATTATTTTTATCATATTCACACGCTTAAAAGGGCGTAAAAAATATAAACGCTTAACAAAAATAATATTTGCAAATGTTTACTAAAAAAAAGATATTATGTAATAAGATTGAATAATCACAATAAATTATGCAAAAGTCTCTCAAAATTACTTACACAAAAGAACGTAGAAACTCTTCAAATCTCCACAATCATTTACGTTTATAAGTTTATGAACTTTTATACTTTTTACAGTTAAAAAGTATTTTTACACACTTGTATATATATACTTTAGAAACTCGTTACAGATATTGTTAGGAATTCATAATGTGGAAAAATATAAGAATTATGAACTACACTTTCAGATGAAAATAATATAATGGTTCACACACGCAGTGACGGAGCTTGGGAAAATAGTCGGAGGGGGCCGGAGGATTTTTAGGAAGAAAATGGAGGGGGCCGAAGGATTTTTAGTAAGAAAACGAAGAGAACCAAAAGATTTTTCGACGAAATATTATATCGACCCTTCTGAGCGAAAAAACAGGGAGGGCCGGGGCACCCCCAGGCCCCTTCAAAGCTTCGTCCTTGCACACGACTTACATCAATCGGATATGACTTAGATTTTGAGACAAGAACTAGTATGTTTTTCTTTGACAATTTTCAAATTAGAAATCAAGAGGATGACCAGTTCGTATGAGGTAATTGGGGCTAGGAAAGTAATTGCGAACACTTAATTGACTATTTGAATTCCAATAAATCACTCTTGGACTTTTGTTGCTTGAAGGCTTGTTCATAAGAACCATAATAAATTAACCTCAAATAGGTATGCATCCTGCATCTCCGAACTTAATTAATTGTTTGAATAATATCACAATTCACATTAGTTAAGCAAATGATCGAATCCAAAAATATTTCACACCTATTAAGTATTAGCAAACATCTCAAGTGTTTTTCATATGCAAGGGAGCTCAATATAAAAACTTTTAGTCATACAACCAACTTTCATATTTTTAAATCATGGAAATTCAGAAGAAAGGAAAAAAAAAGTGTCTAGTTATAATTAGCAAGAGAAACAAATACATGGAAATCATAATCTTGAAACGGTTTGCAACTTTAGTACATGATGGTCGTTTTTGTCTTCTAACAACATCTTCTTTAGCTCCTTCACAAATCTCTCCATAACTACACTATCCAAACAAATGTTTATCACTATTCCAGAATCACCCTTATGGTTTTTAAAAGGCACATAAAAACTCCTAAAACTTGTGTCCCCTTCGGCAGGCCCTCCGTAGGCTGGCTTCCCCCAACCAAAGTCTACGGCATCAAATCCGGCTCGAGTCACATCTGAGACATAATAGCTTCGAAGAATTGTGCAAAGGGGTCGGCCCTTGATTACCGTTAGATCAATGAAAGATCTCATGTACTCCTCGGTAACACTTTCTTTTGTCTTTCTTAGAAGCCCTATCGCGTGTCCTAATGGTTTGTTGCATAGGTCTCCAGCTGTTGAAATTGCAACCGGATAGGCAAAACTATTTCCATAATATCCCGTAGGAACAAAAGATTTGAGCTTGGACCTTGCACTTACAAGGCATATCATGCGCGTCTCTTCTTCAGGATCTAGCTGGAGCGCGATGGTACGACAACGCCAGATGGATGCTATGATCACGTCAAAGGTCGAGCAATTTTTAAGGTGTGGTGGAACAAACCTTTGTAGGGTGGACACCTCGGAACTCCCAAAGAAAAATGTCTTTTGGGTCATGTTATTCGATGCGAAGATTTTATCCTTATCTGTCTCTGTTAGTTGATCGTATTCGTGATGAGTACACGTCACGCGTGGTGGGTCTCTTGCAAAAAGCAACTCTCTTCTCCATACAGGCAATGTTGATGGCATTGTTGCACCTTGTGCTATTTCACCTAGTGCGGTCATGAACTGTACCAGCCCTTGAGCATCACTGATTGTGTGATTGAGTCGTATAGCAAAGATAAAACCCCCACATAACATTCGTGTTACCTATCAATAATTATTATTATTATTTAATTAGTTTCATAAATTAGATGCAAAGAATTTCTAACTTAACTTTTCTACACATAAATGAGTGTGATCTATTATGACAATCTGTTATGATATATGTTGTTTCTTATTATCTCATCACACTTAAAATAAATTAGTCAGTCTCTATTTTTTATGGAACTAAACTTTATTTGATTATAGTTTGTTTGTATGTATTTGAGCTGAAGGTTTCTCTGAAACAATCTTTTTTTTCTTTTGGGATAAAGGTAAGATCTGCATAAATCCCACCCTCACTAAACCGTATAAATAGTATTTTATGAGTGAGATTTTCTGAGTATGATTTATTGAAATCAAATATAAAGAATTATGTCATAAATATCACCTGAATCAATAACAATGGTGAGTCGAAAATGCCACTTGATCCAGGAACATCAAATAACAATTCTTCTAAGCAAGGAAATGGGGGGTGAAGGGCGTCTCCAAATTGCATCAGTGTCATATCAGCTTCCGCTTCGATAAACAACACACCCTCACCTGAGCAGTCAACCATTAGCTTCCTCCCTGGACCTTCTTTAAGCCGACCCGCAAAAGGATAATAGAAAACCAACACTTTAGCCAGAGCCTCTCTGATGACAGTTGCTGGATTCTTGGTTTTCATTTTTGAATCGTTGCGGTAGACATTAATAACCGGGATGTGTCCCCGGAGTCCTTCCTGATCATCAATGTCAGAGAGAGGCTTTAGTTCTCGAGGTGTTGGTTTAGCCGGACCGATCAGCTCCGGTTCACGTCTCCTGACAGTAAATTTGATCAAGAAGCTACCAGTGTTGATTTCTGTCATTTCTTGTTTGTGTTTATGTTATGGCTCCATTAT
This sequence comes from Mikania micrantha, assembly GCA_009363875.1. Lineage (NCBI taxonomy): Eukaryota > Viridiplantae > Streptophyta > Magnoliopsida > Asterales > Asteraceae > Mikania > Mikania micrantha. The sequence goes on from CM018695.1 coordinate 68,130,062, forward strand.
TGCATGCGTGTGTGAATTTATAGGAGGTTGGTGATGATAGAAGTAATTTTTTATACTTTTAAATGACTTTTCTTTATGACATAATCTTGCCAAACATGTGACGACATAATAATATAGAATTCAGCGTGGTTTTGTAAGAATTTGTAGCTGGAAATGATTCTGCATATGTTGTCGTTTAATTGGAAGGTCAACAAAAGGCTTATCTAAATAAATATCAAAGAACATATATTATATTAAATGGCCGGATGAACCCTTTGGCGACTTTTACTTAAATATGATCCATCAATGGTTTATTTGTTGTGTACAACTTCGAAATGTGATGCTTAAATAAATTGATACTTAAGAAATCGCTTCAATTCTAGCCTAGTCATAACCCTTGACTTCTCTTATATAGGTAATATGGGTCTTAAGATGTAGTATCACCTACATACTAAATCAAATATTGCTCTTGGTTACGACAGGAGATTTTTCTAGTTGTAGGTTTCCTACTAGACGGATGAGTTAGGTCACCACGCTTTGTTATTCAGACAGAGGGGTGATTTACTTGTCAGTATGATCCCGAGTAAGGAGGCGTTTGGTGTTTAAAGAAAAAAGTAAATTGATATCAATCCGGTTTGATTTGTTGGAATATGCATAGCGACATTTGGAATCTCAAACTTTGACATTTCAATTAAGGGAAAATTCCCAAAATATCCATTTTGACCAAAACTTTCCCCAAAATGTCCATTTGACTTTTCCCTCCCAGAAATATCCACACATTAGCAGGCGCCGGCGCATGTTTATAAGCGGGCGGCCGCCTGTTTAAGACCCAATGAAAAAATGTCATCTGCTCAAAATTTTTTTTTAAAAAAAAATAGCGGGCGGACACTTATTAGGGGGGTTTTCGAAAAAAAAAGTTCACTTTATTTTAAGCAGGCGGACACCTGTATGATATAGACGAGCGTCTGTTAATTACGGGCGAGCGCCTGTATCATACAGGCGGACGCCTGTTAGGGTGTTTTAAAAAAAAAATTAGACGCCTGTTTGGTAGATTCGGGCGCTTGTAAGAATTAACAGGCTTGCGTCAGAGTTAACGGGCGCACACGCCATTAAACGCCATATGGCATTTTTTTCATTGGGCTAACCTGGGGACATTTCTGGAAGAGTGATGTCAAATGGACATTTTGGGGCAAATTTTGGTCAAAGTGGTCATTTTGGGAATTTTCCCTTCAATTAATCTCTTAGATCTAACCGGTGCCTTGTAAACCATAATTATATGGTATCTCAGGATTCTTCCAAATATGCGGTCTTGGGTTCAAATCTTTTCCGCAGCGAAATAGCGGTCTGAAGGGGGTCAGGGGGTTTTCCCAGTGGGGTTTCCTTCTGGGGTGGTTGTGGTGGCTCATGTGAGGTCCATGTAACTAAACCTTGATGACATGACCTGAAAACAGTAAGCTTGCAATCGATACTTTCGTCTTTCAAAAAAAATGTATTAACTAATAAAATGGTAACTCACCAATAATATCAAAAAGGTTGTAAAATAAGAATAAGTCAAATCTTAAATAGTTTCGTTGACAGCTGACTTGCTTCCTCAATTATTATTGGGGTTTTATACTTTTATGTAATGTTCATTTGAAATAAGTTTGACCACAATATCACGTGGTGTCATGTAACTATGAGTAAAAATAATGCGTACTAAGGTTTAATTACCAATTAGGTGAGTAAAGAAATAATAATGTTAATTATGATTATTAGTTGAAATTAAAATAAATAATAAAAAAAATTATTTATCTTCATCAAATGATCATAGTCATTTGTTTTATTCATTTGATACGCACATCAATATGTACTATGATGAAAAGACTTCATAATGGCCGTTTGTGGTTCTTAAAACTTAAAAGTAAAAATAAAACTGTTTTGATTGTTTTCTCCGTTTTTATGATTTACTTTTGGGAGTTTGTTATTTAAATTGATTGACAAGACAAGAACAATATTGAACACAAATTATATTTTTGAAATTAAATTAGTAATCAAGTTAGTATCTTATTTTGAATTATGTTTACAAATAGAATTCTTTATTTTAAGACGGTGAATATTTAAATTTACGGTAGATTTTAAAACCGAATATATGAATTTAGAGTAAATTACAATTTCATGCCTCTTGTACATGTAGTAAATTGTAGATTTTATCCATAAATTTCAATAATTATACTAGTTATTCTTTATATTTAATATTTGTTTTAAGCTTTAGATATCAATAAGTACACTAATCATCAATGTTTTGAAAACCGGACCGGACTGGCCTGTCAGACCGGTTCGGTTAGGGGTTCTGGGCCGTTTTTGGGTGAACCGGCTAGTCGGACCGGAAAACCGGCCGGTCTGACCGGTGGTTGAACCGTTTTTTTTAAATTGTTTTATTTTTTTATTTTATATATATATATATATATATATATATTTATAAAATGTATATAAAATCATCCGGTTCTTAAATCCGGTTAGACCGGTCGGACCTCTGACCAGTAAGGAGACCGGTTAGACGTCCGGTCCGGTTATGAAAACATTGCTAATCATTCTTTATGTTTAAAACTAGGTTAATATTCGTGTATTATACGGATTAAACATAAAATATTAAATTGTTACTAAAGAAAATTTAGCAATTTTCATAGACCAAAAGTGTTATTTTCTATATCATTTTTATTACTTGGTTTATAAAAAACGTCATTTGTTTGTAAAGTCACATTGTTTAAAAAGTGTAGTTTATAGTTTATAGTTTTTTTTTAATTTCATTTTTCAAGAAAATATGTATTTTATAAATCTTTTATTTATAAAAATAAAATATTTCTTATTATAGAAAAACTGATATTATAATTTTTTTTATATTTTATAACTATTTTTAAGTTTGTTTTCTAATTAAAAGATTTGATTTATTTTTTTTTAAAACTATTTTTATATGAAAAAGGTAGATAGTATAATTTGTTTTTAATATTATTATTCTTTAATATTTAATATGAGGAAATATAATTATTTAATAGGAGATAGGTTTGAGTAAATAATAAAAAAGTGAACTGTGCCAATCATAATTTAAGAATAAGACAAACGACAAAAAAATTATCTATTATAAGGTAGCGTTTGGTATGCATGAATAAAAGATGGAATGAAATAAGACGTTACGTTGCAATGAAAATAAACATGTTTGGTTACTATATAGGAATGGATTGCACCGTTCCATAAGGAATGTGATTTCTTAAATTTTAATGATGTTCATTCCAAAACCATGAAAAGATCCATGTCCAAAACCATGAGCACCCTTGACTTGACCCATGACCCGAACCATAACTCGACCCATGACGCGAACCATGATTTGAACCATAACACGACCCATGACCTAAACCATGACACGAACATTGACCCAAAGCCATGACCTAAACCATTCTCAAACCATGACCCGATCCATGACTCAAAAAATTACCCAATCCATGAAATGCCTCATGATCGAACAATGAGCTAAACAATAACCAACCAATGAATCGACTGATGGTCCGAACCATGACTCAACCCATGACCCACGACCTGATCCATGATTCGAACAATGATTAAAATCACTACTCGACCCATAAATTGTTTTCAGTTCCTTCATCTTCTCATGTCTACGAAACAACAAGAAGTAATGAATCATTTCATTACTTGAGTTAACCAAACAGGACAATGGAATGGTAATGATTCACTTCTTTCCCACGTTCATTCCATTCCCTTGTCCATTATATTAACCCGTCCATTTTATTCCTTCAAACCAAACAGACCTTAATAGTAAGATTTAGAATACATTACGTCCTTTTACCAACAGGGAATACATCTTCTAAACCCCATGTTAAAAGACCGGCTAACTTTAAAAGGTAGTATAAAACCCCTTTGAGTCTCTGACTTTAATGTCACATTTCTTTTCTTTTTCTTCTTTTTTTTCTGAGAAAATTGAAAAGCATTCATCAAAGACAAGATTTCAAGTGTCCGTATTTGAGGCTTTTTGGACACACGTTTGAGTCGATCTCAGAACCTTACACATAAGTAAAACTCTTAAATCGACGTGAGATGATAAAATTTCAATTCAAATGTCCTTCATATCCTCTTAAATAATGTTTAGAACTTCAATACAAATGTCCTTCTAACCTTTCGATTCAACTCAAGAGTTCATTAATTACACACTTCACCCGAATAACAAACATGTTCTTCTTGTGTGAATTTAGGTAGCGTTTGGTATGAATGAATGAATGGTGGAATGGAATGAAACATTACGCTGGATTGAAAAGAAATATGTGGTTACCACATAGGAATGAAATGCACCTTTTCATAAGAAATGTGATTCCTTCACTTTTGATGATTTTCATTCCTTGTGTTTTTTTTTCATTCCTTCTCTTGAAGGAATGATCCGACCAATAATCTAGCCTATGTCCAAAACCATTACCCGATCCATGACCAAAACCATGACCCGAACCTTGACTTGACCCATGACCTAAATCATGACACGAACCATGATTCGAACTATGGCCCGACCCATGATGTGAACCATGACCCAAACCACGACTCAAACAATTACCCGACCCTTGACTCAAAAACAATGCCTCGAACCATGAACCAAACCATGACCCATCACATGACCCAAACCATGGCTCGACCCATGACCTAAACCACGACCCGATCTACAAAGCAAACCATGACCCGATCTGTGACACCCATCAATTTCAGGTAAATTGCAACCTTTACAATTTTGTATTTCACATTCATACTCCTTGCATTTCATTTATTAGGTTTAATTAAATGAGTCAAACACAAACAACTGCGAAAAGATAATTCGAGGAACTATCTAATCTAACACTGCACATTGGTTTTGGAAACAAAGTGTGGCAAACACAAACACAATTGCAAAGCAATAATTCGAGGAATTATTGAATTGTGCATTACACCTTGATTATGTTTAATCAAGTGTGCAAACATTTCGTAAATGACGAACACAAATGATCACCGATAATTCAAAGAATTATCGAAACACACACGAGTCTCACGAACGTTGGTGAACGAACAAACAATAAACAAACAAACAAATGTGTCATTTTGTGTGCTTATGTGCTAAACGTTAAGGATAGACGTTACGAATCGAACATGAACAAAATCGAGTTAAATAAATCAAAGAAGTTGAGAAATGTACCCTTCGCTGTACGTGAAGAGCCCCGACGAAAGGCTTGGCGATACGCGAAGGCCATGCATGATCGGCCTTGGCGGTACGCGACGATTTCCAGAACTCAGAATGTTATAAAAACAACCCCAATCACATTACACTCAGTTTTCTTACATTTCCACTGATTTTTTACACCCACTCTCAACCAAAATCCTCAGTCAACAACTCCCAAACCCACTGGTAACATACTTGAAGCCATTTCTTGCAATTTGGGGTGCTCTTGGATCATTGGAGCTTCAAAAGGGAGTTCTTGGAAGCCATATACAAGCTAGAAACCATCAACAACAATTTCCAGGACCTTGCAACCTCTGTTCAACTCGGATCTTAGCTTATAAGGTAGTTTTAAATGCTCACCGATAGTTAGATCATACATGCAAGGGGTGAAAACCCACATGCATGCACAATCCACCCACATGCAACTCCATATGCTCACTTGCATGAATTTTTTAGCGTTCTTTGATGATATTTGGTGTATTGTAACTGATATTGAGGTTAGAAATCATCTAGGATTAAGTTTTGATTGATTTGACGATGATTTGGTGAGACTTGCCATAAAAGGAAACTTTTATGTTGCATGTCATGGATTTGTAATGATCTAGACATGTTAGACTTGTATAGATGGTGTCAAATGTGTATTGAAGTCTTTAGAAACACATTTGGATATTTGGATTTGTGAAAAATATGGTTTTGTAACAAATTTACTATTTTTAGAAACTTTTGTAGAACCAAAAGAGGGATTTTGATGTTTTAACATGTTTTGGTGATTTGTGACTATGGAAATATGTTTAAAAATGATTTTCAACATATTTGGAACTTTGATTTGTGAAAACGAAGCTTTTAAACGAACCCTTTCCAAATAAGAAAAGTTTATTTGGGCAAAATAGCATAAATGGTAATTTATGCACAAAAAGTATATTTTAAGTGTTAAATATGTTTTTACAAACATACTAGAGGTATTAGTTTTGTGAAATGGGATTTTATAACTACACTTTCCTAAAATAGAAACTTTTATGATTTCAAACGTGACTTATGAACTAGAGTCGTAGGATGCATGATAATGTTCTACGTGCATGATAAGATCAATACGACACATAAACGAACTAAACACAACAAACGTGTCACCAACGATTCGTCGAGTCAACACAAGTCAACACACACACTCGATTGAGCACACCAACACTTGGAGTTGTATGGGATACGACACACCACAAAACACATACTCACGACCTATATGATTATAGGTGGTCACTAGCAGGTTGCTAACACTCGTTGTTGCGAACATACAAACCGGAACAGCTTTACCATGTAAGTTCACAACCCCTTTTTATATTTTCTACCTTTAGGGGAGAAAACACTGCATTACAAACTGTTTTTGAAACAACAAACATAATTTGGATATATATGGACATGCTTTATCACTATACGTAGATGTGTGGCACACATCACAACTCAAACTCCTTACAAACACACCTTGGACCTTTAGTAGTGCGGGGCGCCTAGCGTGATAATCTTGAATAATACTATTTGTGTCACACCCCCAAATTCCCACTCGTGGTGTCAGTCCACGTGGGTGTGACGTGGCCAGAATCACAGCTCAAGGTCATATTGACCAACTCTTTATGCGTTTTCAAAATACAATATTTGACATACACTTAGTAAAATAGTTTGCAGCGGAAAATAAATCATATTGCAGTGGAAATGATAATGTCACATCATGCAGTGGAAGAACAATAAGTTTAATACAACATTGTTTCAAACAAAATAAAAGTTAAATTGTATTCAAAAGACATGAAATCAAATGCATGCGGGATCCTATGCTCATATCCCCTATGTGCATTCCTGTTCCATGTGCTTGTCATGCTAGTTACCTGAGAATACAAGTTTAAAAAGTGTCAACACAATGGTTGGTGAGTTCACAGGTTTTGATAGATACATATAGTAATAGAAAACGTGTGTCATGCTGTTTATTATAATGTTAGTACCGAGCCCTAGGCTCCACGTGTCAGTGCGTCACTACCGAACTAGACTTGTTTGTCCTTGCCTCCACTGTGTCTCGTGCACACAGTAAGTTAGGTTAGAATTTCACGGGTTATGACACTCAGTCAATATTGTGCCCCGTGGGGTTAGTCACACCCAAACGGATCCATTCAAATCTACCACGTTGTTCGTACATTAACGGTAAGACTTTGTGAGGGCTTGTTACGAGTTCAACACTTAATGTTTGTCTAATAAACCAGCATACACAAAATGTTTGTCATAGTATAAATGTTTGACTCGATGCAACTAGAATTCTCCCCCTATTTAAAAGCGTTTAAAAAGAATAAAGAGGGGCCGTAAACTCACCTTAGTGATCACGTAAAATATCGTAAGCGTAAGCTCCCGTGTAATCCGCGCGTCGGTCACCGGCAACCTATATCGTATACTGTTCATGAGTTTGTGTAACGACCGTGCTCGTGTTCATGTTAGTGCTTGTGTTTGTTCCCAACAACCCTCGGTTGTTCATGTTTGTCCGTGTTGGTCCACAATGACCATGTTTGCTCATGTTGGTCCACAATGACCGTGTTTGACTGTGTTGGTCCATAATGACTGTGCTTGACCGTGTTTGACCAATGTTGACCGTGTCAAGTCAACGACCCGTTGGTGAACCGTGTGTCGGTTGTGAATCGTGTAGCAGTCGTGTAAGTGCTTGTCGTGTGCAAAACGCGCAAGTCGCGTATATGGACAACTTACTATTTATAGTAAGTTTCCATTTATGGAAAGTTCACAAAGCATAATGATTTTAGAGTTCTAGCATGCTTATTAGTCCTATGTGATCATGTTAACACATAGCATTTTCATCATACGATTCAAATAAACCACTTATAACATGTTTGCACATAAAAGTTTCCTAAAATGGAAAGTTTCCGTTTCTAGCATACGCGATGTCGGAAACCATCTAACTTAACATTTAATCATCATGTTACACCATATTAAACCATTTAGCATGCTCAAATCATACAAAATGTTCATAAGTTGGTTTTTGTAAAAATAAAATTACTATAAATAGTAACTTTGTAGTTTTGCATAAAGATAATCATCCTAAACCATTCTAATCCACTTTTATATCACAAATCAACTTAATATGTCATTTACTATAATCTAAACATACTCATTTAACCATAATCATCAACTAACAACATTTCACTGTAAAAAGTTACTAAATATGGTAACTATGTCAAAAATGACCATAACCAACATCTAAATCATATTCTAGCATCAATATCATCTTAAATACATTTAAACAACATATTCATATACATGCATGTTCATCATTTTCACCACATCGTCATTTTGTGAATAGAAAGTTTCTATAATTAGAAAGATTCATAAAAATCATGTTTTTAATCCTTTTAACACAATCTAACCATGAGTTAACCCTATAATATCATCAATAAACATCTACAATCGCTCAAACTCATCCCAATACTCATGGATCATACATGCATGCATCTACAACATCTTAAATCATCATTTTAAGCATGTAGATATATGTACAACATCTTGGATCGCCATAAATCCTTACAATAACATAATGGATCACCAAGAATACGTTTAGATCAACAAACCCAGCAATAAATCTTTTGCATGTGTACTATAGGTGCTTGCATGTGGGTTTTAAGCCATGCATGTGAGTGTAAAGGTGTGAAAGATGGGTTTTAAGTATAATGCTACCTTCCAAAGCTTCAAAGGTCCTGAGATGATGATAAGGATAGCTTCTCGAGCTCCTAGACAGCAGGTTTGAGTGAGAACAAGGAGACAATGGTGGTGTTCGAGCTTCGCCAATGGCTTTCTTCAAGCTTCTTGGTCACCTCCAAGCATTAAAGCTTCAATGGGAGCTCCAATGGCTTCCACTAAGTCAAATAAGTGGGTTTCAGACGTTTGGAAGAGCAAGTGGCCGAGCTAAGACGTGTGGGTGTAGGTAAAATGAGTGTGTAGTGTGATGATGAGCTTGGGAAGTTTAAAAAGTTGATTTTGCGATTCTGACGCCCCAGGCGTAACGCCCAACTAGGGGTGTTCAGAATAACCGAAAACCGTTTAAAACCGTTATCCGAACCGTATCCGTAACCGAAAAAAACCGAACCGAAATCAGAATTCGGTTTTCGGTTAGGTTATTAACCGTAACCGAATTCCGAATTCGGTTTTCGGTTCAGTTTTCGGTTACACCTTTATTTTGAATTCGGTTTGTTCGGTTTGTTCGGTTATCCGTTTAAACCGAATATTTAATTAAATATATTAATTTATATTTATATTATATATGATAAAATTAAAACCTAGTTTTCAAATTTTTCATTCTCAGATTCCGTAGTTCTACTTCTCCGGTCTCCACTACCGCCGAATCCTCTTCAATCTTAGATTCAAGATCGATCCTCAAGTCTCATCCTCTCAAGATTCAAGATCGACCTCAACAGACAGCAGCCGCAGATTCGCTGCTGCCACCGATTCGCCGATTCTCAAGATCCAGTCTCCGCTACCGTCGATTCACCGTTACTAATCTGTAACAGTTGCTCCCTCTTCTCTTTTATTTTTGTCATTGTTGTAGATTGAATGTCAATTTCTTGGTTCATGGTGTTGGTAATTCCTTTCTTTGCTTCTGACTGTTAATTGTAGATCTGGTACTCCCTTCCTTTTCCCAATATTATCTTTTACTCAGATGGCGGCTGGTTGTAATTTGGTTTCCAGCTACAAGACTTCATTGATGGTTGTTGATTATGAATACTTGACAACCTCTGATGTTTATAATCAATGGAGTCTAAAGACCTTTGGCTCTTATACCATTGTTAGGGTAAGAATTAAGAAGAAAAATGTAGAAGAAACAGAAAATAAAGAATTTGGTTAATTGAGTTTTACTGAATTCGGTTAAAACGGTTGAATTCGGTTTGTTCGGTTATAACCGAAACCGAACCAAATTGAATTCGGTTAGAATTCGGTTCGGATAACCATTTGATGAATTCGGTTCGGTTCGGTTAACGGATAGGATTTATTTTTTTCAAAAACCGAACAAACCGAACCGAACAAACCGAAAAAACCGTTAACCGAACCGATGAACACCCCTACGCCCAACGTGGGTTCTTGGCTCCCGGCGTACCGCGTGGGTGGTCAGGCATCCGAGGTGTCGCCTGCGTCTCGCGCGCACCGCCTAGGGTCAGGACTTCGGGTCAGGCGTAGCGCCTGGCCCATTTTTCAGGCCCAACAAGCCTATTCTTGTGGTTTCGGCCCGTTTTCGCCCATTTCTCGACTGTGATACATCGTTTGAGTATTGTTTGGACTCTAATATTCAATTACTAACCATAATTGACTTGTGAAGCGTTTCTGTGCCTAACTGTTGTGACGTTCACAAACGTTCGTGACTTCTGACATGTGTGTGCGGTTTCTGATAATCCCTTGGATTATCCTGTTGTGTGTTAGTGTTTGTACTGTCGTGCCACGTGTCACACTAAATTAAACTAATTCTAATGCCACGTGTACAAAATCATTTAAATAAACATTTAAATAAATAAATTGCTGACATGGAATTTACGGGGTGTCACATCCTCCCCTTGTTAGAAAGAATTTCGTCCCGAAATTCAACTTGTGTTGCCAGTGTTTGTCTGTTCCCAGAACAGATGTGGGTATTTTTGTTTCATCAGGTCTTCACATTCCCACGTGAATTCTGGTCCTCGTCGCGAATTCCATCGCACTTTTACAATCGGTATTTTGCTGAGCTTGAGCTTCTTGGTTTCCTGGTCCATAATTTCCATCGGTTCCTCAACGAAGTTTAATTTTTCGTCGATCTGTATCTCCTCGAGGGGTATAACAAGCAATTTATCGGATAAACACTTTTTGAGATTCGAGATATGGAATACGTTGTGTACACTGCTCAGCTCGTCTGGCAGGTTCAGCTCGTAGGCTACAGGGCCTATTCGTTTGGTGATCTCAAAAGGTCCAATGTAACGAGGGTTCAACTTTCCTCGTTTGCCAAATCGTATGACTCCCTTCCAGGGCAAGACCTTGAGTAACACTCTGTCTCCCACCTGGAATTCCAATGATTTGCTTAGCTTGTCGGCATAGCTTTTATGTCTGTCCCGAGCTGCTGCCATTCGTTTGCGTATTTGCACGATCTTCTCTGTTGTTTCGTGCACAAATTCGGGATCGGTCAGTTGGCTATCCCCAACTTCCGCCTAGCAGATGGGTGATCGACACTTACGTCCGTAAAGCGCCTCGAATGGTGCAACTTGTATGCTCGTGTGGTAGCTGTTGTTGTACGAGAACTTGACTAACGGAAGGTGAGTCTCCCAGCTACTGCCAAAGTCAATAACACATGCTCGGAGCATGTCTTCCAATGTATGTATGGTTCATTCACTTTGCCCATCAGTCTGTGGATGGTAAGCAGTACTCATGTCCAATCTCGTGCCCACTGCTTTATGCAAGGACTTCCAGAAATGCGACGTGAATTGGCTGTCGCGGTCAGAGATTATCGAGATTGGTACTCCATGTCTAGTAACCACTTCCTTTAGATATATTCGAGTGAGTTTATCTAGTTTGTCGGTCTCTTTGATGGGTAGAAAGTGTGCAGAATTCGTTAGTCGGTCTACGATAACCCAGATGGTATCGCAACCACTTGCTGTCTTAGGCAGTTTGGTTATGAAGTCCATGGAGATTTGTTCCCATTTGCACATCGGTATCTCGGGCTGTTGGAGTAGACCTGATGGCTTCTGGTACTCAACCTTGACCTTTGAGGACGTCAGACACTTACCTACGTAAGTTGCAATTTCAGCTTTCATGTTTGGCCACAAATAGGTCATCTTTAGGTCATGGTACATCTTATCAAAGCCCGGATGTATAGAGTACCGGCTCTTGTGAGCTTCATCCATTACCACGTTCCTCAATCCTCCGTGGTGTGGAATCCAAATCCAGTCTATGTAGTAGTATGCTCCGTCGATCTTACCTCCATGTGTTTGTCCATGCCTCGCAAGGATTCCTGAGGGATGTTTTCGACCTTTAAAGCTTCCTGTTGAGCGTTCCGGATCTGTTGCGGTAATTCAGAGTGAATTGTGAGTTGTAGAGCACGCATGCGTTTGGTTGTTTCTTTCTGGCTTAACGCGTCAGCCACTACGTTTGCTTTACCCGGATGGTACTTGATAGCGCAATCATAATCGCCAATGAGTTCGACCCATCTTCGTTGTCTCATGTTCAGTTCCTTTTGGTCGAAGATGTGTTGTAGGCTCTTATGATCTGTGAAAATAGTGCATTTCGTACCCTATAGGTAGTGTCGCCAGATCTTAAAGGCAAACACCACGGCTCCCAACTCAAGATCATGAGTCGTGTAATTCTTCTCATGCACCTTCAGTTGTCGTGACGTGTATGCTATCACTTTCTCGCGTTGCATCAATACGCAACCGAGTCCTTGTTTCGAGGCGTCGCAATACACCACAAAATCGTCACATCCTTCCGGCAAAGATAGGATTGGTGCGGTGCATAACTTCTACTTCAATAGGTTGAAAGCAGCTTCTTGTTTGTCTCCCCAATCGAACTTCTTATCTTTGTGTGTAAGAGACGTCAATGATTGGGCGATCTTTGAGAATCCTTCGATGAATCGCCGGTAGTACCTGGCCAGTCCTAGGAATTGTCGCACCTCGGTTGGAGTCTTGGGTGCTTCCCAGTTCTTAACGGCTTCAATCTTGGTTGTGTCTACGTGTATTCCCTTCTCGTTGACCACGTGTCCAAGAAATTGGACTTCGCGAATCCAAAAGTCGCATTTTGAAAACTTCGCGTACAATTGATGGTTCTTCAGTAACTCCAAGACTAACCTTAGATGTTCATCATGTTCTTCCTGATTCTTTGAATAAATCAGGATATCGTCAATGAACACTATTATGAATTTGTCAAGGTAAGGCTTACACACTCTATTCATGAGGTCCATGAATATTGCGGGTGCATTGGTCAGTCCAAAGGGCATAACCAGAAATTCGTAGTGTCCGTATCGGGTTCTAAAGGCAGTCTTATGAATATCGTCTTCCTGAATCCTTAGTTGATGGTAACCCGATCTCAAATCGATCTTTGAATAGTAGCTCGACCCTTGCAACTGGTCAAACAAATCGTCTATTCACGGTAACGGGTATCGATTCTTGATCGTCACCTTGTTCAGTTCTCTGTAGTCGATACACATACGGAATGATCCGTCTTTCTTCTTCACGAATAGGACCGGTGCTCCCCAAGGTGAGAAGCTCGGTTGGATAAATCCCTTGTCTAACAGTTCTTGCAACTGGTTAGACAATTCTTGCATCTCTGTTGGTGCTAGTCGGTAAAGAGCTTTAGCAATCGGTGCTGCTCCGGGAGTGAGGTCTATCTGGAACTCGACTTGTCGTTTCGGAGGTTGTCTAGGTAGATTCTCGGGAAACACTTCGGGAAAATCGCTGACTACAGCGATGTCCTCAATCTTCCTTTCTTTCTTCGGTTGCTCACTGATAAGAGCTAGTATTGCAGTGTATCCCTTCTGAATGTACTTGTTTGCCTTCATGCAAGACATAATATTCAGAGGTACTCCTCGTCGTTCTCTCTGAATCGAGATATGTTCTCCGTCCTGCAACGTCACTCGTATGATCTTCTCGTTGCATACGATTTCTGCCTGGTTTGCGGATAACCAGTCCATTCCAACGACCACATCGAAGCCCCCGAGAGTCACCGGCATCAAGTCGATTTGGAGTTCGTGATCCGCCAAAACCATGGTGCATCCCCGAAAGACATGTTGTGTTTCAATCAGTTTGTCGTCGGCTAACTCTATGGTATACTTATAGTCTAGTGGCATTGAGGTAATATCTAGAAACTCACTAAATTCACTAGATATAAAACTCGTATCGGCACCGGTATCAAATAATATGCTAGCATAGACATTATTTAAAAGAAACGTATCGGTTACGATGTTCGGGTCATCTTTGGCTTCCCCCGAGCCTATCACGAATGCTCGGCCTTTTGCAGCTCCTTCTCTGGCCTTTTTCAGCTGAGGGCAATCCCTCTTCATGTGGCCCGGCTTTCCACACTCATAACACCCCTTAAGTGTGTTCTGGTTGTTGTTCTGGTTGTGGTTGTAGCTGTTGTTGTTGGGTAGCTTGGATCTGCAATCTCTGGCCATGTGGCCATGTCGCCCGCACTTTAGGCAACGGTATCGCTCGCATTGCCCAAAGTGAGGATAAGAACACCTGTTGCATAACGGGTACTTCCCTTGGTAGACACCCTTTCCCTTGTCATTGGGTTGGGTCGCAGTGAAAGCTCTGGCTGGTGCAGATCGTTGTTGTTGCTGAGACGGGTGAGACTGATGGTGGCTGGGTTCCCATTTCCGTTTCTGGCTATCCTAAGGCTTCAGGTGCTCGCCTCGCTTGGGTAGCTTGCCCTGTGCTACCGCTTGATCAGTCAATTTGTGTGCCAGTCGGATTAGCGGTTGGATGGTGGTGAGGTCAGACGCAGTCACCATGCTCTGAATCTGTTCTGGCAGTCCACTGATGAACTGCTCAATCTTTTTGTACTCCAGCGTCACCATAGCCGGGCATAGCTTGCACAACTCGTGAAATCGAGTACAATATTGCTCGATTTCAGAGCCCACCATCTTCAACACCCAGAACTCGGCTTCCAGTTTCCTAATCTCATCACGAGAACAATACTCCTCCTGCAGTAATCTAGTGAAGTCAGCCCATGACATAGAGTTGGCACCGTCCAACCCCATGGTTTGAACATGGGTGTTCCACCATGTGAGAGCCGGTCCTTCCAGTGTGCCGGTCGCAAACTTAACCCGGTTCTCCTCAGCACATTCGCACATGGCGAATACAAATTCAACCTTTTCAACCCAGCGGAGCATCCCAACAGCTCCTTCAGTTCCCTTAAAGGTATAAGGGTGCAGTTCAGAAACGACTTGAATGAGCATCCCTTGCCGTTGTTGCCGTGCTACCCTGTTTGCCAGAAACCAATGTCGTGTGTTAGTATCGTGTTAGCTATACTATGTTAGTCATGTTAGGCAAGTGTTAGTACCATTGTTTGTTCCGCTGGTCTAGCTGAGCTGGCGACTCGCTTCATACTCCGCGATCGTCTTGTTGACTCGTCTGTCAACCATCATCTTAATGACGGCTGCATCCATTGTTCGCCTTGTGTGACGCGCGTATGGTCCTCTTCCCGCCATAGATGGTTTCTATACAGAAGGGATAAGATGTTAGTCAGTTAGAGTGTTAGTCAGATGTCATGTCAGATGTCAAGTCAAATGTCATGTCACGTGTTTGCAAACAACCATAATCAGAATACGATAAACAAGGCAAAACATCATTTTCATTAATATGAGATTTGAAGTACAAAGATTTCGAAAGATGATAATAATACGAGTTTGTACGAGCACATCCCGCTCGTTTAGGCAATACAAGAGGAATACAAAATAAAACAACCTATCTAATCGGAGTCTATGGTAACATGTGAGATGTCATTATCAGCTCCGTCATCGTCCTCGTCCTCCTCGGGATCCTCGTCGGGATCCTCATCAAAGTCACCCTCCTAGAGATCCTCGACCTCGAACTGTGGTCCGTCCTCAGGTGGGGGCTCGACAATAAACTGCTCGGTCCATGCGTTAAGCATGGCGTCGCTAGCCAGAATCATCGTTTGATTCTCCTCTATAGCGACCTCGGCTTCGGCAATGAGTCCATCATGCTCCTGCATGATATCAACCATTTGCCCGTGTTGACTCATCAGCTAGGCCACCTGGAAAAGTAGTGTCTCCACCTGCTCCTGTAGACTGTCGTTACGCCTCTCAAGGCGTTCGTTCTTCTCGCGAAGAACTCGGACTTCGTCCGATAAATCTCCGTTCCTCCTAGCTTCACGCCTGATATAAGCGACGTGAGCTGCGAAGGCTCGCTCCAGTGGCGGTAGTCGATGTCCGGTAGAGGTGTCGCCAGGGTATCGTAGCGGAGGTACTCGCTCCCCCACTATCCACTCATGTATAGTCATCGGGTACCATCCCCAATATCTATCGCGCATAGCCCGTCGGGCTCGCCGGTCCATCTTGGCATCAACCTGTGCTACTATGTCATCGACTCTCGGACAAATCTCCTCTGTCAGATCGTCGGTTACCGGGCGCTTCCCCGGGTTCCTCCTAGCATCGCCATTGTTATCGGCCATCCTGTAAGTCTCAAGTTAGTAAATAACAGTTCAATAGTAACAATAACAATATCTGTGTGCAGGTTCTAAGTGTAGTGTCTAAAGTTGAGCAATGGCTATAGTCTAAGCTTACTACATGCAAACCTAGTTCCCTATAACCAAGGCTTTGATACCAGTATGTCACACCCCCAAATTCCCACTCATGGTGTCAGTCCACGTGGGTGTGATATGGCCAGAATCACAGCTCAAGGTCATATTGAACAACTCTATATGCGTTTTCAAAATACAATATTTGACATACACTTAGTAAAATAGTTTGCAGCGGAAAATTAATCATAATGCAGCGGAAATGATAATGTCACATCATGCAGCGGAAGAACAATAAGTTTAATACAACATTGTTTCAACCAAAATAAAAGTTAAATTGTATTCAAAAGACAGGAAATCAAATGCATGCGGGATCCTATGCTCATATCCCCTATGTGCATTCCTGTTCCGTGTGCTTGTCATGCTAGTTACCTAAGAATACAAGTTTAAAAAGTGTCAATACAATGGTTGGTGAGTTCACAGGTTTTGATAGATACATATAGTAATAGAAAACGTGTGTCATGCTGTTTATTATAATGTTA
Organism: Mikania micrantha; assembly: GCA_009363875.1. Lineage (NCBI taxonomy): Eukaryota > Viridiplantae > Streptophyta > Magnoliopsida > Asterales > Asteraceae > Mikania > Mikania micrantha. The sequence continues at coordinate 68,147,048 of CM018695.1, forward strand.
GTACCGAGCCCTAGGCTCCAAGTGTCAGTGCGTCACTACCGAACTAGACTTGTTTGTCCTTGCCTCCACTGTGTCTCGTGCACACAGTAAGTTAGGTTAGAATTTCACGGGTTATGACACTCAGTCAATATTGTGCCCCGTGGGGTTAGTCACACCCAAACGGATCCATTCAAATCTACCACGTTGTTCGTACATTAACGGTAAGACTTTGTGAGGGCTTGTTACGAGTTCAACACTTAATGTTTGTCTAATAAACCAGCATACACAAAATGTTTGTCATAGTATAAATGTTTGACTTGATGCAACTAGAATTCTCCCCCTGTTTAAAAGCGTTTAAAAAGAGTAAAGAGGGGCCGTAAACTCACCTTAGTGATCAGGTAAAATATCTTAAGCGTAAGCTCCCGTGTAATCCGCGCGTCGATCACCGGCAACCTATATCGTATATTGTTCGTGAGTTTGTGTAACGACCATGCTCGTGTTCGTGTTAGTGCTTGTGTTTGTGCCCAACAACCCTCGGTTGTTCATGTTTGTCCGTGTTGGTCCACAATGACCATTGTTGCTCATGTTGGTCCACAATGAAAGTGTTTAACTGTGTTGGTCCACAATGACCATTGTTGCTCATGTTGGTCCACAATGAAAGTGTTTGACTGTGTTGGTCCATAATGACCGTGCTTGACCGTGTTTGACCAATGTTGACAGTGTCAAGTCAACGACCCGTTGGTAAACCGTGTGTCGGTTGTGAATCGTGTAGCAGTCGTGTAAGTGCTTGTCGTGTGCAAAACGCGCAAGTCGTGTGCAAAACGCGCAAGTCGCGTATATGGACAACTTACTATTTATAGTAAGTTTCCATTTATGGAAAGTTCACAAAGCATAATGATTTTAGAGTTCTAGCATGCTTATTAGTCCTATGTGATCATGTCAACACATAACATTTTCATCATACGATTCAAATAAACCACTTATAACATGTTTGCACATAAAAGTTTCCTAAAATGGAAAGTTTCCATTTCTAGCATACGCGATGTCGGAAACCATCTAACTTAACATTTAATCATCATGTTACACCATATTAAACCATTTAGCATGCTCAAATCATACAAAATGTTCATAAGTTGGTTTTTGTAAAAATAAAGTTACTATAAATAGTAACTTTGTAGTTTTGCATAAAGATAATCATCCTAAACCATTCTAATCCACTTTTATATCACAAATCAACATAATATGCGATTTACTATAATCTAAACATACTCATTTAACATAATCATCAACTAACAACATTTCACTGTAAAAAGTTACTAAATATGGCAACTATGTCAAAAATGACCATAACCAACATCTAAATCATATTCTAGCATCAATATCATCCTAAATACATTTAAACAACATATTCATATACATGCATGTTCATCATTTTCACCACATCGTCATTTTGTGAATAGAAAGTTTCTATTATTAGAAAGATTCATAAAAATCATGTTTTTAACCCTTTTAACACAATCTAACCATGAGTTAACCCTCTAATATCATCAATAAACATCTACAATCACTCAAACTCATCCCAATACTCATGGATCATACATGCATGCATCTACAACATCTTAAATCATCATTTTAAGCATCTAGATATATGTACAACATCTTGGATCGCCATAAATCCTTACAATAACATAATGGATCACCAAGAATACGTTTAGAGCAACAAACCCAACAATAAATCACGTTCATGTGTACTATATGTGCTTCCATGTGGGTTTTAAGCCATGCATGTGAGTTTAAAGGTGTGAAAGATGGGTTTTAAGTATAATGCTACCTTCCATAGCTTCAAAGGTCCTGAGATGATGATGAGGACAGCCTTTCGAGCTCCTGGACAACAGGTTTGAGTGAGAACAAGGAGACAATGGTGGTGTTCGAGCTTCGACAATGGCTTTCTTCAAGCTTCTTGGTCACCTCAAAGCTCTAAAGCTTCAATGGGAGCTCCAATGGCTTCCACTAAGTCAAATCAGTGGGTTTCAGTCGTTTGGGAGAGCAAGTGGCCGAGCTAAGACGTGTGGGTGTAGGTAAAATGAGTGTGTAGTGTGATGATGAGCTTGGGAAGTATAAAAGTTGATTTTGCGATTCTGACGCCCCAGGCGTAACGCCCAACGTGGGTGCTTGGCGCCCTGCGTACCGCGCGGGTGGTCAGGCATTCGAGGTGTCGCCTGCGTCTCACACGCACCGCCGAGGGTCGGGACTTCGGGTCAGGCGTAGCGCCTGGCCCATTTTTCAGGCCCAACAAGCCTATTCTTGTGGTTTCGGCCCGTTTTCGCCCATTTCTCGACTGTGATACATCGTTGAGTATCGTTTGGACTCTAATATTCAATTACTAACCATAATTGACTTGTGAAGCGTTTCTGTGCCTAGCTGTTGTGACGTTCACCAACGTTCGTGACTTCTGACATGTGTGTGCGGTTTTTGATAATCCTTTGGATTATCCTGTTGTGTGTTAGTGTTTGTACTGTTGTGCCACGTGTCACACTAAATTAAACTAATTCTAGTGCCAAGTGTACAAAATCATTTAAATAAACATTTAAATAAATAAATTGCTGACCTGGAATTTACGGGGTGTCACAATTTGGGTCTGACAAATCCCTCTGTTGCGCGCCTGGGAGGCCACCCTGACTATGAGTCGGAACAGAGCAAAATTGACCAAACACATTTGCCATTTTCTTGTGTGATGGACATGGCAGGAGGCATGCAGTCAGCTTTGGTTTTGAACCCACATATAATATAACAGTATTGACTAGCTATCAATCGGTATTGCATTGTAATAATATGTAGTCCTGCAAACATTTACTTTAAACATTTATTGTTTACTGCTAATACAAAACCTGTGCTCCCACCAACCTTTGTGTTGACATTTTACTTGCATGAATTCTTAGGTAACTAAGGCATGAGCATGAGGAACTAAGATGCTAGTAATGGAGTCTCATGCATCTGTTTTAGTGTCTTAGGCTACTGAAACATTTAATATTTGTTTTATTATGTATTTCTAAACAACTTAAACAGCTTCTGCAACTATTACTCTGTATTGTTTTGAAAAATGTTTTAACTTAGCTTCCGCAACTTATGATTTCGATTTGTTTTGATAACTTATTCATTAAACTTCCGCAACTCTGATTTTACAAAACTGTTTTATGCAAGTTATTGGATGTACGTATGCAACCAGACATGTAGGTCTCGCAATTGTAACTAAAGACTGCGATCCTGCAGAGACCTTGACCGGTCTTGCGTTGCGCCCCTGGAAGGGCAGGAAGGCCGAGGTGCAACACGATCCATGAAATGCCTCATGATCTAACCATGAACCAACTGATGGTCTGTGGCATGACTCGACCCATGATTCAAAAATGATTAAAACCATGACTCGACCCATAATTTGTATTTCATTCCCTCATCTTCCTTGTCTATCAATCAAAAAAAGTAATGAATCATTTCATTACCAGAGGTAACCAAACAAGACAATGAAATAATAATGATTCATTTTTTTCACACGTCCATTCCATTTTCCTGTCCATTTCATTCCTTCATACCAAAAAGACCCTTAAAGTCGGCAGAGTTCGCCTTCAACTCTTCAAAATTTGTAGCTTACACTTGAATTTAAGTTGTAAAGTATTTTTATTTATTACCTAATTAGGTTACTAAGTTAGTATGTTGTGTATTATACGTATTATATAAAATATATTAGTTAAGTACCAATGAAAATTTTGACAATATAAGATTATTTTTTAATATAAAATATGATTAAAATTTTGTATGATTTAATATTTATAAGAATAAAATAGTTATATTATTTCTTTACACAATTTGTTTCAAATTTTATTTTTTAAATATTTGATGTTAAAAAAATGTTTTTAAAAATTATATTTTATAATAATTTGATTTTAAAAAAGTGTATATTTTAGTATTAATATATTTTTAATTTGTTACAAATATTTAATTCAAAATGTATAAAAAGTATAACAAATATTTAATATTATTATTTAATATTAGATGTATTTAATAGGAGAGAGAGACAAAAAAAATTAAAGTTTATGTGTTTTAAGAACATTTCATGTGTTACTTGAAATCTTGATTTATTATCATAGATAGAGATAAATTTTATTCGTAAACTTTTGAATACTCTCTATAGTTAAAATTTCTTATTATTTATATAATAAATATGGTATCGTCTAGAGGGTTATGTTCAACTAAATAAGCTCTTTATCTTAAAAAGTGTAAGAATTATTATTGACCATTAAATCTTTGAGATCAAATTTGAAAGGGAAATTCAAAATTTTAGAAGGAGAAGATGTTTGACTGGAAAATTAGTCATGACCACTTTTCACTATTTTTTCTAAACATTCATAACTTTTACATACGATATTATTTTTAAAAAATATATATATCATAAAAATGAATTTTTTTCAATTCATTGTGTCTAATTATCATCGTTGCGTCTTTCTTAAACGTTTGTGTATGATCATATTGTTGTGTTTTTCATACAGGTAATGATATATTTTTTACAGGTCATTGTGTCTTTTTTAAGTGTCATTGTGTCATTATTGTTTGACATTATGTATTCTGCAATATCATTTTGTCTTGAATTGTTCAGAAAAACACAATATTTTGCAGGAAACCCAAAAGACACAATGAAATGTATAAAAGACATGTTGATTTGTATAAAAGACACAATAAACTGAAAAAATAATATTTTTATACCAACACTATACTCATTTTTAAGAATAAAAAAAATGTTCGTTTTTATTGTATATTTTTTTCAAAAATATTCTCATATGTAAAAGTTAAGATCATTAAAGAAGATATGGAAACTTGAAAAAAGTCAACATAAGTAGTTATTATTAAAATATCCTTCAATGGCTTGATTTAATTATAACCGTTTATTAATGATATAATGATTCACGGTTCTTCTTACACTTTTTTAGATAAAAATCCTATTTGGTCATGACCACTTTTCACTATTTTTTCCAAACATTCAAAACTTTTACATACGTTATTATTTTTTTTTTAAATTATCATAAAAACGAGAATTTTTAAATCTTTAAAACGAAATAGTGTTGCTATAAAAATTATTTTTTTTCAATTCATTATGTCTAATTATCGTCATTGTATCTTTCTTAAACGTTTTTGTATAATCATCTTTTTGTGTTTTTCATATAGGTAATGATATCTTTTTTACAAGTCATTATATATATTTTTTTAATTTTATTGTGTCATTCATACATGTGATTATGTCGTCATTGTTTGGCATTATGTATTCTACAATGTTATTATGTCTTGAATTGTTCAGGAAAACACAACACTTACCAGGAAACACAAAAAACACAATGATTTGCACAAAAGACAAGATGAACTGAAAAAACAAATTTTTCTATAGCAAAACTATACTCATTTTGAGGATAAAAAATGTTCTTTTTATAAGTTTCTTTTCCAAAAAATATTGTCGTATGTAAAAGTTATGACCGTTTAAAGAAGATAGAGAAACTTGTAAAAAAGTCAACATAGTAGTTATTATTAAACTATCCTCAAATAACTTGGCTTAATTATAACCGTTTATTTATTATCTAATGATTCACCATCCTTTTTACACTTTTTTGTATAAAAATCCTATTTACCCTGAGTCTAGATCCTTGTAAATATGAACAGATAGAAATTTAGTAGTTACAAAGTTATTGTTAAAAATCTTCTTATTTTATTCAATTTCTTTACTATATGAGTTAATGAATAAGTTTTTCGAATTTCAGTTCGATATCAATCTAAAATGTTTCGATTTAATTGATCCGATTTAATCAACCCGAAAACTGATTCAATATATGCCTACCACTCATCTGTAATTAACTCTAAAATTAAAATTGAACTGTTCGGTACAAATTGCTAAAGTTTTTATTTCTTTTCGGGAGAATAATAAGAAATTGTTTCCAGCTCAAGTGCTTAAAAAAAGGTTGGAATTAAACGCATCTTTTATCTTTTTTTTTTAACGGCGACGATCCTACATACCACGTATGTTGTTTTAACAGGGCCCATCAGGCAGAGGTAAGACGCAGCCACACCAGATGCATGGGAACCTCCTGGAATGGATAAACTCTCGCCCTCCATTGGTCCAGAATCCGAGATTAAACTCAAGATTCTTTCCTTCACTTGGATGTCCTTTGAAATTGCCCCTGGCAGAGCTTGAACCCATGACCTCTCGGTCACAAGGTGAAACTCCAACCAGTAGGCTGAATTCGCAGGACACACATCTTTATCTAAACTAGTAAAATTGTTTCTTTTCTCTTAAAATACAAGTTTAATTACATTATATCTATCTAAACTTGTAAAATTATATTTTTTATTTAAAATACAAGTTTTTAATTCATAATATAAGCATGACCTGAAATAATATGTAATGTTACTAGTTCAAAGAGAAATTACAAAGTATTTGGATTTTTATTTTTTATTTATTGAACATCAAATTTCTCGTTTTAAGGGTCTCCTCATTTAGCTGCAAAATAACATCTTACTGGTCCAACAAATATTTTTAGAACCGGATCGGACGTTTTACTGGTCACTGGTCTGACTGGTCAGACCGGTGGAACTGTATTCAAGAACCAAAATACATAATAAATATATATAATATTCCAAAAAAATTATACAATTATAAAAACATTTAATCAAACATAATCATGTTAAAAAAAATATATGATTTGGCTTTAGTTTCATTGGATTTTAGTTAAAAAAAACCGAAATCTGGTCCGACCAGTGAACCGGCTCAACCGGCGAGTTCATTTAAAAATGGTTCACAAGCTTATTTTGGGTCAGCCAACCCGCCGGTTCTCCGTCCGACCGGTCCGGTTCTGAAAACCATGGGTCCAACACTACTCCAACTATCTCTTTTTTTCTATTTTATGGATTCAAAATAATGATATTGTTTGAATAGAATCTCAATCGTAATTGTAACTTGTAAGACTTTATCTGTATTTATTTTCTTTTCTCATGATCAGAGTCAGTTAATTGGTATTGGGCTGAAGTGGATTAATTCCCGTGATTCGGAAGTGGGCTGTGATTCGAGATATGCATCATGGTTCAAGACTTATCTTCTTATTTATGAATTAAAGTTTATTAGATAATTATGCATGTTATCTAGAAGCGGTCAAAGACATTATAGCCGAGATGCATATTGGTGGTGGGATAAGACTCGAAAACCATATGGTTCTGGGATCGACTTCCACAATGATATTTTCTCAAACTATTGAGTTTCATCCTGAACTAGTGACTTGCTGATGGATATGAACAGGTGGTACTGCTGATGACACGATGATAATCTAGTGAACCAAATTAATCGTTCAAAAAAGTTGTTAAAAAAAAAACATAGTTTAAAGAATTTGTAATCGAGTATGATAGTTCTCGCCGAGTTTATGGTCATGTATTTAGTTTCTGGTTGAGCTAGTAATTAGGGCTAGCTATGCGAGTGTATCATTGAGTTTTTGAGATATTTTTCCTAGTGATTTATAAACAAATTGGAGAGTTATTCCAATTGTGTTCTTGTTGATTAATTAATTTCAGGACTATAGTTGGTGATTACTCTTTCATTTCATTTGTGTAGTCATTTGAGCGTTAACGCCCCATTTGCGGTGCACACATATAGTGTATATATGTGTGGGCCCTTAAGGGGCCAAAGTAAAATTGCACTAATTTTAACGTTATTTTACTTATATTGTGAAAATAACGTTAAAAATGTTGGGATGATCAACTTCATACGATAACTTTGAGACGGGGACTCCTTCGGAGTAGCCTCTTTATCCTAACTGGGATATGGGTAAGGCTTGTGTCTATCATTCCCCCAGACCCTACTGAAAAATGGGAATATACTGGGTAAGTTTGTTTTTTTGTTTAGTCATTTGAGGGTGTAATCATTATTTTATTAATTTATCTTTTAATTTTATTCAACATATCACATGTTATTTTTTATCTCTATCTTTTTTTTTTTAATTTTCACTTGTAAACATTGATTTTATTAGTTTTATCTCTATTATGCACTCACATAAAATTGTAGAAATGATAAATAGTATATTTATATGAGTGTGTATATATATATATATATACATGGGATTAATTATTTATAAAACTTAAAATTTTTTAAAAGACAAAGATAGAAATGAAAATTTTAATAGAGACATAAATAGAAGAATTTTTTTAATTTAGCCATGAAAATATAAACGAACCAATTATAAATGTGAATGTTTGTAGAATTTTATAAAGCATGGTGACCGTGCAATAGGAATGTCTACGTAAACAACTAACACATGCATAAAATTATTTGTTCAACCTCTATATTTACATTAGTAATAATTTATTTTTTCAAAATCTTTTCTTACTACAATTCTATTATTCAAACACAACAACACATAATAATGCAAAGTAAAAACTAGATATTTTATCTTGAGGTCATGTTGTTTTTAGATGAATTTTAATTATTTACATCTATCAACTATATTATAGTTAAATTATGCGTGTTTTTATTATTATATACTAAGTTATAATCCCATGTATCATTCAAGTTAAATAAAAATATATTTCATAGTGAGTGAGTAAAATTAGAGATAAAGGTTGAATAAGATGTCTATTAAATATCACGAGAAAAACAATAAGATATGAATGAATGAAATGAAAAGAAAAAAACAAGGAAAATAAATTTGAAACTCACAAAATTATTACATATAAAACTTCAAGTTATTTATTTATAAAGTTAAGTATAGATTCTAACACTTAAAAAGTGTGAAATCATACACATTCTTTAACAAATTAGACTTTAACAATTTTAAAGTCACATTATTATTATTAAAAATCATTACATACTACAAAACAAAAGCATGAAGAAAGTGTTTATATCTCCATACATATTACGTTTTTAAATTTTAAATCTTGAAGTTTTTTTTTTTTATTTCTTATGGTTAATACATAGGTTGTTGTTACCAGCTTGAATGCACAACTTTGTTTGCATGATATCAGCACATTTTTAAACATATTTTTCGTAGGGCAATGAGGCACAATTAAAGTCATAATACAACCAATCTTTATATTTTTATTTAAAAAAAAAAAACATCGAACTCTTACAAAACTTGGTGTACGTGAAGTTACCAGCCAATTATAATCTCGAAACGTAATGCAACTTTTTATCATGGTGCACTTGATGCTCGTTATCGTGCCCCACCATCTTATTTAGCTCCTTCACAAATCTCTCCATAACCGGAGTACCCAAATAGATGCATATCATAATTCCGGAATCACCTTTACGGTTTTTAAAAGGCATATAAAAACTCCTAAAACTTGTGCCCCCTTCGGCAGGCCCTCCATATGCCGGTTTCCCCCAACCGAAGTCGATGGCATCAAATCCGGCACGAGTCACATCTGATACATAATAGCTTCCGACAAGCGTGAAGAGTGGTCGGCCCTTGATTACCGTTAGATCAGCGAAAGATCTCATGTACTCCTCGGTAACACTCGCTTTCGCCTTTCTCAGAAGTCCAATCGCGTGTCCTAATGATTTGTTACATAGGTCTTTGGCAGTGGAAGTGGCAACGGGGTAAGCAAAAGTGTTTCCATAATATCCTGTTGGAACGAGAGATTTAAACTTGACACGCGCATTAACAAGGCATATCATGCGTGTCTCGTCTTCCGGATGTAGTTGTAGCGCGATGGTACGACAACGCCAGATGGATGCCATTATGACCTCAAAGTTTGAGGAGTGTTGAAGGTGTGCTGGAACAAACCTTCGAAGTGCCGACACCTCGGCACTCCCAAAGAAAAATGTCTTTTGGGTCATGTTTTCCGATGTGACTATTTTATCCTTATTTGTCTCTTCTAGTTCATCGTATTCGTGATGAGTACATGTCACGCGTGGTGGATCTCTTGCGAAGAGCAACTCTCTTTGCCATATCGGCAACATTGATGGTGTTGAGGCACCTTGTGCTATTTCACCAAGTGCAGTCATGAATTGCACAATTCCTTGTCCATCACACATTGTGTGATTGAATCGCGAAGCAAAGATAAAACCCCCACATAGCAGTCGCGTTACCTGATAATAATAAAATAATAGTTTGTCATAAGCTAGATTTGATCTAGTTTCAACCAAATGTTTATAATTATAAGAGTTTCAACCTGGTAAATTTGATCAAGAGGTTCAACCAAATGTTAATATATAATTATAAGAGTTTTAACTGAATGTCATAAGGCAGATTTGATCAAGTCTACTCGTAAATTGTAAATGAAGATTTAACGCAAACTAGAAAACATAAAATAGAAACGACACAATATACATAGGAAATCGTATTATTTGCCAAACCGATTATAATATACACACGTATAGGATCCGCACCTCATAACAAATCTCTTATTGTGTTAAGTCGTGAAACTACGTCAAAATTAAGCAAATTTTGTTTCCTTTTTTCTCGTATCATTATTACAATTGTATAATACTTAATTTCTTATGTTATATGTATGTGTAAATTCAACACCATTTTAAGATTTAAAAACCATTTAAGTTACATTGTATCGAAAATCATAAATTCTATAAGAGTTAAATGACATTTTAGTCCTTATGGTTTGACAACTTTTGCCATTTTAGTCCATGTGGTTTGAATTTTGCCATTTTGGTCGCTATGGTTTCATTTTATTGCCATTTTCATCCCTATAGTTTGATAAATTTTGCCATTTTAGTCCAAAATTTTAAATTTAATTGGACTAAAATGACAATAAAATGGAAACCATAGGGATGAAAATGGCAATAAAATGAAACCATAGTGACCAAAATAGCAAAATTCAAACCACAGGGACTAAAATGGCAAAATTTGTCAAACCACAAGGACTAAAATAGCATTTAAATCATTCTATAATGTACCAAAATTCACTCTGTTTTTAAATCTTAAATAGTGCTTAATTTACTTATACGTATAGAAGAAAAATTATTGTACACGTATATGCGGCGATTGTTATATAAATGGAAATTTGTTGAAGGTACGAAGTATGTGGATAAAAGCGTGCAAGTGTTAATTGTTCTTACGTGATAAATTCACACATGCGCGGATTTATCACGCATAAACCATCTGCATAATAATTTCATTTATTCATCACTTTCACGTGATTTTATCATGCAAAAACAAATAATACTTGTATGATAAAATTATGCATCCATCTTGACGCAAATTATCATTTGTCTCTGAAACTCTCCACTTCTCTCTTCATATGTATGTACGTACACATATATAGGGGATAGTTCGAATGTTAACCCTTTCTTATTGCGTTAACCGAATAACTATATCTCATTACTTTGAGGCCCACATTAAAGTAAATCTGAAGGTTTAGGTTTTTTCATTTTTTTATTAATGTAGGTAGGACCCATATTAATTATATTAATTAAAAAAGAAAAAAAAACGTACACTTTTATATTTACTTTAATGTGCCAAAGTAATAAGATGTTTGTTAACAATTGACCATTCCCCTATGTATATATATAGATAATTTGCAAACGCCTCCTTAGTTTTTTTTTTTTAATTTTTTTACAGGTTTGTTTCATTATTTGTAACATTTTAATAAAAAAAAATTCAAAAAACGTCGAATAGTTATTTTTTTAAAAAATATTTTGTAAAACATACGTAACATCTGGCGCAGTGTTACGTATGTTTTACGTGGGTTTATAAAATATTTTTTTAAAAAAATATATGTTCTTGGCACTTTTTTTATTTTTTTGATAAAAATGAGGCAATAATGCTACAAACATGTAAAAAAATTCAAAAAAAAAATCAAAACGATTTTTTACATGGTTTTCACACTAAGGAGTGGTTTATTTTATTTTTTCCATATATATATATAAAATATAAAACAAAACTAGACTAAAAAAATTCTCCACATACATATCGAAAAATTGGATCTAAACTCTAAAGTGATGGGCACAAATATTCGTTGGTTACATACCTCACCTCTTCTGCACTTTTTTTTTAAGATTTTAATGTAATTAGATCTAGATTTTGATTATATTATGATTAAACTTTCTACTCATAAATCAAAAGCCAAGATAAATTTTCAAATAAATAAAGTGCAATATACTTATATAATAGATCATAAAATATCACCTGAATCAGTAGCAATGGTGAGTCGAGGATGCCACTAGATCCAGGAACATCATATAACAGCTCCTCCAAGCAAGGAAACGGCGGGTGAAGCACGTCCCCAAATTGCATGAGCGTCAAATTAGCTTCTGCCTCAATAAACAACACGCCCTCATCAGAACAATCCACCATCAGCTTCCTAGCCGGACCTTCCTTGAGCCGGCCCGCCAAAGGATAGTAGAACACCAACACTTTAGCCAAAGCCTCCCTAATCACACTTGCTGGATTCACATTTCTCATTTTTGGGTCGTTGCGATAAATATGAATGAACGAAACATGCCCACGAAGTCCTTCCTGATCATCAATGTCTGAAAGGGGCTTCAGCTCTCGAGTCGTGGGTTTCGCTGGACTGATCAGCTCCGGTTCGCATCTCCTAACGTTGAATTTGATCAAAGGAGTGCCAATTAGTTCCATTAGATTTCTTGTTTGTGTTTGTTTTGTATTGTGATTGTTACTTCGATGTTGTTTTGCCTATGTTGATGAATTTATAGCAAGTCGTTAAATCTTTTTGTATTTTTAATATCTTTTTGGGTATGTTAAAAAATTCTTATGAAACATGTGCCAACATTATAGGATAATATATTATTTGGTTTTATATGTATTATAATAATTGAAGCAAGACTGCAAGAGGCAAACAGGTTGCATCTGATCCTTTGTGTCTTTAGATCCTACTAGGGGTGTGCATGGGTCGGTTTGGGTCGGTTTTTGGCTTAGTCCAAACCCAAAACCGAAATTTCGGTTTTTTCGGTTTTTAAACCCGTTTGGGTTCGGTTTTTTCGGTTTTGATATTTTCAAAACCCATTTGGGTTCGGTTTCGGTTTCGGTTTTTTCGGTTTTTACTACTTAGGCCTTAAATTATGCTTATAAAAAAATAAACTAAAATATTATATTTGTATTAAAAATATTTTAAGTACAACACTACTTAATATTTAAAAATATATACAAAAATATTTAAATTTAGTAAAAATCATACGTGTTTTTGGTATCCTAAGCCAATAATAATAATAAAATATATGATTTTTATTTAACTTTTGATATCAAGAATTAAGAAAATAAAAATAGACGGTATATAAATTGTTGAATTTTTTCAAAGGTAATACATATATGCATATACACATGTATTCGGTTTTTTCGGTTTTTTCGGTTTTTCTTTAAGGTAAAACCAAACCCAAACCCAAACTTTCGGTTTTTAGAAAACTAACACCAAACCCGTCGGTTTTTATTTGGGTTCGGTTTTTTCGGGTTGGATTTTTCGGTTTTTGGGTTTTGGGTCGGTTTTTTTGGTTTTATGCACACCCCTAGATCCTACCTTTCAAGGCTAGATATATATTTAAAATATATTAATGTCATCCGGATATAATTAATAATAGAGTGGTGCCGATATCGTCTCTGTGTTTTGCTAGTATTTCACTCTAGGTGTCTAAGTTTTATAAATTACTCATATGGTGCCAAACTTTTAGCATTTGTAACACATATAGTCCTTAAGTTATCAAATTACATTCACATGTTTGACCAAACTACCCTTGATAAGGATCATATGTGTTACAAATATTTAAATTTTAAGACCATATGTGTAATTTAAGAAATGTAGGAGTTAAAAGTGATATATCAGCAAACCATAAGAACCATCTAAGTATCCATAAAGTTTATTTTAAGCAAATTTAATGAATATGAATATTCTTAAATCTAGCTAATACTTTCAGTTATAACACTCTTTTTTTTATGACCAGGGAACCCACTTGCGTGGTAAACTCCGGGCCCCCTAATACCCGACTAACCGGGGGAATAAGTAAACCGCGGGCTCAAACACCCGGGTCGGTGGCCTTGTGATCGAAACATACTATAAACCAGTTACAATGGGATCGAGTAATTTTAAAACAAATCTTTGTTATGAATCATATTGCTTGAATTAATGAATCAGATTGATGGTTGAACATTTTTTTTTAAAGTTATTTTTTAATATCCAAGATCATATTTGTTCTAGCTGTAAGTATTCCTCAACATATTAAATTCATGATATTATATTAATTAAAATTTATTTAAAGAAGCACTGTGCTGGTTTTGGTGCCTTGCTAAGAGAAATTCGTAGATTATACAATTTTATCGCTCGTGCAACAATGTGACATAAAATATAAATATATAATATTTGGTGTGAATCTCTTGGCGAACGTTGACCGGTCAATCAATCTATGCTTTTGATTCCTTTGGCATGTGAAACATAATTAAATACTAGTATATACTGTTCCGAAAAAAAAAAATTAAATACTAGTATATACCACAAAAAATAGCTGTGACCAATAATTTAAAGATTTTTTTAAAGTTGTGTTAATTTCACACTTAATTCTATATTTTCACCCTTCATATGTATCGTACAGTACCTGCATCACGTATAGGTCTTTATATGTGGCATAAAGCGCTATACGCCATGCACAACAACATGCAACACTGACATTCTGGACAATGATTGTGTGTACGTCACGTAAAGTGTTGTACGTGGCGTATAAAGAACAATTATATGAAAAGAGCACTCTGCAAAATGACACACTGAAAAAGTTTTACGCTATGTAGAGATCTTTACGTGACGTGTGACGTATAGTATAAACGGCAATAATTGGCTTTGAGATCTATCGAGAGTGCTGAAAATGGACCTGTACGCCACGTATAGACCTATACGATATGTGGAGATCGCACGCTGCCTCGGTGATATTTTGCGAGTTATTACCACCGGCAGCAGCGCGAATCCATATATAACGGAGCCTACATCACCCTGATATGATGCACTCTGGGTCACCTGCATCAGGACTCGATCATCAGATGCTTTTCGGTATTATGATCGTACAGGATTTTTCTAGTGTATGTTTGAGTTTTCCCTCATATGCAGGGAGATATGGGTCCCTTCTCCGCTACAGGTGATGGACGTAGACAAGAGGGTGGGAGTTGGAGGGGCTGGTGAGGGTGTTGGTGAAGAGGTGACCACGATGATGAAGCTGGTGGAGGTGAGGGCGGCAGGGGCGAGGGGGTGATGAGTAGGGTGGAGGGGTGGCTGGAGGCCCTCACTACGTACCGCAGCATCCACAACTGTTGTACCGGACAGTGAGGCTTCCGGCATGTGTCGAGGCGCTGCTGCAAGAGATTTATGCCCGATCCAGGGAGCATGATCGTCTACTGCCTCATCAACACGACATGCTACGCTGCCTGATCACTCACAAGATCGATCGGTAGAGACGGGCTGCCTCTGATTATGTATATATTATGTGTTCTGTTTTGATTGGTTGTTTATTTGTTTATAATATACTAGATTAATATCTCGTGTATTACACGGGTTAAATACAAAAATAATATATAGCCATTAATGAAAATCTTTATAATATAACTTGATTTTTTAAAATAAAATATGATTAAAAATTTTGAAAAACTTAATTGTAATAAAATAATAACTTTATTTCTTTAAATATTAAATCTTTCAAAGTTTTTTTTAAACATTTTATTTTAGAAAATTGTTTTCAATATTTCTTGATTTATATTTATAATAATTTTGCTTTTGAAAAAAAATGTATTTTTAATATTAATATATTTTCTAATGTCTTAAAAAATATTTTCAATTTAAAATTGTATAAATGTGTATTCAATATTTAATATTATTATTTAATGTATGATGCATTAAATATGAAAGAGAAGCGGGAAAGTTATTGTGAGAATAATGTAAAATAATGACATGTGTCCTCTTTTATTTTGATTTATTATATACTATAGATATATATATATATATATATATATATATATATATTGTGTTTTTATTATACGCAATAATAAAAACGACAAACGCTATAAATAAATCTTGTTAATGTTTAAATTATTAAACGTCAAAAAAAGTTTAATTTTATAAAACTAAATTTTTAACGTTACCAAATTTTTTTACTTTAAAGTTTATAAACATTTTTTAATTTTTTTGAACTATACGTGGCATATAAGTATATATTACACGTATAAGTCTTCAATGTTAAGATGAACATCACTCATTTTAATTACGAATATCTATACGTCTCGTAAAGATCTCTATGTGACGTACAACACAGAATTTTATCCATCACATCCGAGAATTTTAGGTTGAAGGTGTCAAATGACGTACGCCACGTTGTGTGCTATACGTGACGTACAACACGCAGGACAACGAGGTTGCATGGTGTGTTGTACGTGTCATAGAGAGCTATACGACACGTACAGGACTCAGTGGGGGTGTTGAATTAAAAAAGTGGGAGGTGCAAATAACCATTTCCATTTTTTAACAAATGTTCAGTGATCAAGAATTACCCTTTCACCTAAAACAAAGAATGATGAGTGGTGACAAAGAATGATGAGTGGTTCAAGAGAAAACACAAAAATAGAAAGAACAATGTGTTGCTTTAGACTAGACTCTAACTCAAGATTTACCAATTACCATAAAAGAAGTTAAAGGATTACGTTATACTATAAGCCATTTAGTAATAATTTAGTGGTTTTACAGGTTAAACTGCAATGAATATAGAGTTTTTTTCCTCCTAAAAGAACGTAAAGGCTGAACGTATTTACCAAGATCACGTTATTCAAAAAGTATTTAAATAACTAGCGATTTTTAAAATGTTCTTGTTTCTTCTCATATTCTCATTGAATATTTTATAAAATAGTTTTTTATTTTTTTTAATTCTTATAGCGATACTTTCTGTGATATAGATATATTTTTTACAAAGAACCTTTTGTTTTTCAACAATATTTATAATTTCTTTGAATATTTTATAAAAGCAATTTTGTTAAAATGTTTAATCATGATATTAAAGTATTCGACAGGTGACGCCCGTATGTACAACTAGTCCAATATTATATATCCTTTCATGGTTTTTAAAATTTTATATACGTTAATTTACCTCTTTTAACAGAAAATTATAGACAACTTGTGTGGTGTGCCGGACCGGACGTCGAACCATTGAGGTCCGACCGTATTTAATTTTTATTATTCATTTTTTATTTTTTTAATTAAAGACTTATATTTATATTAAACATTAAAATTAAAATTTAAGATTAAAATACATGATAAAATTTTTAAAAAAAACATTAAATTAAAATTACATACTTTCAAAAAATAAATAAAATTACATTTTTTTTTATTTTTCTAGACATCTTCAACAAAATCTTTTTAATCATGTTATTTATTTCCCCACTTTGTTCTTGGCGCGTATCTCAATTCTTTTATTTGATGCAATCTCTTCAACTGGAGCGTCGATCTCTTCATAATTTTGGCAAGTAGTTCTTTCTTTGTGCTTTAAAATCATGTTAAGCAAAATAATACAAACATACATACCGTCTCAAATTTTATTTCTCTAAAATCATGCATGGGTCAGACACCGTATGTCATTTCTGTTTAAGTACACCAAATGCCCGCTCAACATCCTTTCTCGTCGCCTCTTAGGCCTTTTAAAGTATTTTTGTTTGTCATCGTCTTCACGAGAATATGTAAATGATTTGACAAACGTGGCATATTCGGGGTAGATACCATCGGCAAGATAGTACCCATACTTGTAATATGTATCATTAACATAAAATGAAGACATTGGTACGACTCCTTCTAAGATGTCGTTAAATATCAACGATTGATCTAAAATATTTATATCAATATTTAACTCAGAAACACCAAAGTACGCATGTCATATCCAAAGATCATTAGAGGTCACCGCCTCAAGCTTTGTTGTAGGATGTTGATGATCACCTTGTGATGAGAGCCATGTCAAGCCGTGGGGCAAGTTTGCCACTCCCAATGTGTGTGATCAATGCTTTTGAGCATCCCGGTAAAGCCGTGGACATATTCTTGCATTGCATATATTTGTTGAATGTTGCTCCATGTTGGTTTTTCTAAATCGTGAGCTGTATAATGTTATAACACCTTTGAAAATAATCAAGAAACAAATTAAGTAAAAAATTTAAAACAATTAAATAAATAACACAATTACCAAAGTTGTAAACACTACCTCGCGAAACTTTATCCAACATCCGTAAATATTCGTCCCAAGAATCACCACATGTGTCGTAAACCAACTGTCGGTTGCATCTAGTTTTTGTTGAAATTAATGAAAAATTTCTTCCATACCGCTTACTAATTGAATAAACAAAGTACGGCTCATTCGAAAACGACGTTTAAATTGCTTGTCGTTGTAAGTTGGATTTTCACTAAAATAATCTTCAACGAGGCCTTTGTTACCACTTTTACGATCACGGTTTATTTTTTTTTCGTCGTAAATTTACACAGAGTTTTTAGATATAAGATTGGTTATTTTAGTGAGAAGAATGACTATTTTAGAGAGATGAATGGTGGTATAAAAAATTATATGGTTAATTTATTGTGATTTGAAAACATTTATTTTTTCCTTTTTTTGAAAGTTAACGTTAACTTTTTTTCTTATTCCTTCCAAAGGCCTAACGATCTCGTGGCCACCCTCACGTCATAGCCCACCATTCCTGGTCACGCCCACTCACTCCACCACTACACAGAGTAAGATAGTGCATAGAAGTTCATGATGGCAGGGTTGAGTGTGCTATATGTGAGGTGGATGAAGACTCATGTCAATACGTGTCAGCGCATAAGTGTTTGCTTTGGGGCTATCTTGCAGTCCGCTAAGGGACTATCTCCTGATAAATTCCAATATTTAGTTTTGACATTTGTTTTTGCTTCATATATAGTTTGTTGATCACTTGGTGATTGTTGTGTTGTTTAAGTGTTAATTGCATGATTTTATAAGCTCTTGGTGTGAAACACGTTTACTTTGAGTGTGATTATGATTTTCAGGTGTTAAGAGACTAAGGATGCGTAAAAGAGCCAGTTGGGTGATTGAAAGAGAAGTCGAGTGGTTGAAAGTGATATTAAAGGAAGCTCGGGAAGTTAAAACTTCACGGAGGCATAACTGGAGTTAGGGAATGGGTTACGGGCCCCATAATATATGAAAATTGAGTTTCTCGACGATACGAAGCCATTGGCGAGATCAGTTTGGGCGTACGATACGGCCAGCCCGGCGTATCATACGCCCGGCGTACCATACGCCCAGTTTTGAGCGTTGGCATAAAATTGGGGGCGTAGGCTAAGGATTTGGGCCTATCATACGCCTGTGCCCGGCGTATGATACGCCGGAGGCCGAAAAACTTGAAAATTCAGCTAATCTTTCCCATATTTAAGCCACAATCTTAGGGTTTCGAAGAGAAGCCGTTTTGGACTAATTATGGGCGAAAAAAGGAGGTTTTTGGGCATTCTAACTCATCCAAATCAATCCAAGATCATTCTGATTCATAGAACCAAAGTTCAAATCATGCATATGTTCAACGATTGCGAAGATTCAAGTTTGGTGATGTCCGGCTAATCCGATTGTGATCATCTCTGGGTGGAGAATTAGGTATGATAGTTAGTTTTGTTATTTGATTTGTTGAATATTGGTATTGAATTCGTTCTTCGTAGATTTGTGGATTCAATAGTGCTTGATTGTTAAACGATTACAATTTCTTGTTTACCTTGCAATTCTAATTTCAAGTTTGTTACTTTCTTTTCATTCATTGTTTGATTGAAATGAGTAATTAACAGAATTAGGTGTTAAAGTATTTTGGAAATTTTTGTTTTTGTAAAGCTAGTAATCAATCAAGTCAACAACATCGGTCTAGTTATCGGTTGTCAGCAAGATCATTGCTTTGTTTTCAAAACCATATATGTTTAGTAATTAAAGCATGAATCATGTCTACGTGATTCCCAATTGACAAGTTAATGAAAACCTAATTGTCTTCCTAATTGTTTACAAATATTTATTTTCATTCGTTTGTTTTAGTTAAAGTTCATTGCTTTTATTCTAAACACTAAAATCAATCTTTTCAAGTTTACTTTTTAATTGCAAGTGGTTAATTAGTTATATTGAAAGTGATTTCCACTAGACTTCTCGTGGATCGATACCCGACTTCCCTATCTAATTTGGTAGTAGGATTGGAGTGTTAAACTCTTATTTTTGGTTGGTACTTCGACACCGATCATTTGTCATCGTGTTTAGTGTAGGCCTGACAATATTGACCTAAAACAAGATAAATGAGTTGGTTTTGGTAAACAATTTGTCACACCCCCACCCCTCGTCACCTCGTGTCTGGTCTGACGTCACTGAATCGGTTGCGGAAGCATAGTGGTGATGTCTCCGAGGTGAGGGGTGACTTACTTGAACCAATATCATAAGCACACAGATTAACTTACAGTAAATACTTTACCAGGGTGTCGCAATCACAACCACATTACAACTATATTTATTTAATTACAATACTATTATTAAAGTGCAAATAACTCAAAAGTGCATCCTCACCCGGTGGTCACTGTTTCCCTGCAAAAAGGATTTAATTTGAAACGTCAGCACGAAGCTGGTGAGATCGACAGTTTAATTTAAAACAATATGATATGATAAGCACGTTCTCAAAAGTTCAGTTCTGGATAACCATGGGACCTGTATCTAGTTCCTTTCGGACGTCTAGTCTGTCTCAAGATATTACCCGTCGGTACATATCTTAGTGCCTCATTATCTTAATGTCTATCACACCATTAAGAAGTTCAGGAAACAGATAACAAACATTCACACAAGGGGAGATGCAATCCTCCCAGCGAATGGGGTGTCAACCAATAGTACTATCAATGTTTTCTGCTCGGCCACACATGGGTTCACTAGATACAGTTCAAAAATGAGGACTTTCAGTTCCATGATAGGGTTCAGTCTACAGGCAAAATCCCATGAAATCCCACAAAAGTCTAATGAAATCACACAGATATCATTGAATCATATCATATATTCAGTCAACAGTTTGCAGTGTTACCCCGATGTTTATAAAAGATTAAGAATAAAAAGGGGTTGTACGAAACTCACCTGATGATATAAGGTAGCAAAATCTCTCAAATCTAACAACAAAGAGATGATTCTGCATTTAATTATATTTAATAAGTTATTTATGTTCTAGTTTACTGATTAGATCTTTCTGAACGTTCAATGTCAAAGACATTGCTTAGTAAATCATCAACTCGATATTAATTATATAATTAATTAATTTAATATTTTATCATACAATGTATGATAATGTAGGAACCTACATTGCATTAGATTCCTAATACAAGGCTGATGACATTCTTGATTAACCTAAATAATCTCGGATTAATCAAATAGTTAATATTGTTGATTATAATACTAAGACAATTTTTAGATGATTTAATGGCTTAGAAATGATTAATCCTTGTTAGTGATTACCCAAATATCATGAAATATCACAATGTAGTATCATAATAGGTGAAATAACCAGGTTTAACATACTAATCGACTGTTATCATAAACATCAGATAATCATTCCAATGAGTATGTTAATGATTATGATTAGTTTGAAACACTTGGATTTAACCTTTGCATTTCAAAGATTAATCAAACTAATCACCTACATTGTCATAATCAAATGGTTTAAACCATTATAATCATAGGTATGATTTCATGCAAATCGGGCATCACAACGGATCAAAACAAGGATTTAACCGTTAGAACTTCGTGTTCTTCGTTTATAATCAATCCTAGCCATCATCTAGGCAATAATCAACAATCCTAACTATCTCATTACGTTCAAAATCAAGATCTAATCAATCAAAATCAAACTAGAAGGTTAAAACGAACCGTTACCTGTTCTGACGAATTCCTGCGGTTAAAACAATGATCGGGACTTGAAAACACGATCCTTGGTGAGATTTATGACTTCAAATGGCTTAGAATTGAAGTTTGGATGTTAAAGGATGAAGAATTTTCGTCTGGAGTCGAGAAAAGATCGAGAAGGAGATAGAAATGGCAATTCCCATGCGTTCTGGTGATTTTATCAAATAGCCGACATAGTCGCCAGGCGTAACGCCTGGGTTGCTGCACCCACGCCAGGCGTACCGCCTGACCCGTTTTTCATCCAATATTTGATTTAAACTTCGTTTCACGATTCCGGGAGCATACGAACTCCGTTTTGCGCGCGGTTTTCGCCCACGTTCATCATTTTTCACATACTATCAATCCCCAATAACAAAAGTTATTAAATCCTCGTGGATTTCAAGCACGACCAAATGTGCTCACGTCATTAATGCCGAATTCTTCGTACGCAACTGTCACACAATTAGGTAGCGTTTGTTATGCATGAATGAATGATGGAATGGAATGATTCATTACGTTGGAATGAAAAGTAACGTGTTTGGTTATCACATAGGAATGGAATGCACCATTCCATAAGGAATGTGATTCCTTCACTTTTGATGATTTTCGTTCCTTAGAGTAGGGGTGATTTTCTTCATTTCTTCTCTTGAAAGAATGATCAGACCAATGACCCGACCCATGTCCAAAACCATGACCCAACCTATATTCATAACCATGAGCCGACCCACGACCTAACCCTCGACCCAAACCATGATGCAAACCATGACTCGACCCATGACGCGGACCATGATTCGAACTATGACCCGACCCATGATATGAACCATGACGTGAACAATGACCCAAACCATGATCCGAACCATGACCCAAACTATGACTCGAACCATGACATGAACCACGACCCGATCCATGACTCAAAAAATTACCCGACCCTTGACTCAAACAAGGACCCGACCCAAGAATCAAACCATGACCCGATCCATGAACCAAACCATGACCGACCCATGACCCGATCCATGAAATGCCCCATTATTGAACCATGTGTTAAACAAGAACCGACCAAGAACCGACCGATGATCCGAACCATGACTCGACCCATGACCCAACCCGAAACATGATTCAAACAATGATTATAACCACGACTCCACCCATAAATTGTATTACATTCATTTATCTTCTCATGTCTACTAAACAACAAGAAGTAATGAATAATTTCATTACCAGAGGTAACTAAACATGACAATGTAATGGTAATGATTCATTTATTTCTCACGTCCATTCCCTTCCCTCGTCCATTCCATTCCCCAGTTTATTCCATTCTTTCATACCAAACAGACCCTTATTGTATTTGAGGTTGAGATTGGTAGCATTATAACATGAAACAGGTTGAGATTGGTAGCACTTTAACACAACGCATGTCAAGATAGGTAACCTAAAAACTATGAGAATATAATAAATTCAAACGGGTAAGACACTAAGACATATCAATAATATATTTGATGATAAATTACTAAAGATTATGCAAATAAACTATTTGTTTACGTAAAACGCATTTTAATTTGAACTAAATTGATGTTTTTTTTAAAACAACCCATTTAAACTCAAATTGATTTTATTTAAAATTCATCCTGATTTTCACTTATCCTGACCCAAATCTATTCTAACATATTACCCAATACTACTATTTTATCAGGCTTAGTTTAAAGATTAGGGTCAAAATTTTGATGGTGTATCTGGTGTTAGACCATTTATCCTTGCATTCAGCGTCGGTACCATTATACTACTAATTTCATCAATGATTAGAAGGATGTTTTCAATATATTATTACTTTTTGACCAAATAATTATGAGAATGGATCTAACGTTTAAATCAGAGAGTACGAACGTTTGTGGGTCAAATCAGGCATGTTAAGTTAAAGAAATAAAACCCGTGAACCGACCTATGATATACTGGCCTCGGGTGACGGGTAAAACGGGTTTAATGGGTGGGAATGTGGGATCATAAATGAGTTAGATCGGACTGTTTATTTTTCAAACCGGCTTAAATATAAAATTCAAATCCAGTCATTTATTTTTCAAACAAATTCAAATATATTTTCCAACATACATAAAAAGTAAAGAAATAAACTTAATATAATTGATATATAAAGTTTAAATACAAAATCGTTTACCCTTCAAAAACTTAAAAAAGAAGCACAAATTCTCTCTTCAATCATCATTATCATCAAGGCAATGTTATCAAAAATATCTAAGAATAAAATAAGAAATTAAACAATGTAGATAAATTATATAACAAATCAATCAGACATATTTTTTCTTTTTTGTTAAAATCGATCATACAAACTATGATTGAATATCTTTAATTGTTAAAATACATGATGTTAATTACTCCATGTGATTGTTGTCATCCTTTTTTAATTGGTTTAATTATTGGATTAGCTTTAATTGATTAAATAACCCTTTTAAATGTTAATAATTTAATATAATCATTCTAATGAGGCTGTATTTAATTTATGATATTTTTCGCAAATAAGAATAAAGATTTTGGGTGCCGAGCGTGTTTTATATTAAACGAGGTAATTACCCCGTGTGAACACACGGATTGAATATTAAATAGTAAATAATGAAAATTTAAAAATTATATCAACGATTTTTTTATATAAATTGACTAAATTGTGTATTACTAGTTACTTTATATCATATAACAATAATTAAAAATTTTAATAAAAAAAAAGAAATATCATTTAGTCTTCTTGATTTGTAATAATTGAGATCACTGACCTAAATAAATTTAAAAATTTAATTAATTAGTTTTCTGTCAAAAACTAACTATTTCAGCTTAAGATGATAAAGTAATATTTTTGTGATTAATAAAGTTAAATAACCTGAGTTGAAATTATCGTCAAATTGAAATATTTCTTATTTCCAAAAAAAAATTGATATTTAGGAAAATTATATTTTATTAATTTTAAAATATGTTTTATGATAAAATGATTTGGTTTTGAATATATCAAAAACTATTTTCAAATTTGTTAAAAAGATGAATAATATCATTAGTTATTAATATTATAATTAACTAATAAGATAGATAATATCATTTATTTAATAAGAGGAGATTAAATAAATGCATGAAAAGATGACAAGTATCATGATGGTCTTTAAATGTAACATGTGGCAATTAAAGATTTTTGTTTATTATAATAGCAAGACTAGGATTATTCTCTTCCGCGTGTTGTGGCAGTTAATACACTCCCAAAAACGGGTATTATATATCATTTGTATAAACATAAGTTACACAGCAAAATCAAATCTTTCATCACGAACTCTCTATAATTTTTTATAAAAACATAAAATTATACAAAATCCTTACAAATATGTTACAAAAATAATAAAAAAATTACTTACAAAATCTTTCTTACCGCAACCAATTGTTTGAATTAAACAAATCTCTCAAATTTAATAAAAACTAAAATCTCTAAGAAAATCTATTAGATTTAATACAATCATCTATGTTTACTATTTTTCAAAGTTAAAAAAAACTTCTAGTAGTAAAAGTCTAAATTATTTAAACATTACTATATGGATCAGACCTTTATCAATTACTATTCATTTACTATGCAAAACTATTTTACTATGTATCACTATTTTATTATGTATCATTATAATATATATATATATATATATATAGGAATGTGATCTAATAATAACACACACTTAAGGCAATAACCCATTAACTCTAATTAGTCAATCACATTAGGACACATGGATTTTTTTTTATAATCTAATGAGAGTAGATTAGTAATTTCTTTTAGGGAAAACATCATACTAATGTAACCAACTTTCAGTTTTGTTCTACTTAGGTCACTCATACTTTTTTTGTTCCGATTAAGTCACTCATATTTTTTTTGTTCCGATTAAGTCACTCATACTTTTTTTTGTTCCGATTAAGTCACCCATACTTTTTTTTGTTCTGATTAAGTCACTCATATGAGTGACCTAATTGAAACAAAATTAAAAGTACAGTGACCTAATCGGAACAAAAATAAAGTATGAGTGACTTAATCGGAACAAAATAAAGTATGAGTGACCTAATTGAAACAAGGCTGAAAGTTGGTTACATTTATACAAAGTTACCCCTTACATTTATGTACTAACTTACCCCCACTTTTTTTATACATCCATAACTTATTTATACTATTATATTTTTTTATGAAAATTGCACAATTTTACTCGTCTTATTTTTCTCTTTAATTCCGTTATAGTCTTGACTAGGTTTTTTATTTTTTTCCCGATGTTCGTATTTACACCAATGTAACAAGAATAAAAATAACAAATTATTTGTAACGAATTTGAGTTTACATTGTTGTAGAATAAATAGGGGTTACGTTCAAGAGTGTAAACGAGCCAAGCCGATCCCGAACTCGTTAATTACGTTATATTCTTGACTAGGTTTTTTTATTTTTTCCGGATGCTTCAAAATTCATTATATCTACAAGATTGTAAATACATTTTAATACTTTAAAAAAATTATATCTACAAGATTGTAAATACATTTTAATACTTTAAAAAAATACTATAATATTTTGTTGATAAAAACCAAAATTCGTTCTTGTAAATACATCTTAATACTTTAAAAAATATATATCTACAAGATTGTAAATACATTTTAATACTTTAAAAAAAATACTATAACAATTTGTTGATAAAAACCAAAATTCGTTATATCTACAAGATTGTAAATACATTTTATCTACAAGATTGTAAACACATTTTAATACTTTAAAAACTAAAATTCGTTACAAAATCAAGAATATAACATAATTAACGAGCATCCGGAAAAATAAAAAAACATAGTCAAGAATATAACGTAATTAACGAGCTTGGAATCGGCTTGGCTCGTTTACACTCTTAAACGTAACCCCTATTTATTCTACAACAATGTAAACCCAAATTCGTTACAACTCGTTACAAATAATTTGTTATTTTTATACCTGTTACATTGGTGTAAATATGAACATCCGAAAAAAATAAAAAAACCTAGTCAAGACTATAACGGAATTAAAAAGAAAAATAAGACGAGTAAAATGGTGCAATTTTCATAAAAAAATATTATAGTATAAAAAAGTTATAGATGTATAAAAAAAGAGGGGATAAAGTATTTAATATAGCAAATTACATTAATATCTTTATTCATTTTTCTTTCAAATCAAATACATTATTTTATTATAATTAAATATTAACCCTTAGATCAGAATCTTAAAATTTGATCATTAAATATGGTGGGGTTATTGAGTTATTGCTTGATCCTAAGGTTAGCATTAGAACACTTTCCTGTATATATATATATATATATATATATATATATATATATATATATATATATATACACATATATAGTAAAGGGTTCAATTCTTAGCATTTCCTTATTGCGATAATCGAATAACTACATCTTATTACTTTGAGGCTCACATTAAACTAAATCTAAAGGTGGATGTTTATTCTTCTTTTTTAATTAATGTAAGTGGGGCTCATATTAATTAAACTAATTAAAAAAGAAAAAAAAACCTACACAATTAGATTTACTTTAATGTGGGCCTTAAAGTAATTCGATTATCGCAATAACGAATGGTTAACAATTGATCATTCCCTTATCTATATATATATATACGCTATAATAAAAGAGTAACAATTTTGCCACTTGTCACCTTATTATACCAATATTGCCACATGTCATCATCTTACATTATTATTGACACTTGTTAACTCCTTATCAATTCACTTAATTATCTCTCCTATTAAATAATTATATTCTCTCTCTTATTAAATAAATTCTTTATCTTTAAAAAATTGTAATAATAATAACTAATGTATTATTTATCTTTTTATTATAAAGCATTCTTAAATTCTAAAATCAAAAATTTTAAAAGTAAGAAATATTTTATTTTCAAAAAACAAAATTTATGTAAAAACAAGTTATCTTAAAAAATGTTTTTTTAAAAAATAAAATATATTATAAAAAAAGTTTTTAAACAATGAGATTTTATCCACTAATGACGTTTTTTAATTTATTTAAAATCTGAATTAACGCTAATTTAAATTGGGTCGTTTAACTTCAATAATTACAAAAATTATATTTTATATTATTGATTTATGAAAGTTAGATTTTGATATAATTGAAAATGAAGTTTTTAACGTTATTAATTCAAAGATATAAAATATTATACATTAAAAAATCATATATCATTTGTATAGTGATTAAAATTTTAATTATTTTTATAATTGCTAAATTTTCATTACTAAGTATTTAATATTTTATATTAAATATGTGTTATACACGGGCTAATAACCTAGTATATATATATATACACACATATATAGAGAGATGATCAAATGTTAACACTTCCTTATTGCGTTAATCGAATAAATACATCTTATTACTTTGGAGCCCACACAAAACTAAATCTAAATGTGTAGGTTTTTTGTTTTTTTAAATAATGCAGGGTCCACTTACATTAATAAAAAAATAAGAAAAAACATACACCTTACATTTACTTTAATGTGGGCCCCAAAGTAATAAGATGTAGTTATTCGGTTAACGCAATAAGGAATGATTAACATTTGAATCATCCCCTACACATACATACATACATACATACATACATACATACATACATACATACATACATACATACATACATACATACATACATACATACATATATATGGAAGTGTTCAAATGATAACTCATGTATAGAGCAATAACACATTAACTCAAATCTAATGACTAATCTAAAAGTTGAGTATATAGAATTGTGTCATGTGACATCTTTCATATTTAAATATAGAATGGTATTTTAGTCATTTGCAACATATTAAAAAGCTAAAATTAATTTGGTAGTGTCATGTGTCACATTTTAAGATATTTTAACATATCTACATTTTTATTTAAAGTTTACCCTCTTTTTTTTTATACATACATAACTTTTTATGCTATAATATTTTTTTATAAATATTGCACCATTTTACACGTCTTATTTTTATCTTTAATTCCATTATAGTCTTGACTAGGTTTTTTTTATTTTTTTTTTCGGATTTCGTACTTACATCAATGTAACAAGTATAAAAATAACAAATTATTTGTAACGAGTTTTACCGAATTTGCATTTACATTGTTGTAGATTAAACAGGGGTTACGTTTACGAGTGTAAACGAGCCAAGCCGATCACGAGCTCATTAATTCCGTTATATTCTTGACTACGTTTTCTTATTTTTTTTTTCTGAATGTTCGTCTTTACATCAATGTAACAAGTATAAACATAACACATTGTTTGTAACGAGTTGTAACGAATTTTGTTTTGTGTTGTTGTAAATTAAAAAATGAACTACGTTTAGGGTGTAAAACAAGCCGAGTCGATCCCAAGCTCGTTAAGGCTTGAGCCAGGCTCGTATAGACAAAATAAATGATATAAAGTGAACCTAACACATTTGTTACATCACTGTAATTTAATAATTGATAAAATGTAGCCATATTTAATTTACAGCAATGTAAACCAAAATTCGTTACAAAATCATTTTAAATTTATTATAAACGTAACTTTTATTTGACTTTGACTAAAAATTTTGGATTTAAATCAATGTAATGACTGTAAAATATAACACATTCTTTGACTTTTTTACAGCAGGAGATTACATTACTGTAGTTAAATAAAAATGAAATAAAGTGTGCATAAAACCTTTGTTACATCACTGTAAATAAATAAATGATATAATATAACTAGGGGTGTTAACGAGCTATTATTTGTTCACAATATCTATACTACTATATAATCCATATTGGAAGGACAAAATAGTAATTTCCATAAATCTCTTAAAATTAAGAGTTTTACAACTCTTATAGCATATGGTGCAACTTTTTAATTTTAATCTAAATGTTTGTTTGTGTTTTCACTTTGTCCCACATTAGTAGCTTTTAAGAATTTAAGTGAGTTAGAGTAATTATAAAAGAAAATCTTTCAAAACAAATGACTCACTTCTTGACATTTTTGGTGTATTTGGCCTTTTATGTTAGTAGTTAAAGTCATTTTTAGTTAACTACCAAGTTAAAAAAATTGTTTTTGTTATGGTTACGACTCAAGAACGAATCATCCAAACCTTTAAAACATCTAACTTAAGTGTTGTGTTTTTCGCGCGGGTATTAGACTAGTATATATATATGTGGATTCATTGTATTAAAAACCAACAAATTGTAAGGAACTAAAAGAACCACATTTATAACCACAAATTTTAAAGGATATAAAAGTAATTTCCCTTGAAAATAGAGGAAGCTACATTTATATCCTTCAAACTAGTGGCTAGAAATGGTCTTTTAGTTCTTAACTTACATCGGTTCTCAATTGAACATCCCTATATATATATATATATATATATATATATAGGATTGTGAACGAATAATAACTCACTTTTAAAGCGATAACCCAATAACTTTGCCAAAACGAAGCCGAATCTTGAATTTTTTTTTTGAACATCATTGTAACACAATTAGAACACTATGTTCTTTTATGAGTTTGTGAAAATTCATAATCGTTTAAGAGATATCATCATTGTAAGTTTTTGACAAAAACAGTTACAGTGCTGTAAATCAAAAACTTACAACGATGATATCTCTTAAACGGTTATGAATTTTCACAAACTCATAAAAAAACATAGTGTTCTAATTGTGTTACAATGATGTTCAAAAAAAAAATTCACGATTCGGCTTCGTTTTGGCAAAGTTATTGGGTTATCGTTTTAAAAGTGGGTTATTATTTGAACACTTCCCTATATATATATATATACATATATATAGTGGGGTTATTGTACAAAATACTAGTTTTGTAAAAAGTGTGAGAAACAATCTGATGTGCTATAATCAAGGGTTAGAAATTAAAAATGGACAAAGTGTTTATTTAATAGGTGTTGACAGTTAATAAAAGGGTAAATTAGTGATTTAGGTTTTTTTAACTTGCTAATAATACAGATGATTCGAAATAAATGGGATTCGGTTACTCAAATTAACTTTCAATCGCAAGTCAACCTTCAAAATCATGTGTTACAATGTGTTGTTACCAGATAATACATTATGTTGTTGGCTAAATGTAACCGTTATGGAAATATCATGTGTTATTATGTATTGTTATGTGCTGACATTAGGCTTTGTTTAAATTTATTGTGCTACTTTGTGTTGTTACTAGGTTATCAGTACATTTGCTATGATTTTGTTGTATCACATTATATAATGTGTTGTTAACAGTTTGTAACATCAATTATGTTATCATTAGATGTTAAAATCTATTAAAATCATTATTCTATTTTTGTGTTGATATATGTTGTTATTATGTAAACCATTGTGCTACTACGTATTGTTACTAGGTTATAAGTACATTAGTTATGATTTTATTGTTATCACATTATATAATGTGTTGTTTACACAAAGTAGCACAATGTTATGCGCTGATATTAGTTATGATTTTATGTTGATATGTATTGTTATTGTATTAATAATGTACAGTTGGCTGTATGTAAAATCAAATGAAATATTATGTGCTAGTATGTACTCTCTATTTGTGCGAAATCACCCATTTATTTTCTGTTCGAATAGACGAACCGATGTTCGAATTATGGGATTCTCGTTCTTGTTTGCCGTGAATTGTTGGTATTCGACTAACCAGGATGATTTTTTGGAAGCAAATCATTAAATGTAACTGCTTAACAAATTTACTTAATTAATGGATTAATTAAATATGCAAGTATAATTAGTTTGACTAAAATACCCTTTTTTTATTAATTAATTGAAATGCCAAATGTCAACACGTGGTTGGTTCCTACACTTTTTATAAAAATCTCATTTTGTATATGAACCTACCTTTATATAGAGAGAGAGAGAGAGATTTATTTTATTAAGAACCAACAAGTTGTAAAGAACTCAAGGAACCATATTTACATCCACATGATTTAAGAGGTATAAAAGTAATTTTCTTTTAAAGTAGGAAAATTACTATTATAGCATTTAAACTTATGGTTAGAAATGGTTCCTTTAGTTCTTAAGTTGCAATAATTCTTATTTTTTCTTTAAGGAAAAGCACCTTTAGTGGGAATTGAGCTGAAGACTTAAAGGTTGTCTTTTCTCCACTTTAACCGATACACCTTTTCTTAAAGGTTTAAGGCTCAAAATCTATCCTCACTGTCTCGAACAGACACTTTGGTTCCAGCTACCCCTCGTGGGGCTAAGCCTCTTAAACAATTTTTCACCGCCTTAACCAAGGCGTAAGTCTTAAAAAGAGCTTCGAAAAACCTTTTTAAACAATGATTACAAGCAAAGTTTTTAGAAATAGACCTGACGTCTTACGAGTTACTGGTCTAATCGTATTTAAGAACCGGATAACATAATAAATATATAAAATATTTCAAAAAAATTATATGATTATAAACACGTTTAAACAAACATAATTAATGTTTAAACTAACATAATCATGTTAAAAAAATATAGGGTTTGGTTTTAATGTTTCATCCTCTATATTTTAGTTGTAAAAATAAAAATAAAAAAAAAAAAAAAAAAGCTGAAGACCGGTCCGATTAGTGAACCAGTTTCCAGTCAGGTAAACCGGCTCAACTGGCCAGTTCTTGAGAGAGCGGTTCGCATACTCACATTGAGCCAAGCACCCAACAGGTGCCCGGTCCAGTTCCAAGAACACTGATTACAAGTGCTATTATACCTAGGGATGCACATAAAATCTTGTTAACCGAACCGATACTGGTTTGTAACCAGTTAGAAACCTAATGTCTTGTTATTTATTAAATAAAGTTAAAACAGCTCAAATGCTCAATCAAAAATAAAACAAAATTTATATTCTTTTGAGCATCTTCATTGCATTTTATAATGTTTAAAGTATTACATCGAAACTTATATTTTGTTTTAGCTCAATAATTGTGTGCATAGATAGCAGCTGCTCCATCGCAACTAAGCGAAGCACCAACTAATGTTGGCAGCAAACAAACTGCATGAGTGATAGATACCATGAAGGACAATTGCAACTAATAGCAAACCTAGTGTTCAGTAGGAAACTTGTACATCAATACCAAACCTAGAGATCACTAGCAACTGTAGGAGCAGTACCAACGTGGTGGTCAGTAGCAACTCTAGAAAACCAATGATACCTACCAAATTTGGAGGTTGATCTCCATTTGTACTCGGTATATCACACTACTAGCAAAGATAAGATAGGGTTTAAGGGTAGGATGTAAACAACCTTACCTATACTCCGAAGGATATAAAGGTTACTTCTAAGGGTGTTCAAAAAATCCGAAATCCAAAAAAATCCGAAATCCGAATCGTATCCGAAACCCAAAAAAACCGATCCTAATTAAAGATTCGGATATTCGGATAGATTCGGATCGGATATCCGTTTTCCGAATTCGAATCGGATCGGATATCGGGTATCCAAAATCATGTTTATTCGGATCGGATATCCGAATTCAATCCGAATAACCCGAATAAACCCTGTTTTTTCGGGTTGTTCGGGTTGTTCGGATTATTCGGATTAAAAAATTGGTTTATTCGGGTTTTTCGGGTTATTCGGATAGATTCGGATCGGATAGAAAATTTTCGAATTCGGATCGGGTCGGGTTTCGGATAAGGTCCTAAAATTTTCAAATCCGAACAACCCGATCCGAATAACCCGAATAAACCGTTATCCGATCCGATGAACACCCCTAGTTACTTCTAATAAGACCTCCAGCTCATCTGATTAACCGATCAGCCCAACGTTTTAACGTTATTTTCACAAAAGTTAAGTAAAATAACATTAACATTAACGTAATTTTACTTTTGCCTCTTGCGAGCTGACACATATTTATCTTATATGTGCGCACCGCAAACGAGGCCTGGAGGTCGATAGCAACTTCAAATTATAAACTAGAGTGGACTCAGGCTCAACTTATTAAGAAACCAAGCCAAGCCAAGCCATCTCATTAATGTTACAAACCCCTTGATTTAATAACAAATGTAAAACAAAACTTGGACTGAATAAAAGATTAAAGACCCAACATGCAATGTAAAACACTATGTTACAAACACCCTTAATATAATAACACTATGTGTAACTAATAAAAGATTAAAGACCCAACATGCAAATGGCTATCTGAGACAAACATTAATTTCTCAATATTTGCACAAAAACAGTGTAATCCCACAAGATGTCACCCAGCCATATCACACCAACAGAGAGATCATACATAAGATGAAACCACCAACAGAACATATGTAAATATCCAAGATCCCTAATAAAACTTATCTAGTAATATCCTAACCTCAAAAAAGGTTAATAATACAGATTAAAGAATAGTAATCGCAAGCAAAATGCCTGCGTGTTCTGTTAAGCCACCCTCACAGCTTTAACGAGATTCCCAATCCTTAATCTTTTTACCTTTAGGTTTTGCAATAGGTGCATTCATACCCGCCATTTTGGTGTTGTATTTTGACCGAAGTGTGTCATTGTATGTCCAACTGTAAAACATTTAAAGCATGTTATAAGGATTTTGTAAAATAGGCATCTAAGTTATTATGGCATGAGTTTTGATTTCTAAATTTCTGCAAATACAATGATATACCTGCATTTAACTACTGAAAATAAATATGCAATCTTGTTGTCATGTTCAATTTAATATTAAACTTTTTTTAGTGTTTTCATAGTAGAATTACTTATTTATGACAATATCATTTTTTCAAGAAACTGATATATTGATTCGGGTACACATAATTCTATTGTGTTTCTTTGTTAAAAACCTTGGTTTTCATACTAAGAGCATGTTAAAGGAATTTTATTTTTAACTAAAAGGAGTTATCAGTAATTCAGTGCCTTTGGTTCATTCATATACTGCTAATTTATTTAATTTTTATATCATATCAATTAAATTTGTTTTGACTTGCAGATAACAGAAGATGAGATAAAGATAAGCAAAACAGATGGCAATATGGCATATCAATTAAAGTTGGTTCATTCATATACTGCTAATCTACCTATAGTAGGATAGCAGTTATAACACGTAGGATAGCAGTCGTAACACGTAGGATAGCAGTCGTAACACGTAGTATATCAGTCGTAACACGAATACATCCGGACTTATCAACTTTTGGTAGTTATAACACGAATACATTAGGATTCATCAACTTTATTCTAGGTGATAACTGATAAGCAGGAAGTCAGGAACAAGTAACAAACTAACACCCATTTATATTTCCAGCAAAAATTGCTTAAACTTAACTAAAGTCTTCTCCTATCGTCTCATCATCATTTTCTCAATTGGAAAATGTTGATTACACAAGTACACATCAGATTACCAGAAAATGATTTCTAGAAGAAAAACATTTGCAATTAACAAGAGCTATCACCAGGCGTTCAAACATAAGCCTGACATAAAACTCAGGAACTGCTGCAACTTACTAAAGGGCACTAAGCTTGCTATTCACAGAACATAAGCATCTACAAAAAGGGCTTCTCCAAAGTGCTATAAAGATTTCATTTAAAAACTCCAAAAGTGGCACAAGTCATGACAAGAAGACTTGCTTAACTGATTTTAATATAATAGTTTGGCTTACTATTTCATTAGTCTGTTTCCCCTAGTAGATGACTTGTCCCAAAATACTTAAACTATAACAATTTTCTTTTCATTCTATTACTAGAACCCATTGCTAAAAGTTAGTGCATTCACCATATAAACATGCAACACAAAAAAATTCAAAAACTCAGATCATCAACATAAAAGTTAAGTATAGAGATAAATAATTGAGTAGGTAAGACAGAATAACAAATGCAAACAGATGCAATGTGTATAAAGATGAGGTACTTACGGATTATTCCAGTCAGTAGTATCTTCATTAACAAGATGAGTCCATTTCGTTCTTCCACTACGACCAAAGTGCTTAACCTGCATGACTTTCGGTAAAATAGACTTGTCCATTTTATCTTCTCCCGTTGGCGCAGAGTAATCACGGCGCAAAATATTATCCAAACCTACAGTTCCAGCCCTATCATCAGGATCATCTTGGAAGAAAGCACCCTTGTGATAATATTTCTGCATAAACCGCCACTTTTGCTTTGCTGCAGGAGCTGGTTTAGGGTTCTTTCTCTCCCATTCTCTCCTCTCTTCTTCAGTCATATTTCTAACTCTCTCAACCTCTTCTCTCTCCTTCACCATTGCATCACGGTCATCTCTATCTCGTTTAATTCTTGCAATCTCCCGAGACTTCCATGCTTCATATTCTTCAGCCTCATTCAACTCATCATCTGTTTCTACATCACCAATATCAGCCTCAGCTTCTATATTCTTTTGGATTTCTATGTCTTTACGTATCTCCTCAACAACTATCTGTTTTGTCTCCACTTTCCTCTCTTGAACCCTTCTCTTCACCAATTCCTCAATAGCGCGTTCTTCTGCTTCAATTTTCTCACGTTCAGCAATTGTATCGCGCTCTGATTTTGGAACAAATACAGGCTTCACCATAACCATACCCATCTGCTCTTCCTCCGAATCAGTTTCGTACTCTGATGATTCCTCTTCTTCCTCTTCTTCCTCCTCCTCTTCTTCTTCAGGTATTAACGCAGCTTCCTCTTGTTCCCTCTGAAGTAATTTTTCCCTAATTCTTCTTCTCCTTTCATCCAATGCATCCTCATCATCTTCCTCAAGTTCTAACCTTTCTTGTCTTCTCTGTTCTTCTTCTTCAGTTGAAATAATCTCTGCTTGTCTAATTCTTCGATGATCCGCCCTAATTTCTTCCTTATTATCTAATCTATTTTCAGCCAAACGACGCAGCCTCGGATCATCTCTTTTCACGATATCAGAACCTTCCCTGCTAGGAAAAGCTTTTTCCAATGCAACTGATCGCGCCATTCGTATATCGCCTTCTTCATCGCCATCATCAGCCCACTCAGGAGCTTTACCAGGCCAATATCTCTTCACTTTCGTTTGCCCAATTTTACCTCTAAGTTTATCCCTAACCGCTATAACAGCATCACTAACACCCGCTGTTACCGACATTGTTACAGAAAATTTTAACCAGCAAATACCCTAGGTTTTTCAGATTTCAGAAAACCTGCAACGGGAATCGAAATTAAAACGTATCTTAAAACCAATAAGATTCAAATCGAATTTGATTAAGTAGCGCAAACCGGGCTTAACGAGCGAATCAATTGATAGAAGCCTAAATTAACAACAACGACTTACGAATTCACGTTTCGATCTCGATCGCCAACGAAAGAAACCCAGTTCCGGTTGTTGCCGTTGAGATCAAATTGTTTTCGGATATCATGAGCTCTCAATATGCGCACACACACGTTTCCAGCCCTAGATGATCCTGTGTGGCTGTGTGCATAGGAATAACGTAGATGCGCACATAGTTTTTACATGTACACCCCCCCTCGCCCCTCGGTACATGATAAATAAACATTTAACCCCTTAAAGAATTCGAACTTGAACTAATTTCAATCGTCTACATCCAAAAATAAACTATACTTTTTGGGTAGTTATATTAAGGAAATTGTTTATTGATACTAACGTGTGTCGAGATGGTACGATTAAAACTCATTTATTAGAGCATGATATACGAGTAAAACATATACACGAAGTTGCAAAATATCAACGATGACGGTACATAGAGATACCGTAATCTAAGAAGCATGGGTGAATTAATTAACCATAATCATGAGATCTGGGCAAGCATTAAATACACCCCATCTAGCATTTAATGAAGAGATGGTGAGCAATTAATGTAGGGAAGGCATGCCACACATCAGTCAAAGTGACTGAAGAAGGAACGAAAGGTCCTTACTCTGAGGATAAAGACCCAGAGTGTATCCAGAAGAACTTGGGGGGAAAAACCAGTAAGAAGGATATAAAGAGGAGGATTAGGAAAGCTCAATTCATTCAATAACTTCTCAACTATCAGAAAGAAAAAGATAAAATAGAAAGAGTGTTCAGCATTAAAGGGATCCGAAAGGTCCTTACGTTGGAAGACCAAAGCTAGTTTTCCCTTGTGGGCTGAACCTGTACTTCCTTAGTCTCTTGTAATGTTCCTGTATGGAACTCCTCTTGTAACTTTGTATTATCCACTACATTTGATATAATGAGAAGTGCTTGTACAATCCCATCCTGTGAATGAGATTATCGCATTTTATGAAAGAGTTTATCATCTAGGCCTTGCTTGTGTTGTCGATAACCAAATCCGCTATTATTTGGTTCATCATTTGGCGTCATCCGTGGGACCTGCTTTCGGTTCACCAGTTGACACACATAATCACATGACATGGCTGATGATAACGCTCGTTCTACACCCTAGAGCCTGGTTACTAAAAGCTCTGGTAAGAACGGATCAACCCCGACTGGGAGCACCCTGGTTTCTCAACTCGAAATGACTGAAGGGTCAGATGAAGATTTTGTACACATCCGACCATGTTTCAAGACCATTAACCAGCGGTCTGCGTCATGGACCAATGGTCCAAACGAGTATTAGCGTTCGGTGCACAAACATGAAAAGTTTATGGGAATATATGTACTCTCAAACGCAGATACGTAGCATATATATGCCCATCTTTGAAGATTCAAGGCAAATATGTTGTATTTTAAGGCCTTCCTAATATCCTTACGAATCATGAAGTCTTTTTTAAGAAGTTTTGGCCCTTCACGAGGCCCTTACAAGGTTTTATCCACTAAACCGATGCATAGATATGTTTGTTATATTCTCAAGCCCAGATGAGAAGTATCTCTTAAATTTTATTCAAAGATCAGAGAAGATTTGTCAATATTTTGAGGTAATCGCGAGGTCCTTACAGGCTACAAAGTCTTTTCTTCAAGAACTCTAACTATTCTCAAGCTCCTTACGCCAGGTTCTAACTACACCAACTTAATATATTTTTTCAGTGGTTTTTGCTTTATCTTATGGTCAATAAATAAAAAATATATATATTAGTTGAACCATCTTGCAATTGAAAGAACTCATAATAAAAAATTATAAAGTGATAGGTCACTATATAAAAATAAAGAAAAGTACGTTAGATAATAAAAAAGAATGTTAGTTAAAAATACTTTAAGCACCATCCTAGGTGCAGAGATTTTTATATATTAAAAAATATATAAATAAATAAAGTCACAAAGCAAAAAGAAAGAAAAGTACTTACATAAGTACGTTTAGGTAAAAAGAAAAAATAAAGAAAAGAAACAAGAAAAAAGAAATAAAACTAAAAAAGTAAAAAGGTACTACTTTAAATACATTTACTGTAGCACTTTATTAAAGTGTACATCAAATCCATGAATACTTTTTACTGTAGCACGTACATTTTTCCTATAGCATGTACTTTTCTACTGTAGCAAATACCCTTTAAATAATCAAATGGGTTGCGAGTTAATATATCAGACATGAATATTTTTGAAGCCTTATGGAATAAAGACATTCCTGAGTTCCTTACGCGTACAGAATATATCCCCCTTACATGAACTGAATGTAGGCACTCACCCTTACGGGGACGGAATATACTCCCTTATTCTTATGAGAAGGGAATGCAGCCCTTACCCTTACGAGGGTAAGGACCTTACTGTCACACCCCGAGCCGGCGGGGTTGGATCGAAGTCCCCGTCGGGCGGAAGGTTCTCGGGGCGCAATATCGTGAGTGATAATCATGATGATCAGATTGTTTACATAGCATCAATGTTAAGAATAACTAAAGCACAATCAAACATTAAAATAGGATTACAAAGTTAAATTACAATATCAATGTTCAGTAATTTAACTCGGTAAACCTAATAAAAGAATCATATGTTTCCTATCTTGTATCTGTACAAGATATCAAAAGTGATTCGCATCCATAGCAAAATATGTGCTTCTCCAAAAGTCTACTAGGTCTGCTAACTGGCATCCTAGTATGCAATCCAAAAGCTAAAGCCTATTCCTGTACGTCACCTGAGAAAGCATGTAAGAAAAACAAGGTCAACACAATGGTTGGTGAGTTCATGTAGTTTTAGTATTTGTAAAATAGCTTTTGCAAACCTTTTAGGTAAAACCTTAACCTCATTAATAACAACTGTATCATCCAACTCGGTATGCTTATATATAGGGCATACCCCTGAGTCGAGCCTACGACCCGCCCAGACGCTGTCCCACCACATACTAAGTTGCATAGGACATTGCTATTAATGATAATTAAGCATTTTACCTACCATTCGATTCATTCTTCATCATTGCTTTAGTTTACTGTTTCAAAGTTTACAAGTCTATAGCATTTGTATGCATTAGTTTCAATATAAATTTAACAAGCATCATGTTTAAAAGTTTATGTTATTGACCCAAAAGCATTCATGTTTCCCCCTAGGTAACGGCCTTAATCTCATTAACACCACCTGTATCATCCAACTCGGTATGCTTATATATAGGGCATACCCCTAAGTCGAGCCTACGACCCGCCCAGACGCCGTCCCACCACATACTAAGTCGCATAGGACATTGCTGTTAATGATAATTAAGCGTCTTACCTACCATCCATTTCATTTATAGCTTTAGCATTGTGTTAAAGTTTATAGCATAAGTGAACATTGAGGAATCACTGTATGGCAAGCACTGAATGGCCATCAGTCTACTCCTCAGTCATGACTATGAAGGTCACCCTATGGTAAGCACTGAGAGGCCAACGTTCTGTTCCTTCAAGTCCTAACTATGTAGAACACCCCATGGCAAGCACTGAGAGGCCAATTTAGTATGTTCTATCATAGTTAATAGCTTTAGCATTCAAGTTTATAGCATTTAAAGTTTAACAACCGGTGAGGCAAGCACTGAGAGGCCAAACCGTTGCTTTTGCATGACAAGTTTATAGCATTCAAAGTTTTAACAACCGGTGAGGCAAACACTGAGAGGCCAAACCGTTGCTTTTGCATGACAAGTTTATAGCATTCAAAGTTTAACAACCGGTGAGGCAAGCACTGAGAGGCCAAACCGTTGCTTTCGCATGAAAAGTTTATAGCATTCAAAGTTTGACAACCGGTGAGGCAAGCACTGAGAGGCCAAACCGTTGCTTTTGCATGAAAAGTTTATAGCATTCAAAGTTTAACAACCGGTGAGGCAAGCACTGAGAGGCCAAACCGTTGCTTTTGCATGAAAAGTTTATAGCATTCAAAGTTTATAGCATTATGAGCGCTTCAAGCATTTCGAGCATTTAAGCATGATAAGCATATAGTATTTGCATTGTAGCATTAGCACGTAGCATTAGCATATAGCATTAGTGTTAAGCCTTAGCATGTAGCATTAGTATTTAGCATTAGCATTTAGTATTAGCATATAGATTTAGTATTCAAGCTTTAGTATCGTGTGTGTGGTTTAAGCATATAGTTTGTAGCGTAAGCATTAAGCGTATAGTTTAAGCATATAGTTTATAGCATAAACATCAAAAGTGTAGTTTAAGAATATAGTTTCTAGCATAAGCATTAAGCATCTAGTTTAGAAATATAGTTTATAGCATAAGTATTAAGCATTTAGTTTAAGAATAAAGTTTATAGCATAATCATTAAGTACTTAATTTAAGCATCAAGTATATTGTTTAAGTTTCTAGTTTGCAACATAAGCATCAATCACCAAGTTTAAGCATCTTGTTTGTAGCATAAGCATTAAGCATAGAGTTTAAGCGTTTTGTCGTAGCATAAGCATCAAGCCTCATTACACGCATCACGTTTAAGTATAAAAGCATTAAATAACATTTCAATAGTTTATAAAATGTTTAACATGCTTCTCAGTCCCGGAGTGAAACAAATAAGTTTGAAAAGGGACAAATGAACTCACCTTGTGTCCTTGGTAGTTGACTATGTATAATAAGAATGCACGCTCTCTTTGTTTGCACTTGATATTATGTTCGCGCTCCTGTATTGATTTCATAGTGTTGTAGTTTGTAAGTATGTGTTGTATTGATTCGTGCGCGTGTAAGTGTTAGTGTTAGTGTTAGCCCTAATTTGGCTAACACTCGTGAGTCTTG
This sequence comes from Mikania micrantha, assembly GCA_009363875.1. Taxonomy (NCBI): domain Eukaryota; kingdom Viridiplantae; phylum Streptophyta; class Magnoliopsida; order Asterales; family Asteraceae; genus Mikania; species Mikania micrantha. The sequence goes on from CM018695.1 coordinate 68,188,966, forward strand.
TTCGTTATCCGGCCCGAAATGTTATCAGGTTGCGTAAAATATTGTTTACTTTTGTTTATTTGTTTATCCAATCCTAACTTTAAGGTTTATCTTGACCTTTATAATTTATAAAATAAAGCTTTGGGTCTTTCTTTAACCGCCTCATCATCTTGTCATCGCCATTGGAATATTTAAAGGAAAATTCTCATATGAGTTTATCGTTTATTGTCAAACCTATCATTTGGTTGTGATTTCTTTAATTTCTTTGAATCCATTGGGCCTGATAACTTGTTGGGTCAATAATAATGTAGTTGGGCTTAATTCACTATAGGATTGGGCTTTTTATGCGTGTGGGCCGAAGGGTTTGGGCCGAGAAGTGATTGGGCCTGTTAATCCTTGTTGGGCCGAAACAAATAGTGGATCGGCTGATTGGAAAATTATAAGCTTTGGGCCAAATTACACTTGGGCTTATAATCTATACGGTCGGCCCAATACTCAACATCTCACATGGGCCGGTGTGTAGGTTGTTGGGCTTAATCGAATATGTCTTGGGCAAATTGTCAGATGCTGTTGCCGATTAGATGTGATAACTTCCGATTCCAGTGAACCTTTCCATAAACTATCTTGGGTTCGGCATAGGGTACTAGGTCCGGTGATTGTCGTGAGGTTCGGCAGAGAGCTGGGCTCCAAGGTTCGCCTAGTTAAGTTGGACATGAAAGGTTCGTGACCCACGTGGTTTCGCTCGTGTGTGCAAGGGTTCGGCTACACCCTAATGGTTCGCCTGAAATGGGAGCAAGGTTCATCCAATAGTCCAGGGTTTCGGCTCTGGCCAGGGATCGTAGGTCTGGCAGGGCATGCATGGTTCGGTTGAGGATTGCCAGACAACCCCATGGTTCGTTTCTCATGAAAGGGTTCGGTTGGAAACGTAGGTTCGTGAGCACATCAGGGTCCGTGGGTTTCGCCGGAGGTTCGTGAGAAGTTAAGGGGTTCGCCGCCGGTGAAGGGTTCGGCCAGAACTCTACAGGTTAGGCCCATGTTAACAACGAAACTTGTTCAGCATCATCAGCTTCACCGAGCCCAGATCGTTGCCACTGGTTTTTCTCCGCTTAGCAATGAATGTCGAGAGTTTCCTATTGGTATGAAAGGCTCGGGATTGGATCTAGGACGGTTTACATGGCTGGGTCAAGCATGATTGACAAAACCCTAATATTTCTCACTTTCTAAGCCCATTACCTCGAAGATGGCTGGTTATTCCCTCCGATAAGCTGTACTTCCTTGTAGATCTCGTTGTTGGCTACGCGTGGACACCAAAATCATGCGATTTCATCAAGAAATGCTCAAGATCTTGAAGTTTAAAGTGATGAAATCTAGTGAGAGAGAGAGTGACGGTTTAGGGTTAGAGAGAGAGGGGTGAATGCATTAAATGAGGAAAAATGGCCTCATTTGGTGTTTAAATACCCCGGGGGTATTCGGGCTCGTTTCGGTTGTTCGGTTCGTAATTTCGTCGCGTATTTGGATTGTTACGCGTATTTTTCGTATTTAGAATAGAAAGAATTATTTTAGGATGTTTAGATTACAATTATTATTAGAAATTATTTTAAATGTCGTTGCGTTTATTTATTTTTCGAATCATAATATTTTACGCGTTTTATTATTTAAATTAAATAGTTTAGTTTAGTTTATTTATGATGAGTTTCAAAATTGTAAAACAGGAAATATTTTATTTCCTTAAAATTATTATCGATCGTATCGTTATTCGTTTTCGTTTCGTCAGATCGCGTCGCCATCGCGCGTATTCGTTCGAATCGTCATTCCAGCGAACACGACGATGGTTTGGCTTTCTGATTCTTGTTTTCTACTGTTAAGTCATTATTTCAGAACGTTAAACTATCAGAACCATTCGTACAGATCGTCACCTATACGAATAATTCGTCTGTTTAGCATTCCATAATAATAACCGTTAAGGTTTTGTCTTGTTTAACCTCACATACGTTTACACAAAATAGTATCACATCAATTATTCATGTTTCAACAATGTGTCGTCTGACATGTTTCTGACTGTTAAACCCTAAGGTTTAAGTCAGATTCAGACAATCGTTTAATAGTTTCATGTTAATCAGAAATGTATCAATAGCATAACCTAGTTTCCCGTAATGTGTATCTGAGTTACTGTTGTCACACCCCCCAATTTTCAACCAACGGAATCATACCGTTTGGGAACGTGACAAACCAGGATCTCAGATCATTAGACATAACGAAGACCTCTATATGAATTTCAAAACATACTTTGGTCTAAAATTGTAACATCAAAGTTTTCAAAGTTTGCGGAAGCGTTTTAAAACCATAACAAACATAACAGTTGTAAAATGTAAATTACAATGCAAAGTTTTAAATTGTTCAAATACAAATAACTATAATGTAAAGACATGCATGCGACTCAATCTCCTAGTCCATGCCTGCTTTCTTGTGCACCTTAGCGTCCTGAGAAAACATGTAAATCAAGTCAACACAAAGATTGGTGCATTACACAGGTTTTAACATTCACAATTGTTTGAAACAACAGTTTGAATATAAGTTTGCAGATAACATAATCACATGTTGCATAGTCATGATAGCTAGTCATATATACTATTTACATAAGTGGTCGACACCGAAGCTGACTAGTGCATGCTATCGCATGTTTTGCCTTGCCACTATTGTCTAGCACAAACAATAGTAAATGAGTGTTTGGTCAGTCAAACACCAGCGTAGATCCCATCTACCAAGTGAGGTTTGTCAAACCTAATAGATCTATTTCCAACTACCATGCTTTGCGCTACGGCAAACTAAACGGTTCGAAGTGTAAGGACTTTTAAATGCTATGTTGTCACATAATGTAAACAGCTAACTCATGCAAGTGATATGTATCTAAAAGTGTTTGTTGCACATGTTTTCTCCCCCAAAACAGTTTAAAATAAGAAAGGGGCCGTGTACGCACCTTTGATTGTTGCAGAATGATCAAACACTCGTGAACTCGCGTAGATAATCCTCAACGAAGAATCTGTGTTTTAAACAATACGTTGTGTTATTCGAGATGTCTTTTTGTGCTTGAAATCACATACGTGTCAACACACGTATGCTAGAGTGTTAGAAATGTGCATACGTAAATACGTGTGACTTTGAAATCGTTTAAATAAAATCATATATGATTTTATTTAAATAAACGTAATTGTACGCGATTACGTTTTCGTTCTAAAATATGAATTTTATTATTCAAATGTTTTCGGGATTCCGTTACGGTTCCAACGCAATTTGAACGAGTTAAATCGGAGTTGAAACGAAGGAGTTATGGCCTAAAAATCAAAAATGGTTTGAAATCACAAAAACTGGCAGCCCTCGGGTTCGAACCCGGGACCTCCCCCACGCACACACATGCTCGGACTAGTTGGTCTATCCTAGTTTTTGTTAACAGATTTCATTCTAAATTGTTTTATCCCTTAACAGTCGGGTTCCCCTTTATTTTATACTTAGCCGAACCAAATTGACTTCTATTAGCCCACAATTCGATCCCTAACGAACCCGAAACCATAGGGCAATGGTTCTACAGGTCCAACCGAGCTTAAAGATGGTTTCAATTTGTCAAATGATTTGATTAAACACCTTGATTGAGTCCTAATCAAAGTCGAGTTCGAACACCCCAAATCCCCACTTCAATTGAATTGAATTAGACTCTGTCAATCCCCAAATTCAAAGGGTTTTCATACTTATGTTAAACCGAAACTATCTGCAAGATTTAATCTGACTATCAAGTTCTATCAACTCGAAATCCCCAATTCATTTTTAACTTAAGAACCCTAAACCCAATCTCATGCAATTCGATATTGATTGTTACAATTAACATAGGGTTTATGTTAGTCGACCACTTCTGAAATTGTGGATACCATTAAATTTGATTCTCAAACTCATTTTCATGAAAATCCCCAAAACGTTTTCTCATTAGGAACCCTAGAATTGAAATGATACAATTCGATGTTAAGAACTGAAATTAGAATATGGTTATCAATGTACAGAGCATTTCGAAACTCTCTGCATCATTTGATTTGGTTTTTAATCACATTTGAGTAAAAACCCCCAAAATCGATTTCGTGATGAACCCTAATTATCGAGATCTTACAATTCGATATTAGAACTCCGAATTAGCATGGGGATTATCTTAGTCGTACCTTTTAGGTGCTATAGGAATGATCACTTACCTGTTTTGATGTCGGATTTATGTGGTTCACTTGTAAGCCCTAGTTTCGGCCACTTCAAGATTGAATCCTTCTCTTAGCGTCTTCTTAGTTCAATTGATTGTATGAGAAACCTTCTAACAGTGCCGATGGAAGTTTAGGGATGTGTAATTGTGTGCATTTCGTTCGATTTCTAAGAATTTGATGTTAGCTAGTATTGGTTACGACTTTTACACTACCAATTGAGTTTAATTCGACAATAAAGTGCTCCCATAATGTATGACAGTTACTACTAATCATATTACTGATGATTATTGAGGTTTAATTCGACTGTAACCTCTTGAAATCATGAAATTTCGGTTTAATAATCATAAAAATCCGAATTTTGACTCTCTAAAGTCAAAATTGGACTTTTAAATCAATTACAAGTCTAAACATTGTAATTAAAGTGTATTGGGACTGATTTCTATTAATTCTAATCCCATAGGTTTGATTTTGCTCAATTACATAACATTTCGGTTTATTCTAAAGTTAACGGAGTTAATCCGAATTGCCGAATTGTCACAAATTGGGCCACTTAGAACATTGTTGGGCTAGATTAATCCTTTTGGGCCTCATAAATACAATTGGGCCTACCTTGGGCCTCATATTTACAATTGGGCCTACTTCTATTCAATTGGGCCTCATAAGATACAATTGGGCCTACTTCTATTCAATTGGGCCTCATAAGATACAATTGGGCCTACTTCTATTCAATTGGGTCTCATAAGATACAATTGGGCCTACGAGGGTTAACGAGGTTAATTCGAAAATACCGGATTGTCACATCATCCCCTTGTTGAAAGAATTTTCGTCCCGAAAATTAGTAAATGTTAGGAGTAGTTAGGAAACTACTTACGAGTTTAAATCGTACGTTTTAGTGTGGTTTGATCATTCCGTGTGCTTGTGTGTACTCACACACAAAATCTAATGTTTGCAACATCACAACTAAGTGTGATCGTTCAAAGTGACTGTTTGCGTGTACACTAGTTAGTTCACCTAACTGTGACTGTTTGTGTTTGATCATACTGTGCTGTGTAACCTCACACATAGTGAGTGTCTGTAACTGTTCGTACTATGCAACCTCGCACATAGTAAAATGTGTGTAACTAATCATGCATGTACTACCATAACATGTAACATATGAAATGTAGCATATAAAATGTATAAAATGTAATGTAGCACAGATGTTTGTAACAAAACCAATTGAATAAAGTGTTTGTGCTTACAGTTTGAAATTTGTAGTGTTGATGTGTGAAGCATCACGTCATCCCCTTGTTGAAGGAAATTTCGTCTCGAAATTTAACGTGCGTTCTCAGTATTTGTTGCTGTTGTTTTGAACACATGGGGATACTTCTTCATCATTTGGTCTTCCCGTTCCCATGTGAATTCAGGACCACGTCCTGAATTCCACCGAACTTTGACTATCGGAATCTTGCTTTGTTTGAGCTGTTTGACCTTTCGGTCCATGATTTCAGCTGGTTCTTCAATGAATCGTAACTGTTCGTCTACTTGTATTTCTTCCAGAGGTACAATCAATGTCTCATCAGAAAGACATTTCTTTAAGTTCGATACGTGAAAGACATCATGAACTCCACTGGGTTCATCCGGTAATTTGAGTTGATACGCAACCGGACCAATCCTTTTCAAGATCTCAAAAGGTCCTACGTAACGTGGACTAAGCTTTCCGCGCTTGCCGAATCGTATCACACCTTTCCAAGGTGATACCTTTAGAAGAACTCGGTCTCCTACTTGAAATTCCAATGGTTTACGACGCTTGTCAGCATAACTCTTTTGTCAATCCCGGGCCGCTGCCATACGGTTCCGGATTTGAACTATCTTCTCTGTCGTTTCGTGTACTAATTCAGGACCTGTTATTTGACTGTCACCAATTTCAGCCCAGCAAACTGGTGAACGACATTTCCGACCATACAAAGCTTCAAACGGTGCTGCCTGAATACTTGTATGATAACTATTGTTGTAAGAGAATTCCACTAACGGTAAATGGTTTTCCCAACTATCACCAAAATCAATTACACAAGCTCGTAACATATCCTCAAGCGTTTGAATCGTACGTTCACTTTGACCGTCGGTCTGTGGATGATAGGCGGTACTCATGTCTAAACGAGTTCCCAATGACTTATGAAGTGATTTCCAAAAGTTGGAAGTAAATCGGGCATCCCGATCTGATATGATAGAGATTGGCACGCCATGCCGTGCTACCACTTCCTTGATGTAAATGCGCGTCAGTTTCTCCATCTTGTCGGTTTCCTTAATTTCTAAGAAGTGTGCAGATTTCGTTAATCGATCGACAATTACCCATATCGTATCACAACCACTCGGTGTACGGGGTAATTTAGTAATGAAGTCCATTGAAATCTGTTCCCATTTCCACATTGGTATTTCTGGTTGTTGCAGCAAACCAGATGGTTTCTGATATTCAACTTTGACTTTAGAACAAGTCAAACATTTGCTAACATATCTAGCAATATCAGCTTTCATATGAGGCCACCAATACAGTGCCTTTAAGTCATGATACATCTTCTCTGATCCCGGATGGACTGAATATCTGGACTTGTGCGCTTCATCCATCCAAGTTCCCTCAAACCTCCATACAAAGGTATCCACAGTCGATTAATGAAATAACGAATTCCATCAGGTTTAACATCCAATTGTTCTTCCATTCCTCGTAAAGATTCCTGTACCAAGTTTTCCTTTTTCAAAGCCTCGATCTGAGCACTGCGTACCTTGTCAGGTAAATCAGTATGTATCGTCATCATAAGCGCACGAACCCGTCTTGTTGAAGTATCTTTTCTGCTTAAAGCATCAGCTACCACATTAGCTTTTCCCGGGTGATACTTAATCGCGCATTCGTAGTCGTTCAACAACTCGACCCATCGTCGTTGCCTCATGTTAAGTTCCTTCTGATCAAAAATATGTTGCAAACTCTTATGATCAGTGTAAATGGTACACTTGGTTCCATACAGGTAATGCCTCCAAATTTTCAAAGCAAAAACCACTGCTCCTAACTCCAAGTCATGAGTAGTGTAATTCTTTTCGTGTGGTCGTAGCTGCCTTGAAGCATAAGCAATCACTTTATCATGTTGCATCAACACACATCCCAAAACCTGTGCAGATGCATCACAATACACCACAAAGTCTTCCGTCCCTTCCAGTAAGGACAGAATCGGTGCACTGCAGAGTTTCTGTTTCAATAACTGGAATGCAGCTTCCTGTTTATCCGTCCAGTTATACTTCGTTCCCTTGTGCGTAAGGGCTGTAAGTGGTTGAGCGATCTTTGAGAATCCATCAATGAATCGTCGGTAATAACCCGCCAACCCAAGGAATTGTCGTACCTCGGTAGGGGTCTTTGGTGCTTCCCAATTCTTAATCGCTTCAATCTTTGCTGGATCAACATGTATGCCCTTTTCATTGACTATATGACCCAAGAATTGTACTTCTCGTATCCAGAAATCACATTTCGAGAACTTAGCGTACAATTGTTCTTGTTTCAGTAATTCCAACAGCAAGCGAAGATGTTCAGCATGCTCATCCTCAGTCTGAGAATAGATGAGAATGTCATCAATGAAAACAATGACAAACTTATCGAGATAAGGTTTACAAACACGATTCATGAGATCCATGAATACAGCTGGAGCGTTTGTCAACCCAAATGGCATGACCAAGAACTCATAATGGCCATAGCGCGTCCTGAATGCTGTCTTCGGAATATCTTCCTCTTGGACTCTTAGTTGATGATAACCCGATCTGAGATCAATCTTCGAGTAGTAATTCGAACCTTGTAATTGATCGAACAGATCGTCAATTCTAGGTAACGGATACTGGTTTTTGATGGTAACCTTGTTAAGTTCCCGGTAATCGATACACATACGGAAAGTCCCGTCCTTCTTCTTAACAAACAAAACTGGAGCTCCCCACGGTGAAAAACTAGGTCGTATGAAACCCTTATCCAACAACTCTTGCAATTGTGTAGATAATTCTTGCATCTCAGACGGTGCAAGTCGATAAGGCGCCCTTGCTATCGGTGCTGCATCTGGTGTAAGGTCGATTCGGAATTCCACCTGTCTGATAGGCGGTAATCCCGGTAAATCTTCTGGAAATACTTCCGGAAATTCACATACTACTGGAATGTCTTCAATCTTCTTCTCAGCTACCTGCTTTTCAGTTATCAGTGCTATAACTGTCGTATGACCTTTACGCAGACATTTATGAGCTTTCATACAAGATATGAGACGCAGTGCGTACTGCTCTTCTCACCTTGTACATACAATGTCTCTCCATGCGGAAGAGGTATACGAACGATCTTTTCATGGCATACTATTTCAGCCTGGTGTTTGGACAACCAGTCCATGCCAATGACTACATCAAAACTACCTAAAGTGATAGGCATAAGATCAATTTCCAATGTCTGACCCATCAAATCAAGTATACATCCCTTAAGGATTTGTTCACTTACAATTAACTTACCATCAGCTAATTCTACAGTGTATGGACTATCTAAGGCAGTGGGACTAACATTTAGCAACTTAGCAAGTGAACTAGATACAAAACTCCGATCGGCACCAGTGTCAAATAACATAGAGGCATAGTGATTATTTAAGAGAAACGTACCCGTAACAATGTTGGGATCCTCCCGTGCTTGACGTCCTCCAATCACAAACGCCCTGCCCCTAGCACCATTATTGTTGTTATTGTTGTTGTTATTGTTGTTGTTATTGGTGCCGTTGCCGTTGCCGTTACCATTGGCATTGTTATCCCCGCCTTTCTTGAGTTGTGGGCAATCCTTTTTAAAGTGCCCCATCTTACCACACTCAAAACAACCCTTCTGTGCGTTGTTCTGGTTGTTATTCTGATTGTTGTGATTGTTTTGCAGCTCTCCGCGACAATCCTTAGCTGCATGCCCAACCTTACCACACCGTTGACACTTAACTTTATCACACTGATTTCCCGCATGATGAAATCCACACCTATTGCACTTTGGATGTTTACCAATATAACCCCCTGATGATGATGATTGTTGACCACTATTCGAATTGTGATAAGACTTGTTTGAGTCTTGTTTCCGGTTCTGCTGAAACGACTGTTGGTTGTAACTCTTGGAGTTGTTACCTTCCCATTTCCTCTTGTGGTCTCCCACCTTAGTAGCCGATGTTAGTTTAGGCAGAGTTCCCTGTAACACTGCCTGGTCAGTCAATTGGTGCGCCAGCCGAACAGCTTGTTGAATTGTTGTGGGATTTGCAGAAGTAACCAAACCCTAGATCTGAGGCACCAATCCCCCAATGTACCTCTCTATCCACTTACTGGCTGGAGTAGCCATATGAGGTAAAAGTCTGGCCAGTTCGTGTGATCGAGTCGTGTACTCCTCGATGTTTGACCCCTCCATCTTGAGATGCCAATACTCCTCCTCTAATTTCTGCATCTCACTGCGAGGACAGTACTCCTCCTGCAGTAAAGTCTTAAAACCATTCCAGGTTAAGGCATTGGCCTCACCCAATCCCAAAGTTTGGACATTCGAGTTCCACCAAGTCAATGCTGGACCCTCCAACGTTTCAGTGGCATACTTTACCTTATTCTCCTCAGGGCAGTTGCACATTTCAAACACTGATTCAGCCTTCTCAATCCATTGAAGGAGTCCAATGGCCCCCTCCGATCCTTTGAACTTATGTGGTTTACAGTCCAAGAACATATTGAATGCGCACACCGGTGGATTCACCAATCCCCCTGCTGGACCCTGTGGCCCTGTAGTGTGTGTCTGAACGTAGTTCGCGATTGCCTCCGCGACCCTGTTATTAATCAGCTCATTGAGCTCAGCAACTGTCATCTGTACGTTCCCCTCGGCCATTATCTTCCTAATTAAAAGAAACGTTAGAGTGTTATCAAAGTCCAATGTGACATGTGTAAACAATACAACAAACAACAATCATGTAATGTAGAAATCAACACAACTGTTGTCAGTAAATAATAGCTTTCAATAGATAATAATCTGATTTGAGTACAATACTTTTAAAATCAAAGCATAAGTCTTTCAAACTTCTAATGTAGGGACACAACCCGCCCCTAATAAGTTTAAACAAAATAAAAAAAATCAATCATCCTCAATAGTGGATTCAGGATCAGAATCAACAGCTGGTGCTGGTTCCTCCCCTTCCTCCTCTTCATCCTCTTCTTCATTCTCTTCTTCATATTCCGAGACCACCAATTCTTCCAAGGCTTCAAGTCTGCCTTCCAGAATCTCAGCTCGGTTCTCAGAAGCTTGAAGACGATCAGTCAAATGGATGATCTCATCTCGCATCGCATTAACCAGGTGAGCAAGGTTATCTTGTCTTTCGTTAGCATCTCAGAGTTCCCGCACATTGTATTCAATCCTGTCATTTGCCCAGTATAAATCCTCACGTAGCTTGGCAATCTCCTCAGAATCAGTCCGTTGCCTCTTAGGCTCAGGAACATCCAATGCAGGTGGTGGATGAGTAGAAGGTCCCTCAGCAGGAATCTCCTGAGTATCCTCAGTTGGTTCCTCATCCGGGTCCTCATCCGGGTCCTCATCCGGATCCTCCTCCGGATCCTCCTCAGGGTCTGAGTCATCTCTCTCAGATGGTGGAGGAGATGGGATAGGTGGTGCTGGTGATGATGGTGGTGCTGGAACTACTGGCTCCTCATCCTCCGAATCATCAATGTATATGTATGATGAAGATGCCATGCCTGTTACATAATACCGTATGTAAGTGCAGTGCCATGGAATGTGTAAGAAACTCTATTACATAATGCCATATGTAATTTCTAAGTGATATGTGTAAGTATGCGTGTCTAATGTCTAACAGTTATAGTCTAAGTCTACAAATGCAAACCTAGTTCGCTATAACCAATGGCTCTGATACCAATCTGTCACACCCCCCAATTTTCAACCAACGGAATCATACCGTTTGGGAACGTGACAAACCAGGATCTCAGATCATTAGACATAACGAAGACCTCTATATGAATTTCAAAACATACTTTGGTCTAAAATTGTAACATCAAAGTTTTCAAAGTTTGCGGAAGCGTTTTAAAACCATAACAAACATAACAGTTGTAAAATGTAAATTACAATGCAAAGTTTTAAATTGTTCAAATACAAATAACTATAATGTAAAGACATGCATGCGACTCAATCTCCTAGTCCATGCCTGCTTTCTTGTGCACCTTAGCGTCCTGAGAAAACATGTAAATCAAGTCAACACAAAGGTTGGTGCATTACACAGGTTTTAACATTCACAATTGTTTGAAACAACAGTTTGAATATAAGTTTGCAGATAACATAATCACATGTTGCATAGTCATGATAGCTAGTCATATATACTATTTACATAAGTGGTCGACACCGAAGCTGACTAGTGCATGCTATCGCATGTTTTGCCTTGCCACTATTGTCTAGCACAAACAATAGTAAATGAGTGTTTGGTCAGTAAAACACCAGCGTAGATCCCATCTACCAAGTGAGGTTTGTCAAACCTAATAGATCTATTTCCAACTACCATCCTTTGCGCTACGGCAAACTAAACGGTTCGAAGTGTAAGGACTTTTAAATGCTATGTTGTCACATAATGTAAACAGCTAACTCATGCAAGTGATATGTATCTAAAAATGTTTGTTGCACATGTTTTCTCCCCCAAAACAGTTTAAAATAAGAAAGGGGCCGTGTACGCACCTTTGATTGTTGCAGAATGATCAAACACTCTTAAACTCGCGTAGATAATCCTCTACGAAGAATCTGTGTTTTAAACAATACGTTGTGTTATTCGAGATATCTTTTTGTGCTTGAAATCACATACGTGTCAACACACGTATGCTAGAGTGTTAGAAATGTGCATACGTAAATACGTGTGACTTTGAAATCGTTTAAATAAAATCATATATGATTTTATTTAAATAAACGTAATTGTACGCGATTACGTTTTCGTTCTAAAATATGAATTTTATTATTCAAATGTGTTCGGGATTCCGTTACGGTTCCAACGCAATTTGAACGAGTTAAATCGGAGTTGAAACGAAGGAGTTATGGCCTAAAAATCAAAAATGGTTTGAAATCACAAAAACTGGCAGCCCTCGGGTTCGAACCCGGGACCTCCCCCACGCACACACATGCTCGGACCAGTTGGTCTATCCTAGTTTTTGTTAACAGATTTCATTCTAAATTGTTTTATCCCTTAACAGTCGGGTTCCCCTTTATTTTATACTTAGCCGAACCAAATTGACTTCTATTAGCCTACAATTCGATCCCTAACGAACCCGAAACCATAGGGCTATGGTTCTACAGGTCCAACCGAGCTTAAAGATGGTTTCAATTCGTCAAATGATTTGATTAAACACCTCGATTGAGTCCTAATCAAAGTCGAGTTCGAACACCCCAAATCCCCACTTCAATTGAATTGAATTAGACTCTGTCAATCCCCAAATTCAAAGGGCTTTTCATACTTATGTTAAACCGAAACTATCTGCAAGATTTAATCTGACTATCAAGTTCTATCAACTCGAAATCCCCAATTCATTTTTAACTTAAGAACCCTAAACCCAATCTCATGAAATTCGATATTGATTGTTACAATTAACATAGGGTTTATGTTAGTCGACCTCTTCTGAAATTGTGGATACCATTAAATTTGATTCTCAAACTCATTTTCATGAAAATCCCCAAAAAGTTTTCTCATTAGGAACCCTAGAATTGAAATGATACAATTCGATGTTAAGAACTGAAATTAGAATATGGTTATCAATGTACAGAGCATTTCGAAACTCTCTGCATCATTTGATTTGGTTTTTAATCACATTTGAGTAAAAACCCCCAAAATCGATTTCGTGATGAACCCTAATTATCGAGATCTTACAATTCGATATTAGAACTCCGAATTAGCATGGGGATTATCTTAGTCGGACCTTTTAGGTGCTATAGGAATGATCACTTACCTGTTTTGATGTCGGATTTATGTGGTTCACTTGTAAGCCCTAGTTTCGGCCACTTCAAGATTGAATCCTTCTCTTAGCGGCTTCTTAGTTCAATTGATTGTATGAGAAACCTTCTAACAGTGCCGATGGAAGTTTAGGGATGTGTAATTGTGTGCATTTCGTTCGATTTCTAAGAATTTGATGTTAGCTAGTATCGGTTACGACTTTTACACTACCAATTGAGTTTAATTCGACAATAAAGTGCTCCCATAATGTATGACAGTTACTACTAATCATATTACTGATGATTATTGAGGTTTAATTCGACTGTAACCTCTTGAAATCATGAAATTTCGGTTTAATGATCATAAAAATCCGAATTTTGACTCTCTAAAGTCAAAATTGGACTTTTAAATCAATTACAAGTCTAAACTTTGTAATTAAAGTGTATTGGGACTGATTTCTATTAATTCTAATCCCATAGGTTTGATTTTGCTCAATTACATAACATTTCGGTTTATTCTAAAGTTAACGGAGTTAATCCGAATTGCCGAATTGTCACAAATTGGGCCACTTAGAACATTGTTGGGCTAGATTAATCCTTTTGGGCCTCATAAATACAATTGGGCCTACCTTGGGCCTCATATTTACAATTGGGCCTACCTTGGGCCTCATTGGGCCTACCTTGGGCCTCATATTTACAATTGGGCCTACTTCTATTCAATTGGGCCTCATAAGATACAATTGGGCCTACTTCTATTCAATTGGGCCTCATAAGATACAATTGGGCCTACTTCTATCCAATTGGGCCTCATAAGATACAATTGGGCCTACGAGGGTTAACGAGGTTAATTCGAAAATACCGGATTGTCACAACTGTACAAGTTACTGTACAGTTTACTGTTCCGGTAACGATTCCGGCACAGATGTTACATTTACGCCAACAATTATGAGCATGTTCAAGTCTCTTATCCTTATGAGGACTAAAGAGTCTATCGATTATGATTCTGCTCAAGTCCCTTGCCCATAGAAGGACTTATGACTCTAGTTTTAGTAGTTATGATTCTGCTCAAGTTATCTACCTCTCACTAGGATTAAAAATCGCTTTCAAAAGCTTTGATTATGCTCAAGTTCCTTGCCCTCTACGTGGGTTGTGATATCTAAGGTGTAAACGTATACACATCAAGTAACAAAAAAACAAAAGAAAAGAAGAGACACTTACACCAATTCACCAAGGAAGGTGATATCTTACGAATCATATATACCAAATTAATAAAAAAAAGTGGGCTGGAAACAATACAAGCAATATGTAATGATAAGCTTTTATGGATCTTACTCATGCTGATATTCATATGTAAATATCTAAGTCATGATAATTTTTCTCATAAATATTACACTCTGAAAAATAGTAACACCTATTTTTTATAATGGCTGCAAGATCATGGCTCAAATAAACAACCTTATTCTTTTTCTCTGCCTACAAAACAACGGAAGAAGGCAGGGCCGATCTCGTTATCATACTCAAAAGATTTATATAAATATATTTTAAGCTAAATGCTACAACTACTACTTTGGAATTAAAAAAAAAGAAGAGTATTTGACAATAATATGTTGTCATGTTAACTCTATTTAAAGATTTATTCCATGTTTCAAATGAATATTTGTGTTCAAAATATGGACAAAACAAAACATACTCTAATACGAAAGAGCATACATAAATATATACACCATTGATCAATTTAGTTTGATGTTATAAGTTCAATGCTTCCTAAATTGACAATCATGGCATGTCGCATCAACACCGGCTATAAACCCCTACATACGAATACATGAATCCTTATATATGAGTGCAGTATTCTTCTGAGAAGCTAAAAAACATAAGACTTTCTAAAGAAGAAAGCAAGGTCTCATGTTGGCACTTTAAAAAGCCATATGGAAAGTTAAAAACTTAAAGACTTTCTATAAAAAGAAAGCAACACCCAAAAATAGGGTGAAAGGGTGCAACGCCTTGTAAAGGCCACCCAATAACACCAACATAAGGAAAATCCATTGGTGAAATTTCAAACATCCAAAAATAGGGTGAAAACGGTGGAAAGCCTTGTAAGGACCACCCAATAACACAACAGTCTCAATAAAAATACAACTGAATGCATTTCAAAACAGGGAAAAAACAATCTCACCAACGCTCGTGTAACACCCCGACCGACGGCGGAATCATCGGGATGCCACGAGGGATGTGTAGATTGTTCAAAAGCTCGTGGGCATCTAAATCAAATCATCATATATCATTTAATCAACCAAAATAATTACACAAAAATCATGTTCATCATGAATCAATTACATCAAATACACAAAAGATTTAGTTAAACTAACTAAACTCTAATCGCCAGAAATTTAGTTAATTAACTAAGTCCAAGAATCCTATATGATGATGATGTCCAAAATAGAAGAGATCATCCTCTTCATCCTACTTGTCTCCATCACCTGAAACATGTAAGAAAATCAAGTGTCAACTACAAAAGTAGTTGGTGAGTAATCATAAGTTTTTATACTCAAAAATGTTTTAGAAAAATGAGTTTAAAAGTTGGTGTTTTAAAATAGTTTAATAAAATGCTTTGTTTAAAACGAGTGTAAGACTTATGATTTCCTTGAGAAAATCCATATGAATACCTGTATGAGATAATCCAACACACATCCATCCATTCAACAACCAAACACATACACAATCACATAATCACATAATCAATCAGTTATAATCAATCTCAAATAATCATAATCAAACATAGATAATCAATCCACAAACAAATCAACCAATCACATCATTTATATTCTCCAATAATGTTCGTGACTATACATGATCATTATGTAATTAACATAAGTTAAATACATGATTCATGGAGTGGTCGCTAACCACGTGACAATACATGAAGCCAAAGCAAATAACCGAAGTCAAAGGCAATGCTTCACAGATGTGGAAACCATCCACGTGACAATACACGATGTCAAAGCAATTAACCGAAGTTAAGAGCGATGATTCTCGGGATTTGTGACAATACTTGTAATCTTTGTTATTGACCTAGGTCAATAACAATGTTTACATGGATATAAAATAATAAGAGATAATCCCATAATAATGATAATTTCAAATGTGAATATCATATTGATAAACAGGTATTAACCTTGTGTTATCAAAATAATATTTAATTTGGTATACATGTTTCACCTCCGGGTTTTAAAACTAAAACAGTTTAAAGAAAAGGAGGTTATGAGAACTCACCTGAAGTCCTTAGATTTTGTTCTCGTATTATGCGCGCTCGCGTATATATATATCTCAAATCTACTCAAGGATCTGTAAATTTAAGAGGTGATTGTGCTTATAAGCATTTGTGTTTGATTAGAATTGAATGTCCATTGCTATTTACTTTAAACCATAGGTACTTTATTAACTTAGTTTCATTTGTATCTAAGTTAAGTAGTGACATCTAAAGTTTATACATATTTCACCTACATTTGTGTTTTGAACTTGTTGGCTTCAATCGCTCATTATATGAAGGCCTTATATTTACAATTTGAAAGTTCACACTCATAAAGATATCATCTTTATATTTTAAGCCCACTTTCAAACCCATGCATGCAATATTAAGTCTCTTAACCACCTTTATCAAGTTATCAAGATCAACTTTATGGTTTTAAATGACTACACTTAAGTTATTTTACTAAACATTTCAATTAAAACATCTCATAATTTAAGGGTAATATTATTAAGGAAAGGTGGTAACTTAACTCCTCCCATGCATGCATGTTTATATATACACTTATATGTTTATAATTCATGTAATTTACTTACCCTTAATCTCCCAATTAATTGGAAACTAGTTCGTATTCCTCATGGGCAGCGAACCTTCTAACATGTTTAACATAGGTTCGGCCAACAAGGTATAGGGTTCGGCCAACAGGTTTTTCTCTAAGGGTTCGCTGCACAAGAGAGTTCTAAGCAGCCCTAGGGTTCGGTTCACAAGGCTCGGCTGCATAGGGATAGGGTTCGCGATTCAGTACCTGCACAACTAGGGTTCGCAGCCAACAATAAGGTTCGACACTTAAAGGGTTCGTAGCTTTAACCACCTAAGGCTCGACCAACACCAGCTTATAGGTTCGTTCCCATCATGCATGGTTCGCTAGGGCTCGTGAGGTGCCGAGGGTTCGTGGCTCAGGAAGACTCGCCAGCAGGGTTCGGCCACCCTTCAGGGTTCGGCCACCCTTCAGCCTTGCCAAGAAGGTTCGCCCATCCATAACAGTCTCGCTGCCAATTAGCAAGGCTCGTGACCATGTGATGGTTCGGCTAGCTGGAAAGGATTCGGCCCAGGGTTCGTCGAGGATAGGGTTCGGCACTTGAGAGCTGTAACAGGTTCGTCGACCTGTGCCCTCTACCCACGACCGAACCAGTTCAACACCTTCATCATCATCGGATTTTCTGCAACTTCGCAAATATACACAGCTCCTACACGTTGCTACCAACTAGTTTACAAGTTATGATAACACTAATCTCGATTATAAGTTGTTAATCATGTTTTCATCTTGTTTCTAGCAAAACCGGAAAAAAATGCTTAGAATTACCTCTATTTGCTGCTCCAAAGTGAGATTTCTTTGCACCTTCTTGTTCTCCTCGCTTAGATGGACGATTTGGGACTTGAATCACCAAAAATGGTTGAGAATTGATCAAGTTATTGTAGAGAGAAGATTTGTAGAGAGAGAGAGACGAATTTGGTGAACTAGAGAGAGAAAGGTGTGTTGGTGAATGAGGAAGAAGAAGACTTTCTTCTTCCTTATATCGCGTACCAACCCCGTGTGTTCGGTCTCGTTTTTATCGCGATCAAATACAACAAAAGGCTCGGTTTTTTTTTATCGTAAAATATATTTAAACCTTAAAACATTAAGATAATAAATTTTCCTCTTCATTAAAATGATTTTATTTAAATATTATTGTTTCTTAAAACGATTTTCGTTTAATTATCATTAAGTCACTTATTTAATAATTTAAATTATTCTATTTTAATTTAAGTTGTGATTCCTAATAAATATTTTTAGTTTTCTTTAATTATTAAATTAATATCGTTTGATATTACTTAATTATCTCGTCGAAACGCGTTACTCGCGTATGTATTCGTAAAGATCGTCACCTTTGCGAATCCGACGCTCGTATCGTATTTCGATTTGATTTATTATTTATGGAATGTCGTTTCAGTATATTATTCTTAATAATTATATTCGTGTGAATCGTCACTCACGCGGATACATTATTAAGTTAATATTTCTGAATCAACATTCGCGTTTAAGAATGTTCGAACCTCACTTCGCGTAATTAATACCCATTATTTATTAACTTTAATATTATCATTCCCAAACCAAGACCCACTAAACTAAGTCACTGACACATCCATGATAGACCGAAATATGCATATGTATAGGGCATATGCAGAGGTAGATCGCAACCTCCCCTACACCGTCCCACCGCTATTTCGATAAACCATGACCATGTGTCCTTAACTACGTTTAGCAACCAGACTATAACAAACTCCCAGTTCCATCCCAAATCCATTCTCATTCCAAACCAATAATTCATAATCATCAGTAATAGCACTGCGATAAACTCTCTGGTTCTGTTTAGTTGGGTTACAACTAAACTTCCCATGGTTTACGCGTATCATATATTATAACATGCATACCAGAAATAGAGATGATATCAATAATGACAATCAATAATTCATAATCATTAATAAATAATAAATCTCCGGTCGTAACAGTACAATCGTACGGATGTACGGATGTACGGACAACCGGAAGTACAGTGATGTTACAGTCTCCCCTAGTTAAAGGAATTCCGTCCCGAAATTCAACTTGGAGTGACCGTAGTAAATAATTGTGGGTACTTAAGCTTCATCTGATCTTCCCGCTCCCATGTGAATTCTGGACCCCGCTTCGATTCCCAACGTACTTTGACAATTGGAATTCTACTGCGTTTGAGCTGTTTAACCTCACGATCCATTATCTCCACTGGTTTTTCAACAAAATGCATGGTATCATCGATGCGTATGTCATCGAGTGGTACCTGAAGATCCTGATCAGCTAAGCACTTTCTCAGATTGGACACGTGAAACGTCGGGTGCACATTACTAAGTTCAGGAGGAAGTTCTAATTTGTAAGCAACCTTCCCGATCCGTTCAAGGATCTTAAAAGGGCCAACGTATCGTGGAGCAAACTTCCCCTTCTTTCCGAATCGCACAACGCCCTTCCAAGGCGATACTTTAAGCAATACCATATCTCCCACTTCAAACTCTAAAGGTTTTATCCGTTTATCCGCGTAACTCTTCTGTTGACCGCGAGCAGCTAACAGATTGTCACGGATCTGGCGGATCTTGTCAGTCGTTTCTTGAATAATCTCAGGGCCCGTAATCTGCGAATCACCGACTTCAGTCCAACAAATAGGTGACCGACATTTCCTGCCATAAAGAGCTTCAAACGGTGCCATACCAATGCTTGCGTGATAACTGTTGTTATACGAGAACTCAACCAATGGTAGATGGCTATCCCAATTGCCACCGAAATCGATGACACAAGCTCTCAACATGTCTTCTAATGTTTGAATCGTTCGCTCCGTTTGACCATCCGTTTGAGGATGATAAGCAGTGCTAAGATCCAATCTTGTTCCAAAGGCTTCGTGTAGTGACTCCCAAAATCGTGCCGTGAAACGAGCATCACGATCCGATATTATGCTTAAGGGAATACCATGTCGGCTAATGATCTCATCAATGTAGATACGCGCTAACTTCCGCACAGGGTATGTTTCGCGTATCGGTAAGAAGTGAGCCGACTTAGTCAGTCTATCAACAATTACCCATATGCTATCTTTACCGTTTGTGGTTCGTGGGAGTTTGGTAATGAAATCCATGGAGATATTCTCCCACTTCCACATTGGTATTTCAGGTTGTATTAACAATCCAGAAGGTCGCTGGTGTTCTGCCTTGACTTTGGCACAGTTAAGGCACTTAGATACATACTCAGCAATGTCCTTCTTCATTCCAGGCCACCAGTACAAGCCCCTAAGGTCTTGATACATCTTATCAGCACCTGGATGGATTGAATAACGAGACTTATGAGCTTCATCCATAATCAGCATCCTAAGATCACCCCTGTTCGGTATCCACAACCGATTCAAGTAATACATCAAACCGTCATCCTTAGTTTCCAATAAGATTTCAGCCCCGCAAGACATCTCATTTTTCAAATTATCTTGAGCTAATGAGTGTTGTTGGGCTGTGAGAACATCATTACGGAGATTAGTGTGCACTCGGACACTATGAATCTGAACTTGACTTTTGCGACTAAGCGCATCTGCTACTACATTCGCTTTACCAGGATGGTAGCGAATTTCACAGTCATAATCGTTCAACAGTTCAACCCATCTCCGTTGTCTCATATTGAGCTCTTTCTGATTTAGAATATGTTGCAAACTTTTATGATCAGTAAAGACTACACACTTGGTGCCATAAAGATAATGTCTCCATATCTTCAAAGCAAACACGACTGCACCAAGTTCCAAGTCGTGCGTAGTGTAGTTCTTCTCATGAATCTTCAATTGTCTTGATGCATAAGCCACAACCTTTCCCCGTTGCATGAGAACACAACCGAGACCTAAGTTGGATGCATCACAATAGACTACAAAATCATCATTTCCATCAGGCAGTGTCAAGACAGGAGCATCACAAAGTTTCTGCTTCAGAGTCTGAAATGCCTCTTCTTGCTTTGGTCCCCACTCGTATGGCCTATTCTTCTGAGTCAAAGCAGTGAGAGGGACAGCAATCCTGGAGAAGTTCGATATGAACCGCCGATAGTAACTGGCAAGTCCGAGAAATGATCGAATCTCCGTGGGTGTCTTCGGTGTACTCCAATTCTTCACAGCATCAATCTTCGCAGGATCCACGTGAACACCGTATTCGTTGACTATGTGCCCCAAGAATTGAACTTCCTTAAGCCAAAATTCACATTTAGAGAATTTGGCATACAGTCGCTCTTCTCTTAGGATCTCCAAAACCAACTTAAGGTGTTTCTCGTGTTCTTCCTTGGTCTTTGAGTAGATCAGAATATCGTCAATGAATACAATCACAAATTTATCCAAGTATGGCCTGCAAACACGGTTCATGAGGTCCATGAAAACCGCAGGTGCATTGGTAAGGCCGAAGGGCATTACCAGAAATTCATAATGGCCATATCTTGTTCTGAATGCAGTCTTGGGAATATCATCATCATGTACGCGAAGCTGATGATACCCAGACCTAAGATCGATCTTTGAAAACCATGCCGAGCCTTGAAGCTGATCAAAGAGATCATCGATGCGCGGCAGTGGATATCGATTCTTAATAGTCAACTTGTTCAATTCGCGGTAATCGATGCACATCCGGAATGACCCGTCCTTTTTCTTGACAAACAGGACCGGTGCACCCCATGGCGAATGGCTCGGGCGAATAAATCCTTTGTCGGTAAGTTCTTGCAGTTGACTCGCCAATTCTTGCAACTCCGAAGGCGCAAGTCTATAAGGAGCTTTGGCGACTGGGTTCGCACCAGGAACTAAGTCGATTCGGAACTCAACTTGACGTTCTGGTGGAAGACCCGGCAAATCATCTGGAAATACGTCTGGAAAATCTCGTATCACTGGAATATCTTCAATCTTCTTTCCTTTCTCTTTCTTCTTCACAATGTGAGCTAGAAATGCTATACATTTCTTTCTAAGGTACTTGTGTGCTTTAGTGCAAGACATTAGCTTAAGACCTTTACTAGCAGTTTCTCCAAATATTCTCAAAGTTTCACCCGAAGGTAAGGGAATACGAATGTACTTTTCATTGCATACAATCTCCGCTTTGTGGGTGGCTAACCAGTCCATGCCTATGATAACATCAAAGCTACCAAGATGCATAGGTATGAGATCAATTGGGAAAACGTGATCATTTAAGTTCACCGTACATCCAACAATAATAGTGTCAATATCAATAGTGTTTCCGTCAGCCACCTCCACATTGAACGGTTTATCTAAGTATGTACGTGTTCTACCAAGCAAGCATTCAAAATCATATGAAACGAAACTCCTATCAGCACCAGAATCAAATAAGACAGATGCATAAGAGTTGTTGATCAGAAATGTACCGTTGACCACATCCTGGTTGGCTTGAGCAGCTGGAGCATTCAATTGAAAAGCCCGGCCTCTTGCCACCCTTTGATTATTCCTGGTCAACTTTGGGCATTGATTCCTGAAGTGACCCACTTCACCACACTCATAACAGGCTCTTGCCTGCGCTTGAGGTACCTGGCGAACGGGTACAGCTGGAATAGGTTGTGCATGTGGAGCTGTCAGTGCAAGCGGTGCCTGTTGCATCCTTTGTGCTTGCGGTGTACTCCGACAAACATTAGCAAAATGACCAAACTTGCCGCAGTTGTTGCAGACGCGACATGGCAAATTTGGTGCGTGATGATATCGGCAGGTATTACACTGAGGAGTGTTCCCAGTAAAATTCCTGGCAGTTGAATTGTTTGATGATTGCTGCGCAGACTTAGCAGCAGGAGCAGTGACCATGAAGTTCCTGGTCTTTCTCTTTTTGTTGCTGCTTTTGGATGAACTAGCAGCTTCAGACTTGACTTCAGTTTTGACTTCTTTTGCAGCAGTCTTGGTGACAGTCTTCTTGTATCCTTTCCTAGTGAGTGTTCCATGTCACACCCCGGGCTCTCGACGGCCCGGGCGCTGCGACCCGAATTGGTTTCATGGATATGTCTCGGTCAGAGTTTATTATTCATTTTAATATGTTTCAGCGGAAGCTTTGTTTCATAAATTCATAATTTTACAAATAATTCACATGCATGGATGTGAAAATCGTCTTTTCATGCTTTCTAAATATTTCATACGCATAGGTATGAAAAACCACATTTCGTCGTTTGTAAATAACTTATCAAAAATAACTTTTCAGGATTTTATAAATTTTCATACGCATAGGTATGAACACCATCATTTCATACTATTGTAAACCGGATTTTCACAAACATACAATTTCAATTAATTTTATAACATCCGGTTTATACATGACTTGGAGGCATAGCTCCAATAGCTCCATGGTCTCACCACAAGATCCTATTCAAGGCATCATAGGCCAAGAATCTCTAATCTTGCTTCTCTTTTACATTTCATTATTACCTGAAAAGTTTTTGAAAATAAAACGTCAACATAATGTTGGTGAATACAAATAACAGACTCAATATGTAAGCATAGCATGTTCGGTCCTTTAACCATAATTAATAGTGGCAATACTACACATTTAGCAGGTTATTTCACTGATCGATACAACCACTGCATACCCTGGCTTGTACTGTCACTGGTTAGGAACAACAGCGGAGTGCGTCTTACAATTGTTCCCTCCAGCCCACAGCCCGTCACTGGTTAGGTTGCCTGCGGAGTGCGTCTTACGTATAACCTTCCAGCCCACGTTACCAGCCACGTATGGGAATTTCACCCATAGCGGATACAATTTGCAAATCGTACGTATACTAATGGCCTAAATGCTGGTCTAATAGTATCCCTTTATGCGTCAAAGTTTAAACATACAATGCTCATAAAAATTCATTTATAAATTTAAAAACAAGTTAGATGTATTCACCTGGATTTTTGGTTGGCTGTATGACAACTTAGAACTTCTCAATATAATTTCGGGCAGCATTTCTGCTGAATCTATCCTTATAACTATTTGCAAGGATGATTCCTGATGCGTTTATTTTCTGTTCCTAAAATAGATCATAATCAATATAATATTTGTGTGTGTGTATATATGTTGTCGGATCTTATTCCTAACTATTAAAAATAATAATATCCAATAACTTAAATTTATGAGTTAAACTTAGAAATGAAAATACATACCTAAGCACGTAGCCACTCCTTATTCTTAATAAATTTCATGATCGTAGATTTTAACCTCAAGAAATCTTCGTTGTGCTTTCATCGTGTACTTCTTTGTTTAGAAAGAAATTTTTTTTTTTTTTTGAGGTTATCCAAACTTCAATATATATATGTACAGATGATTGATTTATTTTTTTTTATTTATTTGTTTTTGCTTAGTCATCGAATCAACATATATGTGTTGACATATTTGTTTTACACCAAATCACTACACACACGTGCACCCTTCCTATTTATTTATTTTATTATAATTATTATTATTATTAATTAGTTTATTAAAAATAAATATATTTTGTTTTAACTAATGATTATTATTTTTATTATTATTGTTGTTATTATTATAATTTGAACAATTAAATTTAGCAGATATTTAGACCCCGACTATTTCAAATAATTGTTTTATCTTAGTTATTTGTTTAAACGAACGCTTCAAATCTTAAACGATCATTTCTAATATTAATTTCTCGAATTGTCATATTTTATAAGTTAACTATAACTATTTTAATTATTAGACAAGACCTTATAATTCAAGTGAACTTTGTATTACTATATTTTTAAATAATAACATTTTAATTATAAACGAAACTATTTAATATATATTCTCAAAACGGGGTGTTACATCCTCCCCACCTTTGTTTTAATCTCGTCCTCGAGATTATTAAATATATGTGGATATTTCTTTCTCATTTCAGACTCTAGTTTCCATATGTATTCAAGACCACGTCTAGAGTTCTACGTAACCTTAACTAATATCAATTTCTTACGTTTAAGTCTCTTTAATTTCTTGTCGGTCTTCGATTTGAATCGGTTGTTTGATAAATTCTAATTTTTCGTTTACCTCAACATCTTAAAGAGGCGTTAACAATGACTTATTAGCTAAGCGTTTTTTTTTTTTTTTTTTTTGAAGTTTTGAAACGTGAAACACATCATGTAGAGATATAATTTAATTAACGTATAATTGAGCTAATTTATCTATAGAATAAGTTTCTTTAAATTGTAGGAAATAAGCAGACGTAGTCAGTCTACCAACAATAATCCATATCTTATTATTCCAACGACTGGTTCAAGGAAGTTTGCTTATAAAATCCCGAGTTATCATTTCCCATTTCCATAATGGTAATTCAAGTTTTTTTTTTTTCAACATATTAGAAGGTTTTCTGAGGTTCTGCTTTAACTTGAGGACAAGTTAAACATTTTACAACTTATGCAACTATATTTCTCTTCATGCTGATGTATCAATAGTTTCCTTTAAGTTTTTATACATTTTTTTTTCACTTCCTGGTTGCATCAGATATTTAGATCTATGAGCTTCTTCTAATATCGTTTCTAATAATATGCAAGTGGGCGGCACCCAGATTCTTGCATTCATTCGACGAATTACATCGTCCCCTTTTTACTAATTGCTAAAACATGCTCATCATTCATTCTTTTTCTTCGTTTTCATCTTCTTGCGTTTGTCTTTGTGCCTCTTTAATCTGATTTATTAAATCAAATTGTATTTCAAGCCTTTAAGCACATACTTTTTTTTTTCTCTTTGCCTCTTTTTGGCTTATGGCATCTACTACCACATTTGTATTTTTTTCTTATAGAGAATTTCGCATTCATAGTCGTTTCATGTATCCATCCTTCTTTGTTGTCACATATTTAATTCTTTTAGGATTTGGATTCAAAATTTGTTATGATCGTATCCATTGTCCCTTACAGCAGGATTCACATGTACTGTAAATTATCGTTCCGTGTGCACCCGCAACGGTAATTTACCTTGCATGATTACCCTACTTCATGAACGTGACACACAAATTAGTTAATTTAGGGCTTTATATAATGAAAATTTGTCTTATCAAAGTTGTTGTGGTTTGCAATATGTTTAGTTTAACTAATCTTAATAAAGTAGATTGAAGAATTTCGTCTCTTAATAAAAAAAAAAAACCGTAAACTTTGATTCGTATTGCATTTGCAATAAAGTGGGTTAGTTTCGTATTCATATAACGTTTAAAGTGACAAGCTTTAACCTACTTGGCTCTTACAAGTCCGTCACATCCTTCTGAACAAAGGCATATTTTAAAATTTTATAGTTAATATAAACTGTGAAATGAACTCCGTAAAGGTAATGTCTCTACCACTTCAATACAAAGATAATGACATCTAATTCTAGATCATGAGTTTCATAATTCTTTTCCCGAGTCTTCGGTTGACGTGAAGCTTAAGCAATAACTTTGTTCTGTTACATCAATAGACATTCTAATCATGTATTAAAATCATCACAGGTGACAATAAAGTCGTCAACGTTTTCAGGTAATGCTAGGAATGGAGCGTGAGTCAACTTATCTTTAAGGATTTTGAAAGCTTCATTTGTTTAGTGCCCTATTCAAAATTTTCTAATTCTCTAGTCAACGAGGTGAGAGGGACGACTATTTGGGAGAATTTCTGAATAAATTAATGATAATAACCCACCAAGTCTAAGAAACTACGCACCTATGTTGGTGACTTGGGGTTTTCCCTTTTGGTAATAGCCTCTATCTTATATGGATCTACTTGAATATCATGAGCATTGATAATATGCCCAGGAGTTATACCTATGTGAGCCAAAAGTCACATTTAGATAATTTCGCATACAATTTCTCTTTTTATAGTAGTTCAAGTAGGGTTCTAAGATGTATAGCATGATTTTTGGGTGTTTTTGAATAGATAAGAATATATCATCAATGAATACAATGATGATTTTGTTCAGATAAGATTTTCAAATGTTTTTCATCATGTTCATAAAGGCAATTGCAACATTATTAAGTCCAAAAGAAATAGCGTTGAACTCATAATGCCCAAACCTTATACGAAAAGTAGTTTTAAGAATATCTTCTTCCTCAACCCTCAATTGATGATATCTTGATTAAAGATCAATTTTCGAAAAATGACAAGCTCCTTTAAGTTGATCGAATAAATCGTCAATTCGTGGAAGCGGATACTTGTTCTTAACAGTCACCTTATTTAGCTCCCTATAGTCAACGCACATCTGCATCGACCCATTTTTCTTCTTCACGAATAAGATTGGAGTCCCTCAAGGTGATAAGCTAGGATGAATAAAACCTTTTTACAATAGCTCATCTACTTGTTTCTTGAGCTCTTTCATTTTAGTCGATACCAATTTATAAGATGATTTAGCAATTGGACTCGTAACTATCAACTAATTGATATTAAATTCTATTACTCCTTCTAGTGGTATACCAAGCAATTCATATAGAAACACGTCAGGAAAATCAAATACAACATATATGTTTTCTAGCTCCTTCTTTTCTTAATCATTACTAGTGATTGAAATTAGGTAAGCTAAACAACCTTTTTTTTTCCAGAAACTTAGTAGCTTTGATCATAGAAATGATTCCAACGTGATTCGTTGACTTATCGTCCTAAATCATCAATTTTCCTTCCATATAATACAGACTTCAATGGAATTGGTATCACATAAGATACATGCCTGGTTTGTAGCAAATCAATCCATTTTGATTATCGCATCAAAACCAGATACTACCATAGGCAATAGTTTTACTGGGATATGGTGTCTTAAAGAGAGTGATCCTACAGTTTACTAGAACCTCATTTGTCTTAACTAGATCACCATTAGGGTTTCTTCCGGATAAGGTTTATCTAGTTTCACTAGTGGTTCATTTAAAAGTTTGCAGAATTCATAATCAATAAAGCTTTACTTTGCTCCTGAATTAAACAATACCTTAGCATAAACATTATTGATAAGAAACGTACAAGTAATGACATTT
Organism: Mikania micrantha; assembly: GCA_009363875.1. Lineage (NCBI taxonomy): Eukaryota > Viridiplantae > Streptophyta > Magnoliopsida > Asterales > Asteraceae > Mikania > Mikania micrantha. The sequence continues at coordinate 68,216,892 of CM018695.1, forward strand.
GGCATGTCTGTAGCTTCTTTAGCATTAAGAACCAAAAGCTCAAGTCATCTTTTTCGCATTTGGATTAGCTCTTTCTCATGAACTACCAGCCCTGTTAATTTCACTTGCTTTGTTCAATTTAGTACTTTACTAACTCAACAGCCAAGTCAATGGTCCGAGGCATAACAACCTTAACAATGTCATTAATTTCACATACCAATCCCAGATATAATAACTAATAAGGTTTATTTCTAGTGTCACAAGATGTGGCATCAATCGAGCATATTCAAAGTATTTAGAAAGGTATTCTTGATGCCTAGCACCGACCATGAGATGGCTAAGAAATTTCCACTCAATCTCTTCTTTTTCATTCATTAGGCAAAATTTTCGAGTTACCATCTCCCGAAAGCTTTCTCGAGTCATAGTGTATACTTGGTTTCTACCTTTGGTATGAATAGTGAAATTCCACCATTCTGAAGCTACATCTTTAAATGAAATTCAAAGTATATACAACCATATCTTCATCTGCACATTCGCTGATAGCAAGTATCGCCTCAACCGTTTCAATCCATCTTAATGCTACGACGACTCCTTCCGTTCTAGTGAACTTAGAAGGTTTACAAGATTGGAATGTTTTATACTAACATTCATTAGTTTAGAATTGCTTCAAACTAGAAGCTTGCTAATTTTCATATTAAATGCATCGTTTTCTTTTGTTATTGTATTCGTGAGATTCGAAATTTCATTTGTTTTTTTTTTAGCGATTATTAACAGAATCGCATCTTTTATTCATTCTACAATCATTTATTCTATTTCAGTAGTATTCTGAGTCACGGTTTCAATAATATCCGTGTTTTCTCTTTCGCCCACATGTATTTGCAGAAGGTTCGCTATTGTTTAGATATCTAGACATTGTCTATGTAATAAGATATTTGACAAGGTCTAACAAAAATTTATCATAATTTAGCTTATAGGCTATCATCAATATTCACTATGTTATTTCAATCATTCATAGTATTTCAAAAATACTATTCTTCCTATTCCTTTGATAGGCACTTATCTCAATTCGGTTAAAGCTTAGATACAATCAATAGTACCTATTTTGCTAAAACCAGGAGCTCTGATACCAACCTGTCACACCCCGGGCTCTCGACGGCCCGGGCGCTGCGACCCGAATTGGTTTCATGGATATGTCTCGGTCAGAGTTTATTATTCATTTTAATATGTTTCAGCGGAAGCTTTGTTTCATAAATTCATAATTTTACAAATAATTCACATGCATGGATGTGAAAATCGTCTTTTCATGCTTTCTAAATATTTCATACGCATAGGTATGAAAAACCACATTTCGTCGTTTGTAAATAACTTATCAAAAATAACTTTTCAGGATTTTATAAATTTTCATACGCATAGGTATGAACACCATCATTTCATACTATTGTAAACCGGATTTTCACAAACATACAATTTCAATTAATTTTATAACATCCGGTTTATACATGACATGGAGGCATAGCTCCAATAGCTCCATGGTTTCACCACAAGATCCTATTCAAGGCATCATAGGCCAAGAATCTCTAATCTTGCTTCTCTTTTACATTTCATTATTACCTGAAAAGTTTTTGAAAATAAAACGTCAACATAATGTTGGTGAATACAAATAACAGACTCAATATGTAAGCATAGCATGTTCGGTCCTTTAACCATAATTAATAGTGGCAATACTACACATTTAGCAGGTTATTTCACTGATCGATACAACCACTGCATACCCTGGCTTGTACTGTCACTGGTTAGGAACAACAGCGGAGTGCGTCTTACAATTGTTCCCTCCAGCCCACAGCCCGTCACTGGTTAGGTTGCCTGCGGAGTGCGTCTTACGTATAACCTTCCAGCCCACGTTACCAGCCACGTATGGGAATTTCACCCATAGCGGATACAATTTGCAAATCGTACGTATACTAATGGCCTAAATGCTGGTCTAATAGTATCCCTTTATGCGTCAAAGTTTAAACATACAATGCTCATAAAAATTCATTTATAAATTTAAAAACAAGTTAGATGTATTCACCTGGATTTTTGGTTGGCTGTATGACAACTTAGAACTTCTCAATATAATTTCGGGCAGCATTTCTGCTGAATCTATCCTTATAACTATTTGCAAGGATGATTCCTGATGCGTTTATTTTCTGTTCCTAAAATAGATCATAATCAATATAATATTTGTGTGTGTGTATATATGTTGTCGGATCTTATTCCTAACTATTAAAAATAATAATATCCAATAACTTAAATTTATGAGTTAAACTTAGAAATGAAAATACATACCTAAGCACGTAGCCACTCCTTATTCTTAATAAATTTCATGATCGTAGATTTTAACCTCAAGAAATCTTCGTTGTGCTTTCATCGTGTACTTCTTTGTTTAGAAAGAAATTTTTTTTTTTTTTTGAGGTTATCCAAACTTCAATATATATATGTACAGATGATTGATTTATTTTTTTTTATTTATTTGTTTTTGCTTAGTCATCGAATCAACATATATGTGTTGACATATTTGTTTTACACCAAATCACTACACACACGTGCACCCTTCCTATTTATTTATTTTATTATAATTATTATTATTATTAATTAGTTTATTAAAAATAAATATATTTTGTTTTAACTAATGATTATTATTTTTATTATTATTGTTGTTATTATTATAATTTGAACAATTAAATTTAGCAGATATTTAGACCCCGACTATTTCAAATAATTGTTTTATCTTAGTTATTTGTTTAAACGAACGCTTCAAATCTTAAACGATCATTTCTAATATTAATTTCTCGAATTGTCATATTTTATAAGTTAACTATAACTATTTTAATTATTAGACAAGACCTTATAATTCAACTGAACTTTGTATTACTATATTTTTAAATAATAACATTTTAATTATAAACGAAACTATTTAATATATATTCTCAAAACGGGGTGTTACATTCCATTCCTCACATGATTGTCAGTAAGAGTTGCAGATAAACGAATAGCAGCCTCCAGTGTTTTGGGATTACTCCCGTAGACCGTATCCTGAATCTGTACCGGCAGCCCGCCGATATATTTCTCAATCGCCCTCTCCAAGGGTGTCACCATATGAGGCACTAGTAGACTATACTCATGGAATTGAGTATTGTAGATGACGTTTTCGCCGCTATCTTGTTTGAGCTCCCAGAACTCAGTCTCCAGTTTCCTCATCTCGCTTCGAGGACAGAATTCAGTGGTCATCAAGTTCTTGACCTCAGTCCACGTCAGTGCGAGTGCAGCATCCACTCCCTAGTTCGCTTTTCCCCATTCCACCAAGTCAGTGCTCTCTTTTGGAAAACACTGGTGGCATAGCGGACTTTCAGATTCTCGGGACATTCGCTGTTGATGAAGGTGTTCTCCATACTCTCGAACCACTGCAGCAGACCAGTGGCCGACTCAGCACCCGTGAATTTCAGGGGGTTACAGGAACTGAAGTGTTTGAACGTGCAAGTTATCTGGTTTGCACCACCTCTGTTCTGGTTGATGTTCTGGTTGGCCTGAGTCAACTGGTTCACCAACCCAGTGATGAGGTTAGCTAACTCTTGCATGCCAGGGTTGGCATTACCGTTAGCATCCTCTACGTTCGTATCGTCTCCGTTGTGACGGCGAGGCGGCATGTTTCTGAAGGAATTAGAAACATGTTACTACCGTTTACAACGTAAGTTATACAAACAATGGTCAAATGAGTTTATTTAAGCAGTTAGGATTTCATATAGGAACTATATTTATCTCCTATCTGTCATTAAACTCATAATGTTCATAAATTTCCTAATATTATTTTAAGTGTCCTAGTTGGTCATAACTAGTGTTAGCTAACTATTCCTAGGTCCTATACATTCCTCACCCTATACTAACACTGACAACCTCCCAATACAATGCAACAAGCTTATATATAGGGCATATGCAGAGGTAGATCGCAATCTCCCCTACACCGTCCCACCACCGTTCCATTGCACCACGATTATGCCCTTGTTAGCATTTAGGGTGTGTTACGTATCTTACCAAAACCTCACTTCACTACCCTTATCCTTGGTAGGATAATTTTGAGTGAAGTGGTCTCTAGTTCCCTTGGGCAATTAGGTTCGCCAAATGTCTAAGTTCACCTGACATGTAGGTTTACCTATTTCTAAGTTCACCTAATGTCTAAGTTCACCTGACATTAAGTTTCCCCCAATTGTCTAAGTTCACTAAAGTCCATGTCAATCCCAATGTCAATAATCATCAATGAGGGCTCATATCATCACAAAGTGCTCTTATTGTCACTAAGTGTTCATATCCTCCCTATAGTTTATTCTCATCAAGTGTCCATACCATCACTAAGTGTTAGTATCATCACTATGCGTTTATATTATCATCAAGTGTCTATATCATCACCCAAGTCCATATTCCATCACTAATCGCTCATATCGTTTGTTAATCCTATGCACCCTACGTGTCCAATCAGTGTGTTTCATAAGTGAATTTATAAGTATTTATCAAGTGTGATCATTCAAGAGTCAATCCCAGTCAATCCATCAAACATATCATCAACAGTCCACAATCATATCCTCTCAAACCCTCCTAGTAAGGTCCTAATAATATCCTAAGTTCCTGACACTGACAGACCCCCGATATACTTCAAATGGTATATGTATAGGGCATATGCAAGAGTAGGTCGCAACCTCCCTTACACCGTACCACCACCTTTGTAGTATACCACGAGTGTGTCCTTGTCTGGTGATCACAAGATCTAACAGATAATTCCTAAAGCAAATAAATTTCTAAGCAGTTAAGTTCCTGAGCAGATAAGTGTCCCAAACGGGTAGTTCCCTTATTCCTCAATACTGACATCCACCCGATGTACTGTAAATGGTATATGTATAGGGCATATGATAAGGGTAGGTCGCAACCGCCCAAACCACCGTCCCACCACCTTTACAATACACCACGAGTATGTCCTTATCGAGTCATTAGGGCACATGTAAGCAAGAAATTAGTAGCAGCATATATATTCAAATGTATAACAGGAGTTCAGCTAACATGTAATAAACACATAAGCATGAAATCCTGAATATACTAACTAGTGTATGAAATTAATTCATACTAGGGTATCCTACGGTTATAGACTAGGTCAACCATTTCTAGTAACCTAATTCCCTATAACCCAGGCTCTGATACCAATCTGTAACACCCCGACCGACGGCGGAATCATCGGGATGCCACGAGGGATGTGTAGATTGTTCAAAAGCTCGTGGGCATCTAAATCAAATCATCATATATCATTTAATCAACCAAAATAATTACACAAAAATCATGTTCATCATGAATCAATTACATCAAATACACAAAAGATTTAGTTAAACTAACTAAACTCTAATCGCCAGAAATTTAGTTAATTAACTAAGTCCAAGAATCCTATATGATGATGATGTCCAAAATAGAAGAGATCATCCTCTTCATCCTACTTGTCTCCATCACCTGAAACATGTAAGAAAATCAAGTGTCAACTACAAAAGTAGTTGGTGAGTAATCATAAGTTTTTATACTCAAAAATGTTTTAGAAAAATGAGTTTAAAAGTTGGTGTTTTAAAATAGTTTAATAAAATGCTTTGTTTAAAACGAGTGTAAGACTTATGATTTCCTTGAGAAAATCCATATGAATACCTGTATGAGATAATCCAACACACATCCATCCATTCAACAACCAAACACATACACAATCACATAATCACATAATCAATCAGTTATAATCAATCTCAAATAATCATAATCAAACATAGATAATCAATCCACAAACAAATCAACCAATCACATCATTTATATTCTCCAATAATGTTCGTGACTATACATGATCATTATGTAATTAACATAAGTTAAATACATGATTCATGGAGTGGTCGCTAACCACGTGACAATACATGAAGCCAAAGCAAATAACCGAAGTCAAAGGCAATGCTTCACAGATGTGGAAACCATCCACGTGACAATACACGATGTCAAAGCAATTAACCGAAGTTAAGAGCGATGATTCTCGGGATTTGTGACAATACTTGTAATCTTTGTTATTGACCTAGGTCAATAACAATGTTTACATGGATATAAAATAATAAGAGATAATCCCATAATAATGATAATTTCAAATGTGAATATCATATTGATAAACAGGTATTAACCTTGTGTTATCAAAATAATATTTAATTTGGTATACATGTTTCACCTCCGGGTTTTAAAACTAAAACAGTTTAAAGAAAAGGAGGTTATGAGAACTCACCTGAAGTCCTTAGATTTTGTTCTCGTATTATGCGCGCTCGCGTATATATATATCTCAAATCTACTCAAGGATCTGTAAATTTAAGAGGTGATTGTGCTTATAAGCATTTGTGTTTGATTAGAATTGAATGTCCATTGCTATTTACTTTAAACCATAGGTACTTTATTAACTTAGTTTCATTTGTATCTAAGTTAAGTAGTGACATCTAAAGTTTATACATATTTCACCTACATTTGTGTTTTGAACTTGTTGGCTTCAATCGCTCATTATATGAAGGCCTTATATTTACAATTTGAAAGTTCACACTCATAAAGATATCATCTTTATATTTTAAGCCCACTTTCAAACCCATGCATGCAATATTAAGTCTCTTAACCACCTTTATCAAGTTATCAAGATCAACTTTATGGTTTTAAATGACTACACTTAAGTTATTTTACTAAACATTTCAATTAAAACATCTCATAATTTAAGGGTAATATTATTAAGGAAAGGTGGCAACTTAACTCCTCCCATGCATGCATGTTTATATATACACTTATATGTTTATAATTCATGTAATTTACTTACCCTTAATCTCCCAATTAATTGGAAACTAGTTCGTATTCCTCATGGGCAGCGAACCTTCTAACATGTTTAACATAGGTTCGGCCAACAAGGTATAGGGTCGGCCAACAGGTTTTTCTCTAAGGGTTCGCTGCACAAGAGAGTTCTAAGCAGCCCTAGGGTTCGGTTCACAAGGCTCGGCTGCATAGGGATAGGGTTCGCGATTCAGTACCTGCACAACTAGGGTTCGCAGCCAACAATAAGGTTCGACACTTAAAGGGTTCGTAGCTTTAACCACCTAAGGCTCGACCAACACCAGCTTATAGGTTCGTTCCCATCATGCATGGTTCGCTAGGGCTCGTGAGGTGCCGAGGGTTCGTGGCTCAGGAAGACTCGCCAGCAGGGTTCGCCACCCCTTAGGGTTCGGCCACCCTTCAGGGTTTGGCCACCCTTCAGCCTTGCCAAGAAGGTTCGCCCATCCATAACAGTCTCGCTGCCAATTAGCAAGGCTCGTGACCATGTGATGGTTCGGCTAGCTGGAAAGGATTCGGCCCAGGGTTCGTCGAGGATAGGGTTCGGCACTTGAGAGCTGTAACAGGTTCGTCGACCTGTGCCCTCTACCCACGACCGAACCAGTTCAACACCTTCATCATCATCGGATTTTCTGCAACTTCGCAAATATACACAGCTCCTACACGTTGCTACCAACTAGTTTACAAGTTATGATAACACTAATCTCGATTATAAGTTGTTAATCATGTTTTCATCTTGTTTCTAGCAAAACCGGAAAAAAAATGCTTAGAATTACCTCTATTTGCTGCTCCAAAGTGAGATTTCTTTGCACCTTCTTGTTCTCCTCGCTTAGATGGACGATTTGGGACTTGAATCACCAAAAATGGTTGAGAATTGATCAAGTTATTGTAGAGAGAAGATTTGTAGAGAGAGAGAGACGAATTTGGTGAACTAGAGAGAGAAAGGTGTGTTGGTGAATGAGGAAGAAGAAGACTTTCTTCTTCCTTATATCGCGTACCAACCCCGTGTGTTCGGTCTCGTTTTTATCGCGATCAAATACAACAAAAGGCTCGGTTTTTTTTTATCGTAAAATATATTTAAACCTTAAAACATTAAGATAATAAATTTTCCTCTTCATTAAAATGATTTTATTTAAATATTATTGTTTCTTAAAACGATTTTCGTTTAATTATCATTAAGTCACTTATTTAATAATTTAAATTATTCTATTTTAATTTAAGTTGTGATTCCTAATAAATATTTTTAGTTTTCTTTAATTATTAAATTAATATCGTTTGATATTACTTAATTATCTCGTCGAAACGCGTTACTCGCGTATGTATTCGTAAAGATCGTCACCTTTGCGAATCCGACGCTCGTATCGTATTTCGATTTGATTTATTATTTATGGAATGTCGTTTCAGTATATTATTCTTAATAATTATATTCGTGTGAATCGTCACTCACGCGGATACATTATTAAGTTAATATTTCTGAATCAACATTCGCGTTTAAGAATGTTCGAACCTCACTTCGCGTAATTAATACCCATTATTTATTAACTTTAATATTATCATTCCCAAACCAAGACCCACTAAACTAAGTCACTGACACATCCATGATAGACCGAAATATGCATATGTATAGGGCATATGCAGAGGTAGATCGCAACCTCCCCTACACCGTCCCACCGCTATTTCGATAAACCATGACCATGTGTCCTTAACTACGTTTAGCAACCAGACTATAACAAACTCCCAGTTCCATCCCAAATCCATTCTCATTCCAAACCAATAATTCATAATCATCAGTAATAGCACTGCGATAAACTCTCTGGTTCTGTTTAGTTGGGTTACAACTAAACTTCCCATGGTTTACGCGTATCATATATTATAACATGCATACCAGAAATAGAGATGATATCAATAATGACAATCAATAATTCATAATCATTAATAAATAATAAATCTCCGGTCGTAACAGTACAATCGTACGGATGTACGGATGTACGGACAACCGGAAGTACAGTGATGTTACAGCTCGCACTAAACAAAAAAAACATGCATACCTCAGAAAAAGAGGCAACGGGTAATCGGCTTTAGAAAAGGGTCCCCGAAAACGTACGTACACAAAGAAATATAAATATCAAATGCATAAAACCTTAGAGTGATCAAAGGCATGCCAATGCCACACAAAAGGTGCATATTCCATTACGTAAAAACCTGAATATCAATAATCACACACAAAACAAACAAAAAAAGAAGAAGAAGAAGAAGAAAGAAGGGAAAGAACAGGGAAAGCAAAAACCCTGCAAGGACCTTACGAGTTCAGGAAGTGACCCCTAAAGAGGGGCACCACCTGAACTGGGGGGACTTGATGACGGTACGTAGAGATACCGTAATCTAAGAAGCATGGGTGAATTAATTAACCATAATCATGAGATCTGGGCAAGCATTAAATGCACCCTATCTAGCATTTAATGAAGAGATGGTGAGCAACTAATGTAGGGAAGGCATGCCACACATCAGTCAAAGTGACTGAAGAAGCAACGAAAGGTCCTTACTCAGAGGATAAAGACCCAGAGTGTATCCAGAAGAACTTAGGGGGAAAAACCAGGAAGAAGGATATAAAGAGGAGGATTAGGAAAGCTCAATTCATTCAATAACTTCTCAACTATCAGAAAGAAAAAGATAAAAGAGAAAGAGTGTTCAGCATTAAAGGGATCCGAAAGGTCCTTACGTTGGAAGACCAAAGCTAGTTTTCCCTTGTGGGCTGAACCTGTACTTCCTTAGTCTCTTGTAATGTTCCTGTATGGAACTCCTCTTGTAACTTTGTATTATCCACTACATTTGATATAATGAGAAGTGCTTGTACAATCTCATCCTGTGAATGAGATTATCGCATTTTATGAAAGAGTTTATCATCTAGGCCTTGCTTGTGTTGTCGATAACCAAATCCGCTATTATTTGGTTCATCAATCAAGTATGAAAATTGAAACATAAATAAAAAAATTATAATGCTTTTGATATTGTGCAATATAAAGGCAAATCTAGCTACTCTAATGAACAATTATATAAGAAGAAACGTTTCATGTTCAGATGAAATCTGTAATTTGTTTTACTTTCTCTCTCTCTTCTAATAAATTCTAGTAATTAAATGTTAATATTTATATTATGATTAAGATCATATAAAAACCCACGGAAGGTTAATCTAAAAATTATGTCATGTGTTCTTAATAATATTTAAATACAGAAAGGTATTTCATTTATTTATATCATATTAAAAAGCTAGAATTATTATGGTGGTATCATATGTCACATTCTAATATATTTTAATGAAGCTAATTTTTTATTTAAAATTTACCCCCTCTTTTTTTATACATTTATAAATTTTTTATACTATAAATTTTTTTTTAAAAAAATTGCATCATTTTACTCACTTATTTTACTCGTCTTATTTTTCTCTTCAATTCTGTTATAGTCTTGACTAGGCTTTTTTTATTTTTTTTCGGATGTTCGTGTTTACATCAATGTAACACAACGTAACGCATTATTGGTAATGAATTGCAACGAATTTTGATTTACATTGTCGTAAATTAAATATGTGTTACGTTTAAGAGTGTAAGCGAGCCGATCTAATCCCGAGTTCATTAAGGCTTGAGCTCGGCTCGTTTAGACAAAATAGCTCGTTAAGGCTCGCGAGCTGGCTCAAGCTCAATATGTAAACCTCGGGCTCGATAACTAAACGAGCCACATTTTTGGGCTTGGGCTTGGGCTCGGGCTCAGGCCCGTTTAGGCTCGACATATTCGAGTTTTTTACCGATCTGATCCCGAGTATTACCTGAGTCGGCTTTATTCCTTTACACCCCTAGCTACGTTGTATCATTACTATTAGTTGATATACACACAATTGTTATTTTCTGAAATTAACAAACGAAAATTATTGACAAAATATTAAATTTTATATGCCAAAAGGGGGAATAAACTTAAAAATTTTAAAATTTGACATTTTATAAAGTTGGGGGGCGATTTTTGACTCAGTTATAGAGATTGAAACAAAGATAAAATCAACATTTATATAATGGTACCGATATATTATCCAGTTGATCTCGATTGTATTCTTCAAAGTTGTGACATATTGTCGTTAGTTGATATAACCTATGATTATTATTTTTTTTAAATTAACGAGCAATGGAATATTGACATTAACACTTCTAGTTGAGTTGTAGTATGATGTTAGAGACTGAAAAGATGAAGTGAAGAGTTGATTGAAGATTGAACAAAATCAACATCTCCAGTGCTATAAATTTTCTCACAACATGAGATGGAAATGAAATTAGTTGCACAAGAGTATAGGGGTTTACATGAGTTTTAGCAGATTTGAGTTGGTTTCTTTAGAGTTTAAAAGATCAAATAATGGTTAATTAGTTACACATTTAAAAGATCAAATAATGGTTAAAAGATCAAGTATTGGGTATTTGGGTACCTACAACTTGTGTTGGGGTCTTGTATCAAGTTAAGTTATAGTATGATCACAGAGTTGTGACAATTTAAGTGGGTTTTGGGTTCATAAGTGACCTGAATGACTCAGGTGTTTATACATTTAAGGTGAGTTCGATGTCACACATATTAAAAAAAATGGTTTTTGAGACTAACGAGAAACATACCCGCCGCAACAAAAACTTGCATGTTATAGTGTTGTGTTTCGATTAAGAAAACATGAGATCTTAAATAAATCCAACAAGAAACAATATAAGTTTGATGAAAATTAATAAAATAACGTACACGACGGGTACCAAACCTGTGTCACCAGCCAACTAAAAAACATGTATAAACCACCTATTTTATGTGCTTGTTTGTATTCAGTAAATGAATAAGTATAAATTATTATCAACCCTACTCGATCCGAACAAAGTTCATGTCGATACATAGACCAATTCGAATTTATAACGTCGAATCACTCTGTATATGAAAGACGTACAAAGTGAGCTTGGACGTAATACATTATAAAACCTAGGGTTTTTTAGCTAAATGCATGACATAATTATATTTTCGGTTATCTAATACTAAACAAGTATACTTGAATAAAGAAAATAATTCTCATATCATACATGTTATAATTTAAAAAATAAATAGAAAATTATAACTAAATCAATTTGGGTCATCAATTTGAATCTAAATAATTCATTTTTTAAAAAAAAAAACATAAATTTAACTTATGGCGAAATGAGTTATAACTAAAAAATTAATATATTTGAATAATCATTAGTTAATTTCTCATCAAATATATTTATTAATAATTCTTACTCATTTAATCCATTTTATTCATATAATTTTTAGATTACTCATCTTCTCCCGTATTATGTTAAAGTGTGAAACCAAACTTCTCCTGAGGAGGATAAATGGGGCGATTCAGGTGAGATCCAATATAGATCCAACTTTCGATTCACTCGTGGGATCTGGGAGGTCCGGGGCGACCATCGTGGCTCCTCTCTTCTCGAGAATCCATACACTTACACTTACACATATCAACATGTTATATGTTATAATGCTACACATTTCAATAAAAAATACAATAATATATTGTTTCTACCAAAATTACAATAATTGTTCACCCAAAAACCAACACGCTATCTAACTTCTGCTCAAAAGTATCATGTTTAGTTCAATTATTTGAGTATTCAGGACAACGGATGAATATGGAGAAGCAAAGTATGTTTAAGTCAACTAAAAACCATCACTTGAAATTGGGCAGAATGAAGAATTTGAGTGTGATTGCCGAAATTGGTGACCACGAAGGTCAAAATTAAACAAAAGGGGGCCTTGTAGTTATAGCTGGCTTGGTACAAAAATCGTTGACCACAAAGGTCAAAATTCAACAGAATGAAGAGTTTGAGCTTGTGGTTTAGAAACAATATCTAGCTATAGAAGACCACATGTGTAGAAAAATTTACACAAATAATATAAACCTATAGACGCGATGAATCAATCCCGACCATACACGTTGTGGTGCACAAAAAAACCGGTTAACCAAACCGAACCGGTTTTTGGTTAGGAACCGGTTAATGCTACCAGTTTGGACCATGCGATTAAACCGTCGGTTTTGAACCGGTTATGAGATTTTCAAGGAAAACCGGTTAGTAACCGGTTAAAGCAAAACCGGTTTTTGGGACCGGTTAGAAACCGATTTGGGATTCAAAAAACTAGCCGTTGGAGGGAAAAATAGCCGTTTGAACCGATTTAACCGGTTAACCGGTCGTGGGAAAAAAGTAGCCGTTTTTATAGCCGTTTCTAGTCGTATTAAACCTTTTTTGGACCATTTTGCCCCTAAACGTAAGTATAAATAGATGAGGAGTGTTTTGGTTTGATCACACATATCTTCTTCATAAACGCTCGAAAACGATCATAAACGCTCAAAAAACGATCACCTACTTCTCGATTCAATCTCAATTCAATCTCTTCTTCTATTACGCTCTTAAATCTTAGTTCAATCTCTTTTCCATCCATGGCAAGCTCACAAAATGCTAAAAGTTCCGTTGGTGTATCCACTTCAACCGAACCAACAGTTGTTAGAATCAAAACTACAACGAAGAACAAAGATCTATTTCAACATTTCGACTTATCGGGTGTTTATTATCACACGTCTTGTTTGGTTTTTCAACAATTATTTATAATGACAAAAAAAATTAACGATTTTCCATCGTCTGGTGAGAATAATGAGATATATAGGGGAATGTTACTTCCAATGAAAATAAAACTATTGAAATACTTTCAAGAAATGCCGGCCGTTTTTACTTGTGCGATGGCATTAAACACATGTTTCAATGGTGCCAGCGTTGAAATATTAATTGATGAAATTGTTGGTGCTTTGGTTTTGGATGACCCAAACTTTGCTACAAACACTAAAAATAACGTAAACATCTTTTTTCAAAATATGTTTGATCATTATTTACAAAAGTATGGTGAAACATCCAACATACAACAAACAATGTATACGGCTTCTAGTTCGAGTAGAAGCCAAGATGTTAACTTTGATTTGTTTAACATTTTAAGACAAAATGTAACGAAACGGCTCGAGGTGCTAGCGCAGGTAGCAAACTTGGAAGGTACCTAGGGACAGATTGGATTTCCGGTATTAATCCGAAAGAATCTGAAAACTTTGATATTTTTGCCTGGTGGAAACAAAAGGAATCCCAATTTCCGATTCTATCTGCCATGCCCCGTGATTTACTAAGCGTCCAAGCTTCTACGGTAGCTTCGGAGTCTGCTTTTTCTTTTAGTGACAGCGTTTTATCGATACGAAGGACGAGGCTTACTCCTGCATCATTGAAAATGTGCATTTGCTAGAAAGACCATTTGGACGCAATGGAACGTGTACAACACCACACAACACTTGAAGGCGAGCTTGAGCTAGAAGAAACAATACACGAGGTTGAAGTTGAGGAAGGAATGACTTTACCACTTTCCCGAAGAATAACAAGCAATGGATGAATGGATGCGGAACAATAGCCCGGAACTACAATATGAAGCAAATTTCGAAGCACATTCCGAAGACTAATTTCGATTTAGATTTTATATTTATTTTTTTACTTATAATCTTGTGTAATTAAATGTTAATTTATCTTAATGAAATATTGTTATTTTAAATTCTTACTTAATAAAGCTCATTTAATTTTATTTAAATTAAGTTTGTTAACTAGTATTAAAAAAACAAATCAAACATTTAACTAATAATTAATTAAACCCAAATAAAACGGTAAACAAATCAAACCTAAACCTTAAACTAATCAAACATTTAACTATTATTTAATAAAACCCTAATAAAACCTTAAATAAATCAAACCTAAACCTTAAACTAACCTACTATTATTTAATAAAAACCCTAACAATACCTTAAACTAATCAAACATTTAACTATTATTTAATAAAACCCTAATAATACCTTAAACTAATCAAACATTTAACTATTATTTAATCAAACGACAGAGGGTTTTATTAAATAATAGTTTAAGTTTTGATCGGTTAAAGGTTTTAATAGGGTTTTATTAATTATTAGTTTAATATTAGTTTGATTAGTTTAAGGTTTTATTAGGGTTTATTAATTATTAGTTTAAGGTTTAATTGGTTTAAGGTTTTATTAGGGTTTTATTAATTATTAGTTTAATATTAGTTTGATTAGTTTAATGTTTTATTAGGGTTTATTAATTATTAGTTTAATATTAGTTTGATTAGTTTAAGGTTTTATTAAGGTTTGATTGGTTTCAGGTTTGATTAGGGTTTTATTAGTTGTTAGTTTAATATTAGTTTGATTCGTTTAAGGTTTTATCAGAGTTTATTAATTATTAGTTTAAAGTTTGATTAGTTTAAGGTTTTATTAAGGTTTTATTAGTTTAACTTTAAGGTTCAAAACGTATAATAGAAAAACGGTTCAAAACGGTCAAACGGATAAATGAAAAACGAAAAAAAATGTATAAAAACCAGTTTTTAAACCGGTTTGGCCGGTTAACAGGTCCGGTTATTACCCGGTTCGGTTCCATTGGTTTTGAGATATGGGTTAATTTAACCGGTTATTAAACGAACCGGTTTTAGGAAAAACAAGTAAACCTTCTATACCGATTAACCGGTTCGGATATTGTAAAAACCGGTTTTGGCCGGTTAACCGATTTGTACACTACATACATGCATGGAAATAAAACATACGATATACTAATATACTTAATATGATAAGACGAAAGTACCCACGTAAACTAAAAAAAATAACAAAACCTACTTTTTCAAGACAACAAAAAGAAAGAAAATCGATGTCTCATTACTATATATACATTTAGAAAACGACATCATTACGAGTGGATGATAATAATAATTAAATAATCATAATAATAAAATAATAATTATTATATAATATTAATATTAATTAAATAATAATTATACATAAATATATGTGTTGAAAGTCAAAGAAAGCGGCACAGATAATAATTATTATAATTATATACGAATACTTATTATCATATAAGATTGAGGTTTGGCTAGAAAGTTTAAAAACCATGAGAAGTGTGAGAAGCCATCTCAGTCATACACGTGTATTTTCATAAGTTTTCAAGATATGGGTATAAACGTAATTTCGTCTGATGATTGTTTGCGGTTATTTTGGGAAAATAACCGTGATTGTCGCTAAACAATTTTTCAAAATCCAAATCAATTACCAATTACAAGATGAATCACAGATTGCAATTGATTTGATGATTCCAATTTCATCTCGCGAATGCTCGTTTGGTGTTTTTTGAGGGTAACGTCGTGATGGAATCGAACACAAAAGGTTATGGTGTTTTTTAGATTGTATGGTGTTTTTCAGGTTGTATGGTGTTATTTTGTATGTTTTATGCTCTGTTTTTTGATATTATGGTGTTTTTCAAATTGTATGGTGTTTTTTTTTCAGATTGAGGGTAACGTCGTGATGGAATCGAACACAGAAGGTTATGGTGTTTTTTAAATTGTATGGTGTTTTTCAGGTTGTATGATGTTATTTCGTATGTTTTATGCTCTGTTTTTTGATATTATGGTGTTTTTCAAATTGTATGATTTTTTTTAGATTGTATTGTGTTTTTTGGATTGTATGGTGTTTTTGAATCCAAGTATTACAACTTATTTTGAATCCAAAAGTCCTAATCACCATGATATTTTAAAATTTTATGAAGTTTTTTCTTTTAAATAATGCTCTGTCTTTTGATTTTATAAAATTGTATGGTGTTTTAATGGTGGTTAAATAATATGATGTTATTTGGCGTTTTCAGTTAGCTTCATATTTTCTGTTATGGTGTTTATATTAGCATTGACATGATCACTTTCAAAAATAGCATAACAACTTAACAGAACACCAACAACAATAAAGAAGATACGCAACAACAAAAACACCATACAAAATAAACGCCAAAAACACCATAAAGCCATAATCTTAATCTCCATTTAAAATGAACAAAACAACATAGACACCATAAACTAAATCAATTTCAAAAACACCATAACAACTTAAGAAAACACCAAGAACAACAAAGAAGATATATAACAACAAAAACACATACAAAATCAACGTCAAAAACACCATATTGAGATAAATTGGGGACTTTGGTGTTTCACTGAGTAACGATCGACGGATGACATTGGGGACTTTGGTGTTTTCGTCGATGTGTAAAATCCATGTTAAAGACGACTTTTACGGAATTGAGATAAATTGGGGAGGTTTGTTTTATTTCAAAAAACACCAAATTACTATTATGCCCACCCTGCGACTTTCAAACGCCATGTTATTTACAAAATTGCCACCGCGCGATCTTGACCGTAAAACACCACAGATCAAGGGACAAGATTGCTTCTCACGCTTCTCATGGTTTTTAGCCTTCTCAAAATATCCCTCCCCTATCATATAATACTATTAGTAATAACTAAATAATAATAATTTAATAATAATAATAATTAATAATTTACAGACGGTTTGATTTATTGTTTTAAGATACATTGACAGCGATTACGGCTGGTTTTTGGTAAACATTTTCGTATTTGTAATGTTGCCATCACAACAGGAAGATAGACTCAAAATTAATTAATAGTAATACTCACTAAATAATAATTAATAACAATAATTAAATTTTTCCGGTTTTAGGTCATCTTATGTTCATGTTTATTAATGTTAGATTTTACAACTAAGAACATCATTTTTCTGTTATGTTGTGACTGACATGTTTGTAACGGTTACACTTTAGGGTTTTACGTCAAAGTGACAAATGTTGTAACGTGTTTTAAAGTCGGATTTGACGCTCTATGGCATACGTCTGATCCCACCTCAAGAAAAACTTCACAATTGGACAAACCCCTGAACTTTCCTTAATAAATATTTTTTTTGCTCGGGTTTAAACACAATATCTCTCACAGGAAAGTTAAGAGGTAACCCACCAGGTTAAAGTCCTTTAGTCAAACAATATAAGCAGTTAAATTATATAACTAAATGTCAGCGATATGTTAGTGATATATATATATATATAGATGGGTATATATTTCTTACAATTGACACTTGCTTTTGCGACGACTCGATTTATTATTTTAGGACTCATTAACAACCGTTGCGACTGGTTTTTTATCTATATTTGATATTCGTAATGTTGTCATCTTCGTTGTAATTGGATGTCAATATTAGTAGAGTGATATGACTCAATATTTAATTTTGGTAAAATTTTAATTGGGTAAACATCGTGTTTTTTTCATGTTTGATACGGGGTTCCCCGCAACGCGCGGGTAAATCCCTAGTTAATTATTAAAACACAGTAGCACATGACACTTTTAAAATAAATACTGCATTCCACAAATTGATATTTGTATAGATTAAAATGACACCAATTCGCAACAATCTTAATATTGTTACTATCTTCATGAAATTGTACAAAAATAAAAATATATATATAACTAAAAAAATAAACAAAATTAGATTTGAACTTTAAAAATAAAATTATTAATTTGTAAAGTATATTAAAAAATAATAATTTTATAATAACACATTTGTTATCAAGTAATATACGAGAAAAAAACTAACCATGCAACTTAATATATATATATATCCGCATTGACTATGAGGATGACATAGCAGCCGCATTAAAACCACTCTCGTCTTATGTCTCAAATTCACGTTTGAAAATTTTACCAAAAGTTTTGTCGATAATAGTCAATATTAAAACCACTCCATCCCAAATTCATGTTTGAAATTTTTAGCCAAAAATGTGTATATCCATCATTTAATAGGAGAAAGATTGCATAACAGCTAGAAGATTTTAAGAAACTTTGAACAGTCCAGATTAAAAGTTTTGTACTTTAGAAGACTGATATCTTCTAAAAAGCTGGTTACCCCGATTAAGAACCCCACACACACACTGACACACATATATAGTTTCAAAACAATATTAAAGCACCGACAGAAACTTAAGACTTTATATCAAGTACAAAATCACAAAAAAGTTGAGTTGTTACAAAGAAACGAAATGCACCCAAAAACAATCAACTTTGGTTCCTCTTTAGTTAGGCATTTAGCCCATTTGTGACAATTGTACACAATATATATAAACTTTCACATAGAAAGGAAAAGTTTAAGAAACAAATTTGAAGATGAAAATAAACTAACCTTAAAGAAAACCGGCCCCAGACCAGTTTCCATCTGATTTGCCAGCATGGCTTGCGGTTTTACCATCAGGCTTGTAGAAACTGTCATACGGGTCATCTTTAGCATCATCCCAACCCGCCCAGTCATCATTACCATTACTGGGTGCAGTTGCTGAGGTGGATGAATGTTTATTATAGCCATCATTATCCCAATCATCCCAAGAACTAGAATCCACAGAGTTGAAATTCCTGCCTGATGAACTGACAGAATTACCGTTCACGCCAGATGTATGGCCAGGATTGGATGTTCCATTAGAACGCCCAAACTCCTGATAAAACCCATTTCCCTGTGTTTCATTTCTCTGCCAGCTGTCACTGTTCCAAGTGGGATTTTCTTTGGCGTACTCTTCAACCTTTTGCGAAGCAAATGCCATTACACCTTTCATGAGTCCCCATGTTTTGTGTCCAATTTCTGTTGTTTTTGCTGTGACAACATTAACAGTCTCATTCACCTTGTAATCATAGCCTCCGTCTCTGACCTGTAAAGACAATTGTGTATAAATGAATTCGGCTTTACAGTTTTCTAATGCGTGTCATCATTGCATATCTCACACGTGATTTTAGAACTGAGAACAAAAGATAAATTATTGGATATTAAGCCAGATCAACAGTTATAATCATATATGGTTTTGTAAAACCTATATTTGAATATTTGAACTACAAGACCTTTGTTGTGAGTTCCTTCGTGCCAGCTTGAACAACACTGGCAGCTGACTGTGCAGCAGATGCAGCAACAATGGACAACTTACCAAGCCCCTACATGAACACATTCGACAGGTTAGTAACTAATCAAACATAAAATAATGGGACATTTACATATTTTCCCCTGATAAGATCTTTTATTACATATTTACCCCAAGTAAAAAAGTCAATTACATATTTCCCCTTCTTGAAACATATTTCTCCTTCCAAATAAAAAAGTCAACCACATAATTCCCCCTCCCAAGAGGAAATATGTAATTGATTTTCAGAGTAGGATAAATATGTAATTAAGACTCTTAGTAAGGGGATATATGTAAAAATCCCTAAAATAAAGCGCCATAAGGTTTTAGCAAGTTAACAGTGACTGTTCAACCAGAAACTCCATCTTCAAGTCGCTCAACATAAGAGTGTGTGTATGCTAGTAGGTCAAAGGTGCAAGGAGCATATCATCATCGTACTCAGTATATTTGACTAGGCAGATTTTACAACAATGAGGTAAGATGTAGACAAACCTCTACCACGTAGTAATTGAACAGCTACTTCCTATGATATTCCCCGGCTCATGATGTCTGATTAACCGAGCAACCCAATGCTTTTAACGTTATTTTCACAAAAATTAAGTAAAATAACATTAAAATTAAAGCAATTTTACTTTTTTCCCTCGAGAACCGACACGTATGTAAGTTATATACACACACCGCAAACAGGGCCATAAAGGCGCAAGGAGAATGCAAGGCGTAAAAAAACAGGATGAAAATAATAATAGGAGTATATAATTGATACTACTCTCCAAAATAACGAAGAAAACCTAATTTAAATAAGCAACTAAAATCATCCAATTAAAGTCAATTAGATCATCCAATACTCCATTACATAAATTATATATTTCTATCCAACTAAAACACTAACCATGTGAATAAAGTTCAAAAAACACAAACAAAGAACAAACACAAGAAAAAAGTCCAAAAAGAGAAAAAATAAAGCCCAGAAAAAAAAATTATAACAAAGCCCATACTAACTTTAAAGTGCATGGCAAGAAGAAAGAGAAGCAGCAGCTGCCAGCATAGAAAAAAAGAAGAAACAAAAGCCCAATGGCCACCTTGCCTGTGCCTGTAAACAGGCGCTCGCCTCACTTGCGTTTAATGCAGACCACTTCCTGGCATGTGTTTGAGGCACCTAGGAGCTAAGGCGCACACCTGGTTCACCTTTGACTACATAGTGTCTACATGCTATAACAATATGAAGGACATGAATCAAACACAAGAATTGGATCCTTAAGATGGTGTCTTTGACTAAGTTATAAGGGTGTCAGTGCAGCCTTAGGAGTATTGCCATTCAATCTATGTGATATGAGTAGACACTAGACAGATAGTTGCACATTTAGCAAGGAAATTTAAACCTTTATCTTTAATCAAACTAGCTTGATCAACATCCGTAGAGCTCAAAGAAGACAGTACGCCCAAAATCAGATACACTTTGATATCAATTGATATATTTGTTCTTTAACATTAGCAAAACAAATGAACAATAGAGTCAGATATATTTATACATGTTTTAATTTAAAATTGTAATTTGACACACAAAAATCTAACAGAATATAAGCATTCTCGATTAAGTGTTCGGAACCAGTAGTATACCTGAGCGACCGAAGAAAGAACATCCCCTTGCGCATCATTACGCGCCACAGGAGTCGGAGTTGATCCAAATCCAACATATTTTCCTCCCTGCGATGGCGGCAAACCCTCCGGTCGTGACTCGTTCTCCGCCATCTTCCTGGCAAAAAACCCCTCTTTTCCGGCCGCCGATGCCTCCAATTGCGCCCGCGTATAAATATCCTCGGTAGATCTCGATCTAGCCGGCATTCCACCACCGCTAACACCACCGGTTCTAAAATCTCCGGTACTCTGATTCCTCCTAATATTATCCTGAGATCCAAATCCTCTTTCATCAAAACCACTGTCTCCCCAATCACTATCCCAACCTCCAACACTTCCACCCCTTCCGCCACTCCCCACCGGAACCGGCGGCTTCTTACCACCGCCGGTTTTAACCGAGCTCTCCTTCACCACCGGCGGATCCTGCCACGATTTACCGTCAGCTAGGGCTTGGATCCGGTCTCGATAAACCGAAGCAGCATTAGTATTATACTTCGAAACGATATCCGTCTCTTTCGGAATCCCGTACTTGGATAAAAACTTGTTGAGGCTTTCGTTGCCGCCGGACTCCATTTTCCGTAGCTGGATCTCCGACCACGAGTCCATGGTGACAGATCGGACGAACGAGATGTGAACGCCTAGGCCTCGGTGCTTTCCGGAACATTCTAGGCACATGAAGATACCGTAAGAAACAGAGGCCCACTGAGGGTTCTTCTGTGAGCAATCGACGCAGATTTTGTTGCCGGGATGCGATTGTAGGTCCCGGAGCCGACGTGATGCCGCCATATCGGAGATCTGAAAGGATTTGCGTTAAGGGATACGGATCGCCGGAGGATCTGGAGCAGAATCAGGTGGTCCGATTTGGGAGGGGTCGAGTGTTTTCGGATTGTTTTGAATGGATTTCCAGTTGTAATTCAACATTCCCAATTTCCCATTATATATTACCCACTCCTAATATTTTTTTTAAGTTTTTTTTTGTTGTGTTATTCACACATCCACCCCACCCGGTGCCACACCCCTTATACGTCTCGTATATGTCTATACTAAATGTATAGGGGTAATTATTGGGCTTTAGAATTTTTCAGTGTCAATGATTTGGGACATATACGCGGCTCTATACGTGATCAATTATTGGGTGTCAGTGACAATGATTGAGGACCTATACTTATAGTATAGACTATATGCGGGGCTATACGCCACGTATAGACCTATACTAGGCGTATAGAGTCGGTAGGAGTGTCGAATTAAAAAATGTAGATGTGTGAATAACAAGTCCATTTTTTTTATTACAAACACCTAGTCTACTCGTTAATCTAAGTTAAAGTGCAGGATTTGAACTACTGATTTTCAAAAAAATTGTATCATCTATTTAACATCAAAGATATCATTAAGCTAAATATCCTTTATTCTTTTCGATGTTAATTACATATGGTATATGAAACACCCATATCACACGGATAAAACAAATGAAACAATTATCTCACTAAATGGTTAAAATCAGACGATAAACGAACACTCATGTTGGCATTACATTTAATATGTATTAAACATTGTTTGTGAGTAACCAACACAAGATACTCAATCTCTCTTGTTAAAACAATATCCAAAAGTTTAAATTCAGGTTATTTTAAATATGTGCTTAATATACTATTTTGTTGTTATACTTGTTTAAAGTATTACATTATATATGTGTGTTATATCTATTTTGTTTTAGCCACATAAGTTTAAGTAGTAATTACTTTTGTTTTCGTTTTTGGTACAAAAGTTTGATTATTTAACAAATTAATAGTTAACATTTTTTTCTTTTGTTTTAGTCACAAAAGCTTAGACAATGAACTTTAGAGTTTTGAATTATTAAACTTTTACTTGTTTCATTTTAAGCACAAAAGTTTAAATAGTAACTTTTTTCACTATTGCTACAAAAGTTGACTATTTTATTGAGAAGATAGTTAACTCTTGTTTTTCTTTTGTTTTTGACTCAAAAGTTTTACAAAGACTTTTGCTTCTTTTATTTTGACTACAAAAGTTTAAATAATAAACTTTTTGTTTACGTTTTGTTACAAAAAATAACTATTATATCATGAGAATATTAAACTGTTGTTTCGGCCATAAAAGTTTTTACGAAAAAAAATTCTTCTCGTCTAAGCACAAAAGTTTGACTATTAACTTTTCGTTTTTTCGTTTTCATTATAAAAGTTTTGATGTTTTAACATAAGAATGCTAAACTTATTTCTCTGTTTTAGCAACAAAGGTTTAAATGATAATTTTGATTTAAATAGAAAACTTTTATATCCTTTATTTTGGTCATAAAATTTTGAACAGTAAATTATTAGTTTGTTCGTATTCGCTACAAAGGTCCGACTGTGTTTAAGATCATGCAGAAACTCTTGGCATAACACGCAAGGGGAATTTAGTTATAAATATATAGGGGGCGGTTATTGTATATAGGGGGCGGTTATTGTACATAGGGTCTGGAACGTACAAAGCGTAAGAAGTGACAATAACCGTTGATCCGTCTTTTTTAATGGACAGGATTAACGCGGTGGCATTATTGTAATTAAGCGTATTGTTTATTTATTTCAAAGAGTCCGGATTGTAAAAAAAGGGCAAAAACGTAAATTTCTTTTTTCAAATAAGTAACCTAATCCTAAAACAAGGGAAATTAACAAAATCATCCCATAATTAACGCTCCTCTTCGATTTTGAATTACTTAGTAACTGAAACGATATTCGATTTCGGATTACAATGGAGAAGACAACTAACATCAGTAAAAAGCGTAAGCATGTTTTTTCCTTCAATCTTTCGTGTTTTTATAAGTATTTGTTGAAAATGTAGTTTTTTTATAATATAATAACGTTCTTTTTGTGTTATTCGATGTCGAAATAGGGAGCATTTCGATTGTTGTTAACACAGATACTTCAAAAGTCTTCAGCGAACGAAGATCAAAGACTAATAAAGATAGGCGCGCTGTGAGGAAGAAGAAAGGTTTGCTGCATGTACTTTGTCTGGTTTGTACTTTTTTGATTTTGGGGTCCGTCATTTTACTTCCTCGTTGATTAATGTAATTTTATAAATTTAAATGTTATTTGATTATTATCAATGAGTATGTGTGCGTTCTTATTAGTTGTGAATGATCATTGTAGTCCGTAATTTGTAACCCATTGTAATTATAATTTAATAAGTATTCAATGAGTATGTGTGCTTTCTTATCAGTCCGTAAATATTACATGTAGTACGTAAATATTGTAGTTAGTTGTAAATGACTATTCAATGAGTATTTGTGGTTTCTTAGTTACTCCGTAAATATTATATTTAGTAGATGTATGGATACATGTTTGATTATATTTTTCTGTCTTTATTAAACATATATTTGTTTAGTCCATGATAATTATGTTTTAGTACGTAAAATATATTTTGTTTTACTATTCCTTAGATAATATGACTCCAATATCAATCCAAAGTTATGATAGTTCTGATGATGATGACGACTTCGTTCGTCCACCAAAACGTCAAAAACAAACATCCAAAATAGTTGATCAAACAGTTGAAGATAGACGTCCACCATTTGTTGATTATATGGATAAAAAATAGAAAGGCAGGGTATGTGTTGTTAACCTAAAACACAGTGTCACCGGTTTATCAAAACAACAAAAAAAGGATATTATTGATATGTGTTTCAAACCATTCTTGTCAATTGTTGTTGATACAATACCAACAAGACTTGCACACTGGTTAGTTTCAAATTATGACTGTGAAAGAGATGAGTTGAATGATGGTAATCATATTATCAAGGTAACATCTGTTACTGTTAAAGATGTTTTGGGGGTGTCTCTTGGTAAAATAACAGTTAATGAGAAAAACAAACCAAGGATTGGGTCATCAGATACTTTAAAAACCTGGAAGGAGCAATATGATGGCAAATCAAGAATAACAGTGAAAGATGTTTTGGACCAAATGAAGAAAGGAGAGAATGATTACCTGTTCAAGCTTAATTGGCTTGCTGTCTACAACACAGTTCTAGGCTGGACAACTAAAAGCACCACAGTAAACCAATGATTTTGAATTCTATAACAAGTGAATCAGACATTCCCAAAACTAACTGGTGTGATTATTTGATTACTTGTCTTAAGAGGACAAAACAGGAGTGGAATGCTGAAGAAACTTTCAATGGGCCTATGCTTTTCCTTGCAGTACGTGATACTTTGCAAATATCAATTCTATAATTTGTATTTGTTGTATGTTAATTTTAAATTTATAACTCATATTTAACTATTTACAGCTTCTATACGTTCATCAAAAGCGTATACGATATATTGAAACACCACCATCAATTCCAACAATTACAAACATTACAAATAAGTTTTTCATAGAGCTTGATACTCATCTCTTTGAAAAGGGTCCATTCACAGATTATGAGAAAGATGGTAATGGTGAAGATGGATCTGAAGATGATGTGCATGATGTTATTGAAAGTTCTGCTGATGGTGATGAAGGTGATGATGATGAAGCTGATGTTGATGTTCATCATGATGTTGATGGTGATGAAGATGGTCATAACAATGATTCTGTTGTTAATGAAGATGTTGATATGGATCGTGGTAACTCCACCTTATCACTATCTATTGGTATGGCCGAGGATGAGGTTTATATTCAACAACATTCAACAAATGTTCCCATCACATCATCATATTCTGTAAGTAAATCTTGACTAACAAATTGTTAAAATTACATTCTACATTAAGCTAATTACGTCCCAAGATCTTTTGTAAGTATTTAATTACGTACTGTTTACTTATAATTACGTCCTAAATCATATAATTACATATTATATTCATATAATTACGTTCTGTTTACTAATAATTATGTACTGTATTAATAATTTCCAGGAAAATGTAAAACTAATCAACCAAAAGATCTCAACTTTTGAAAGTTTGGGCAAAGAAATTCATGTTTTTTTTCACAGAGAAATTATCTGAAGTTGCAAATAATGAGGAAATGACAAATATGAAAAAAAAAAAAAGGATGATACAGTTAATGCTATCTCAACACTTGCATCAAGGGGGTTGGGAATCTAGGATCAGATCATATTCCACAAGAATGCCACCTTGATGATTTACTCCAACCTTTGTGCAAGAGATGGTCCAAGCATGTGAACAAGTTGAAATATCAAGATCTATCTCTAAAACAATCCACCCTGTATCTGAAAATGTTGATTTGGCTTGAAAGATAGACACCAATGTTGATTTGGCTGCAAATATAGACACCGTTATCACAAACGTCCCATTTTTGCAGCCTGTCAGCATTGAAAATAAAGATCAACAAAGTGATCCCCGTGATAAAGATGATACCAACCAAACTCCAGGCTTCCCTATTAAACACACATACAAACGACACCCAAGGGAAAAATTTGTTAGTGAATCCTTAAGATCACCCTTTATTGAACGTTCAGTCGTTTTGGGTAGCAAGGTAACAAAAGAAGAAATTGTATTATCAAAATATATGTTTGACCCCAGAAATGATCCACAGTACGTGATTATATGTTTTATCTTATTTGTCAAACTTATAATAAATACTGATTGTTTTTTATATGTTTTTTTTTGTTTCAACACAACACATTTGTGTTCATGACACAAATTGATACTAAATTCTACAAGGTCATATTTGATAGCCTCTTCCCTAGCATTTATGTACATATTGGTGTTTTGGAATCATGGATGCATGTACTTAATGCTGATGAAAAACATCGTGGACCTGGATCTCCATTAAGGTTGTTTTTAACTCCAAACATATTGGTAAGTGTAACATCACTGTACTTCCGGTCGTCCGTACATCCGTACGATTGTACTGTTACGATCTGAGATTTATTATTATTAATGATAATGGAGTATTTGCTGATATTATTAATGATTATCACTGTTACTGGTATACATGTTTAGAACATATTATACGCGTAAACCATGGGAAGTTTAGTTGTAACTCAACTCAACAGAACCAGAGAGTTTATCGCAGTTATATTGTTAATGATTATGGATTTGGTTTGGAAATGGAAAGGGGATTTAGATTGGTTGTTGTTTGGTTACTAAACATAGTCAAGGACACATGGACATGGTTTATCGAAATAGCGGTGGGACGGTGGCTAGGGCAGTTGCGACTCACCCTTACATATGCCCTATACATATGCATATTTCGGTTTATCATGGATGTGTCAGTGACTAGGGTTTAGTGGGTTTTGGTTTGGGAATGATAATATTAAGGTTAATAAATAATGAGAATTAATTACGCGAAGTGAGGTTACGATCATTGCTTAAACGCGAATGTTGATTCAGAAATATTAACTTAATAATGTATTCGCGTGAGTGACGATTCACACGAATATAATTATTAAGAATAATATACTGAAACAATATTCCATAAATTATAAACCAAATCGAAATACGATACGAGCATCGGATTCGCAAAGGTGACGATCTTTACGAATACGTACGCGAGTAACGCATTTTGATGAGATAATTAAATAATATCTAACGATATTAAATTATTAAATAAAAACTTAAAAACGTTTATTAGGAATCACAACTTAAAATGAGTTGAATAAATTAATTTATCAAATAATTGATCTAACGATGATAAAACGAAAACCGTTTTAAGAAACAACAATATTTAATAAAATCATTTTAATTAAGATAAAACTTAATTATTTTAATGTCTTATGATTTAAATATATTTTTCGAGTAAAACCGAACACTTAGTAAGTTATCGCGATAAAGACGAGACCGAACGCGCGGGAACGGGATGGAATTAAATGGTGGAAGACTCCACCATTTCCCTCACATTTTCCCAACTCTCTTTCTCTCTCTAAAAACACACACACTTTCTCTCTACTTTCTCTCTAGTTTTTCTCACTCGTTTCTCAACCGATTGGAGTGATCTTTGGCTCTACACGACCGCGTGATCGAGAGGAACAAGTAGATGTGAAGAAATCAAGCTTTTAACCGCAGATTCGAGGTAAATATGAGAATGTATGTTCGGTTTTGTTGTTAGTCGTGGGTCTTGAACTTGTTGTAGATAAAATCGATTAAATCTATTTGTGAAACCCTAAAACGAGTAGGAATGAGTGTGGGAGAGCCATAGTATGGATCTGCATCATCATGGAACTCGATTTGGAAAAGGATGGGCGGCGGGTCATGACCAACAGGTCGGCCGAACCTGTTAGGGGCTGGCCGAACCTTCTTAGGTTTGAACGAAAGGTGAGCCGCGAACCCACATGAAGACCGGAACCTTTTATGGCCAACTCACGAACCCTTAACAGCTCAGCGAACCTTTGCCATACAACCTACTTGAACGAATCTGTATTTGGTGCCACCGAACCCTCGATGAGGAACGAACCCTAGCAGCCGAACCTAAGGGTTCGTGGGGCTGCTAGGGCAACGAACCTATTTGAGCTTTGGCCGAACCATGTTGGGTCTAGAAGCCACGAACCTACTCCCTAACATTAGCCGAACCTATGTTCTTCCACCTAAAGGTTCGCTGCCCTATTACTCAATAAACTAAATGGATCTTTGAATTGCACTTTGAGGCCTTCTAATCAAACTTCCTTAACTAGGGGATTATGAGCATGTACACATATATGAGTATATATACATGGGCGTAACTATGCATGCATGAACATGTAAAATTTACTACTTTTATTGATAAATAACGATGATATACACTTTGAGGTTTGATTTATGAACTACCTTGCATAAATAATCTAAGTATCATTTTCTTAAATTTGAGTTGAACTATGTAACTTAGATAATAAGAATATGTTAACTAAACATGCATGCATGCAAGTTATGGAATGTGTATATATTGCGTTTAAGGTTTCAACCTTTAGTGCATGTAAATAGGTATGTGTACACACGTGTATGAGATATGAAATCTTTATAATATGTATAGTCTTTTTATACTTGTTCTAAGAAATGTCATAAATAGGTTGACTAAACTATTCAAGGTTGAATCGACCATGTATGAGGAAGATAATAGACCTAAATGATTCTCACTTTAGTTTAGATAATAACCTAAGTAACTCGCTTAATTAATGATTTAAAAAGGGGTAGTAAGTAAAATGTCTTAATGGTGATCACTTTTAAATACTTATGAGCATGGAAACACCCGATAATTACAGATCCTTGAGTTGCTTTGAGTTATATACGCGAGCGCGCATTATAAGAGGACACTGATTCTAAGGACTTCAGGTGAGTTCTCATAACCTCCCTTTCTTTAAACTATTTTGTTTTAAAAACTCGGAGGTGAAGCATGTATACCTAATTTAATATAAATTTGATAACACAAGGTTAATATGTCACACCCCCAATTCTCAACTAACGGAATCACACCGTTTGGGAGCGTGACAAACCAGGATCTCAGATCATTAGACATAGCGAAGACCTCTATATGAATTTCAAAACATACGTTGGTCTTTAAAACATAACATTCAGAGTTTACAAAAAGTTGCGGAAGCGTTTCAAAACCAAATAACAATAAACTGTTGATAAGTAAAACATTACAAATCAAAATACTGAAATATTCAAATTCAAATGTTCAAAGTGTTTATAATGCATGAGACTCTATCTTCCTAGTCCATGCCAGCTGTTACGCGCGCCTTAGCGTCCTGAGAAAACATGCAAATCAAGTCAACACAATGGTTGGTGCATAACACAGGTTTTAAGTAATCATAGTGTTCAAAACATCAGTTTGAATAACAAGTTTGTAGATAACATAATCACAATTGCACAGTCATGATAGCTAGTCATATAAACTATTTACATACGTGTTCGACACCGAAGCTGACTAGTTGCCATGCTATAGCATGTTTTCGCCTTGCCACTATTGTCTATCACAACAATAGTAAAAATGTGTTTGGTCAGTCAAACACCTGCGTAGATCCCATCTACCAGGTGAGGTTTGTCAAACCTAATAGATCTATTTCCAACTACCACGCTTTGCATTACAGCAAACTAAACGGTTCGAGGTGTGTAAGGACTTTCAAGTTGATATGTTGTCACATAATGTAAACAGCTAACTCATGCAAGTGATATGTATCTAAAAGTAGTTTGTTGTACATGTTTTCTCCCCCAAAACAGTTTAAAATAAGAAAGGGGCCGTGTACGCACCTTTGATAATAGTAGAATGATCACACACTAAAAGCTCGTGAAAGAAATCCTTCTACGAAGAATCTGTGTTTAAACAGTAACCTATTGTTATTCGAATAATCGTTTTGTGCTTGAAATCACATACGTGTCAACACACGTATGTTAAAGTGTGAGAATTATGCATACGGAAGTACGCGTGCTTTTGAAATCGATTAAATAAAATCATATTTGATTTTATTCAACTAATCGTAATTATACGCGATTTCGTGTTCGGATTAAAATATGAATTTTATCATTTCAATGTGTTCGTATACTCGTTACGTTTCCAACGCAACTCGAACGGTTTAAAACGGAGTTAAAATGATCAATTTATGAGTTAAAACCCAAAAATATATTTTAACTCAAAAACTGGTAAGGGTCGGGTTCGAACCCGCGACCCCCACCTCTTTGCAAACCCACACCACCAACTCATCTAGTCCAAATTTCATTGATATCATATGGTTTTTAATTCTTTTAACTCCTAATGGGTCGATTCCCCCTTGTTTATCTATAGCCGAAGCACTTGCATCACAATTGACCCGAAATTCACATACTTTCGGATTTGCAACCATAGGGTTATGGTTCCAGCAACCTAATCGAACCCAACCATGTCCATAATTTGATAAACTATCATTTTACAACTCCAATTCATGACCTATATATTTTCGAACTTGAATCTTCAAACCCAACATCTAATCTTGATAAATTCGATACTATTATCCAAAATTAACCTAGGGCTATCCTAAATCGTTCCCTTCTGAAACCACATAGATCCTTTAGTTCGATTTTTACACCCAATTGCATCAAAAACCCCAAAACAGTTTTTCTATCACAACCCTCGAATCGAACCCCAACAATTCGTTGTTCCAATATGAAATTGACACATCATAAACCTTAATCGGGACTTTCTGAAACTACCCATGCCATTTAATTTGATTTTTAAACCGATTTAATCAGCAACCCCCAAAACAACTCTAACAACGAACCCTAGTAGTCAACCTCTATCAATCCGTTGTTAGAACCTGAAATTAACATAGGCTTATGTTTGATCGGCAATTTATGAAAGTGTGTGTACTATTTGATTTCATTTTTACACCCATCATAACCGAAACCCCCAAATCCGACTTCCATATGAACCCTAGAATTCGTTCATGATTAATTCGATATTGGAACCACGAATTAACTTAGGGATTATCCTAATCGGTTGTTTTAGAAGATGTTAGAACGAAAACTCACCTGATTTGATTCCAATTTGTTGTAGATCGTCTTGTTGCTCAACTTTCGGCCGTCCTTTTAGTCGAACTCAAATCCCACTATCTCTTATTCACAATTGATGTATCCAGAACTCTCCTTTGATGCCGACTAATGATTCTGAATGGCCAATTTGAGGCATTTAACTGGAATAATATGATTTTATCCCTCAATGGTTTCGGTTTCGACCTTTGAGGTCGAATTGAGTTAAATTCGATCGTTACTAACATTAATAACATATAATAACTGTTAGTAATCATCAATGAGATGATTATTGTTAGTTTTATAACAGTTATAACTCTTATTATCACGAGATTCGAATTTTCCCCAATTATTTTGGCCAAATTTTGACTTTTAGAAGTCAAAAATCAATTTCTATTACAACTTATAAACTAATTCTTGAAATCAACACTTAAAAACCTAATTTTTGCTTAATCTCAACTCCTAAGGATTATTCTGAGTCCATAACATATTGTTTCGATTTACAAAGCTACTTTAATAATCCCAAATTATCACTAATTGATCACTTAAATTATTGTTGAGTTAAATTAAACTAATTGGGCTTCTCAAATACAATTGGGCCTCACTGGGCCTTCCTGGGCCTACCTTGGCTTTCCCTAGGCCTACCTTGTTTACATTGGGCCTTACTTGAATTTATTGGGCCTTATTGGGCTTCTCTTGGCTTTGTGGGCCTACATTGGCTATGTTGGCCTAATTGATCTTGTTGGGCCTCCATTGACCTTATTGGGCCTTCATTGGCCTTGTTGGGCCTTCATTGGCCTTATTGGGCCTTGATTTTGTAATTGAGCCTCCCTAGATCTCAATGGGCCTACATTATCACTATTGGGCCTGTGATATCACCAACTCTCGTTAACAAGGTTAGTGTAGAAAGTCGAATTGTCACATCATCCCCTTGTTGAAAGAATTTTCGTCCCGAAAATTAGCAAGTGTTAGGAGTAGTTAGGAACTACTTACGAGTTTAAATCGTACGTGTTAGTGTGATTTGATCATTCTGTGTGCTTGTGTGTACTCACACACAAAGTCTAATGCTTGCAACATCACAACTCAATTGTGATCGTTCAATGTGACTGTTTGCGTGTACACTAGTTAGTTCACCTAACTGTGACTTGTTTGATATAGTGAGTGTACTATGCAACCCCGCACATAGTAAAATGTATGTAACCAATAGTTAGTTCACCTAACTGTGACTTGTTTGATATAGTGAGTGTACTATGCAACCCCGCACATAGTAAAATGTATGTAACCAATCGTGTATGTACTATCATAACATGTAACATATGAAATGTAGCACATATAAAATGTAATGTAGCACAAATGTTTGTAACAAAATCAATTGAATAAAATGTTAGTGCTTACAGTTTGAGATTTGCAGTGTTGATGTGTGAAAGCATTACGTCATCCCCTTGTTGAAGGAAATTTCGTCCCGAAATTTAACGTGCGCTCTCAGTGTTAGCAGTAGCTGTTTTGAATAGATGAGGATATTTCTTCATCATTTGGTCTTCCCGTTCCCATGTGAATTCAGGACCCCGTCTTGAATTCCATCGGACTTTGACTATTGGAATCTTGCTTTGCTTCAGTTGTTTGACCTCTCGGTCCATGATTTCTGCCGGTTCTTCAATGAATCGTAACTGTTCATCTACTTGTATTTCTTCCAACGGTACAATCAATGTCTCGTCAGAAAGACATTTCTTTAAGTTTGATACATGAAAGACATCATGAACTCCACTGAGTTCATCCGGTAGTTTGAGTTGATACGCAACCGGACCAATCCTTTTCAGAATCTCAAAAGGTCCTACGTAGGGACTAAGCTTGCCGCGCTTGCCGAACCGTATCACACCTTTCCAAGGTGATACCTTTAGAAGAACTCGGTCTCCTACTTGAAATTCCAACGGCTTGCGACGTTTGTCTGCATAACTCTTCTGTCGATCTCGAGCCGCTGCCATACGGTTCCGGATTTGAACTATCTTCTCTGTCGTTTCGTGCACCAGTTCAGGACCTGTTATCTGACTGTCACCAATTTCAGCCCAGCAAACTGGTGAACGACATTTGCGACCATACAAAGCTTCAAACGGTGCTGCTTGAATGCTTGTATGATAACTATTGTTGTAAGAGAATTCCACCAACGGTAAATGATTCTCCCAGCTATCACCAAAATCAATGACACAAGCTCGTAACATATCCTCGAGCGTTTGAATCGTTCGTTCACTTTGACCGTCGGTCTGTGGATGATAAGCGGTACTCATATCCAAGCGAGTCCCCAATGACTTATGAAGAGATTTCCAAAATTGGAAGTAAACCGGGCATCCCGATCTGATATGATAGAGATTGGCACACCATGCCGTGCTACTACTTCCTTGATGTAAATGCGAGTCAGTTTCTCCATCTTATCAGTTTCCTTGATTGCTAAGAATGTGCAGATTTCGTTAATCGATCGACAATTACCCATATCGTATCACAACCACTCGGTGTACGGGGTAACTTAGTAATAAAATCCATCGAAATCTGTTCCCATTTCCACATCGGTATCTCTGGTTGTTGCAGTAAACCAGATGGCTTCTGATATTCAACTTTGACTTTCGAACAAGTCAAACATTTGCTAACGTACTTAGCAATATCAGCTTTCATGTGTGGCCACCAATACAGTGCCTTCAAATCATGGTACATCTTGTCTGATCCCGGATGGACTGAATATCTAGACTTGTGTGCTTCGTCCATCACGAGTTCCCTTAAACCTCCATATAAAGGTATCCACATTCGATCAATGAAATAACGAATTCCATCAGGTTTAACATTCAATTGTTCTTCCATTCCTCGTAAAGATTCCGGTACTAAGTTTTCCGTTTTCAAGGCCTCAATCTGAGCACTGTGTACCTTGTCAGGTAAGTCGGTATGTATTGTCATCATAAGTGCGCGAACCCGTCTTGTTCCCGTTGTATCTTTTCTGCTCAAAGCATCGGCTACGACATTAGCCTTTCCCGGGTGATACTTAATCGCACACTCATAATCGTTCAACAACTCAACCCATCGTCGTTGTCTCATATTAAGCTCCTTCTGATCAAAGATATGTTGCAAACTCTTATGATCAGTGTAAATAGTACACTTAGTTCCATACAAGTAATGCCTCCAAATCTTTAAAGCAAAAACCACTGCTCCTAACTCCAAGTCATGAGTAGTGTAATTCTTTTCGTGCGTTCTTAGTTGTCTGGAAGCATAAGCGATCACTTTATCACGTTGCATCAACACACATCCTAAACCCTGTCCAGATGCGTCACAATACACCGCAAAGTCTTCCGTTCCTTCCGGTAAGGACAGAATCGGTGCACTGCAGAGTTTCTGTTTCAATAACTGGAATGCAGCTTCCTGTTTATCCGTCCAGTTATACTTTGTTCCCTTGTGCGTAAGAGCTGTAAGTGGTTGAGCGATCTTTGAGAAACCCTCAATGAATCGTCGATAATAACCCGCCAAACCAAGGAATTGTCGTACCTCGGTAGGGGTCTTTGGCGCTTCCCAATTCTTAATCGCTTCAATCTTCGCTGGATCAACATGTATACCCTTTTCATTAACTATATGCCCCAAGAACTGTACTTCTCGCATCCAGAAATCACATTTCGAGAACTTAGCGTACAGTTGTTCCTGTTTCAATAACTCTAGTAGTAATCGAAGATGTTCAGCATGTTCCTCCTCAGACTTTGAATAGATGAGAATGTCATCAATGAAAACAATGACAAACTTATCCAGATAAGGTTTACAAACACGATTCATGAGATCCATGAATACAGCTGGAGCGTTTGTCAACCCAAATGGCATGACCAAGAACTCATAATGGCCATAGCGTGTCCTGAATGCTGTCTTCGGAATATCCTCCTCCTGGACTCTTAGTTGATGATAACCCGACCTGAGATCAATCTTCGAGTAGTAACTCGAACCTTGCAACTGATCGAACAGATCGTCAATCCTGGGTAATGGATACCGGTTCTTGATAGTAACCTTGTTCAATTCCCGGTAATCGATACACATACGGAAAGTCCCGTCCTTCTTCTTTACAAACAATACTGGAGCTCCCCATGGTGAAAAACTAGGTCGTATGAAACCCTTGTCCAACAACTCTTGCAATTGTGTGGATAACTCTTGCATCTCTGACGGTGCAAGTCGATAAGGCGCCCTAGCTATCGGTGCTGCGTCTGGTGTAAGGTCGATTCGAATTCCACCTGTCTGATAGGCGGTAATCCCGGCAAGTCTTCTGGAAATACCTCCGGAAATTCACAAACTACAGGTATATCTTCAAGCTTCTTCTCAGCTACCGGCTTTTCAGTTATAAGTGCTATAACTGCCGTATGACCTTTCCGCAGACATTTGTGTGCTTTCATACAAGATATGAGACGCAGTGGCGTACTGCTCTTCTCACCTTGTACATAT
Source organism: Mikania micrantha (assembly GCA_009363875.1). NCBI lineage: Eukaryota > Viridiplantae > Streptophyta > Magnoliopsida > Asterales > Asteraceae > Mikania > Mikania micrantha. Next base: position 68,253,166 of record CM018695.1, read on the forward strand.
AATGTCTCTCCCTGCGGAAGAGGTATGCGAACAATCTTTTCATGGCATACAATTTCAGCCTGGTTCTTGGACAACCAGTCCATGCCAATGACTACATCAAAACTGCCTAAGGCAATAGGCATCAAATCAATCTCTAATGTCTGACCCATCAAATCAAGGATACATCCCTTATAAATGTTTTCTACTACAATCAACTTACCATCAGCTAATTCCACAGTGTATGGACTATCTAAGGCAGTGGGACTAACATTTAGCAACTTAGCAAGTGAACTAGATACAAAACTCCGATCGGCACCAGTGTCAAATAACATAGAGGCATAGTGATTATTTAAGAGGAACGTACCCGTAACAATGTTGGGATCCTCCCGCGCTTGACGTCCTCCGATCACAAACGCCCTGCCTCTAGCACCGTTGTTGTTGTTGTTATTGTTGTTGTTATTGTTGGTGCCATTGCCATTACCGTTGCCATTTCCATTACCATTTCCATTATTGTCCCCGCCTTTCTTAAGTTGTGGGCAATCTTTCTTGAAATGCCCCATCTTGCCGCACTCGAAACAACCCTTCTGTGCGTTGTTCTGATTGTTATTATGGTTGTTATTGTTGTTCTGCAGCTCTCCGCGACAATCCTTAGCCGCGTGCCCAATCTTGCCACACCTCTGGCACTTAGCTCTGTCACACTGGTTACCCGCATGATGGTAACCACACTTGTTGCACTTGGGGTGCTTACCAATATAGCCCCCCGATGATGATGATTGCTGACCACTGTTGGAATTATGATAGGACTTGTTTGAGTCCTGCTTCCTGTTCTGCTGTTGGTTGTTACCCTTGAAGTTGTTACTCTCCCACTTTCTCTTATGGTCTCCCACCTTGGTAGCAGATGTTCTTGGGCAGAGTCCCCTGTAACACTGCCTGATCAGTAAGCTGATGTGCTAGACGAACAGCTTGTTGGATGGTGGTGGGATTTGCTGAAGTCACCAACCCTTGAATCTGAGGCACTAGTCCTCCAATGTACCTTTCGATCCACTTACTGGCTGGAGTAGCCATGTGTGGTAGCAGTCTGGCCAGTTCATGCGATCTGGTCGTGTACTCCTCAATATTTGACCCCTCCATCTTGAGGTGCCAATACTCCTCCTCCAACTTCTGCATTTCACTACGAGGACAATACTCCTCTTGTAGCAAAGTTTTGAAGTTGTTCCAGGTCAACGCATTTGCTTCTCCCAACCCCAGAGTCTGAACATTGGAGTTCCACCAAGTCAGTGCTGGACCCTCCAATGTTCCAGTAGCAAATTTCACCTTGCTGTCATCAGGGCAGTTGCACATTTCGAACACAGACTCAGCCTTTTCAATCCATCGGAGAAGTCCAATGGCCCCCTCCGACCCTTTGAAATTGTGAGGTTTGCAGTCCAAGAACATCTTGAACGTGCAAACTTGTGGGTTAACCAATCCCCCAGCTGGACCCTGTGGCCCTGTGTTGTGTGTCTGAGCATACTGTGCGATTGCCTCTGCGACTCTGTTGTTAATTAGCTCGTTGAGCTCAGCAACAGTCATATGTACGTTTCCCTCAGCCATTAGTTTCCTATTTATAAGAAGTGTTAGCACGAAGTCAAAATCCAATGTAACATGTGTAAGTAAAACAACAAACACAACATGTAATATAAATCAACACAGTTGTTGAAAATAAATGATAATTCTTTCATAGATAGAAACTTTCTTTGAGTACAATACTTTTGAAATGAAATACAAATTTCAAACTACTAATGTAGGAACACAACCCGTTCCTAATAAGTTTAAATAAAACAGAAATAAAAGAAAGAGAATCAATCGTCCTCAACAGTGGATTCAGGATCGGACTCAGCAACTGGTGCTGGTTCCTCCTCCTCATCCTCATCCTGTTCCTCATTCTCAACTACCACTAAGTCCTCCAAAGCTTCAATCCTGCCTGCCAAAATCTCCTCTCGGTTCTCTGACTCTTCTAGACGACCAATCAAATTGATCATCTCATCCCGCATATCGTGAACTAGATGGGCAAGTTCATCTTGCCTCTCAATGGCATCCCATAACTCCTGAGATCTCTGTATAAGCTTGTCTTCTGTCTCATCCAAGTCCTCGCGCAACTTGGCAATCTCCTCCGCGTCCGTCCTTCGCCTCTTAGGCTCAGGAGCATCTAGTGCTGGTGGTGAGTGTGTAGAAGGTCCCTCAGCAGGGATCTGCTGAGTGCCCTCCTCCTCCTCCTCCGGATCCTCATCCGGGTCCTCCTCTGGATCCTCGTCTGGATCCTCATCAGGATCCTCGTCTGGATCCTCCTCGGATCCTCCTCCGGGTCTTCCTCCGGATCCTCCTCTGGATCGGAGTCCTCCATCTCATACGGTGGAGGTGATGGAATAGGTGGTGGTGGTGATGATGGTGGTGCCGGAACTATCGGCTCCTCGTCCTCGGAATCATCAATGATAATATAAGGAACTGATGATGAAGCCATGCCTGTTACATAATACCATATGTAAGTACAGTGCCATGGAATACGTAACAAGTCAATTACATATGTCATATGTAATTTCTAAGCAATACGTATTAACAGATGTGTCTAATGTCTAACAGTCATAGTCTAGGCCTATAAATGCAAACCTAGTTCGCTATAACCAATGGCTCTGATACCAATCTGTCACACCCCCAATTTCAACTAACGGAATCACACCGTTTGGGAGCGTGACAAACCAGGATCTCAGATCATTAGACATAGCGAAGACCTCTATATGAATTTCAAAACATACGTTGGTCTTTAAAACATAATATTCAGAGTTTACAAAAAGTTGCGGAAGCGTTTCAAAACCAAATAACAATAAACTGTTGATAAGTAAAACATTACAAATCAAAATACTGAAATATTCAAATTCAAATGTTCAAAGTGTTTATAATGCATGAGACTCTATCTTCCTAGTCCATGCCAGCTGTTACGCGCGCCTTAGCGTCCTGAGAAAACATGCAAATCAAGTCAACACAATGGTTGGTGCATAACACAGGTTTTAAGTAATCATAGTGTTCAAAACATCAGTTTGAATAACAAGTTGTAGATAACATAATCACAATTGCACAGTCATGATAGCTAGTCATATAAACTATTTACATACGTGTTCGACACCGAAGCTGACTAGTTGCCATGCTATAGCATGTTTTCGCCTTGCCACTATTGTCTATCACAACAATAGTAAAAATGTGTTTGGTCAGTCAAACACCTGCGTAGATCCCATCTACCAGGTGAGGTTTGTCAAACCTAATAGATCTATTTCCAACTACCACGCTTTGCATTACAGCAAACTAAACGGTTCGAGGTGTGTAAGGACTTTCAAGTTGATATGTTGTCACATAATGTAAACAGATAACTCATGCAAGTGATATGTATCTAAAAGTAGTTTGTTGCACATGTTTTCTCCCCCAAAACAGTTTAAAATAAGAAAGGGGCCGTGTACGCACCTTTGATAATAGTAGAATGATCACACACTAAAAGCTCGTGAAAGAAATCCTTCTACGAAGAATCTGTGTTTAAACAGTAACCTATTGTTATTCGAATAATCGTTTTGTGCTTGAAATCACATACGTGTCAACACACGTATGTTAAAGTGTGAGAATTATGCATACGGAAGTACGCGTGCTTTTGAAATCGATTAAATAAAATCATATTTGATTTTATTCAACTAATCGTAATTATACGCGATTTCGTGTTCGGATTAAAATATGAATTTTATCATTTCAATGTGTTCGTATACTCGTTACGTTTCCAACGCAACTCGAACGGTTTAAAACGGAGTTAAAATGATCAATTTATGAGTTAAAACCCAAAATATATTTTAACTCAAAAACTGGTAAGGGTCGGGTTCGAACCCGCGACCCCCACCTCTTTGCAAACCCACACCACCAACTCATCTAGTCCAAATTTCATTGATATCATATGGTTTTTAATTCTTTTAACTCCTAATGGGTCGATTCCCCCTTGTTTATCTATAGCCGAAGCACTTGCATCACAATTGACCCGAAATTCACATACTTTCGGATTTGCAACCATAGGGTTATGGTTCCAGCAATCTAATCGAACCCAACCATGTCCATAATTTGATAAACTATCATTTTACAACTCCAATTCATGACCTATATATTTTCGAACTTGAATCTTCAAACCCAACATCTAATCTTGATAAATTCGATACTATTATCCAAAATTAACCTAGGGCTATCCTAAATCGTTCCCTTCTGAAACCACATAGATCCTTTAGTTCGATTTTTACACCCAATTGCATCAAAAACCCCAAAACAGTTTTTCTATCACAACCCTCGAATCGAACCCCAACAATTCGTTGTTCCAATATGAAATTGACACATCATAAACCTTAATCGGGACTTTCTGAAACTACCCATGCCATTTAATTTGATTTTTAAACCGATTTAATCAGCAACCCCCAAAACAACTCTAACAACGAACCCTAGTAGTCAACCTCTATCAATCCGTTGTTAGAACCTGAAATTAACATAGGCTTATGTTTGATCGGCAATTTATGAAAGTGTGTGTACTATTTGATTTCATTTTTACACCCATCATAACCGAAACCCCCAAATCCGACTTCCATATGAACCCTAGAATTCGTTCATGATTAATTCGATATTGGAACCACGAATTAACTTAGGGATTATCCTAATCGGTTGTTTTAGAAGATGTTAGAACGAAAACTCACCTGATTTGATTCCAATTTGTTGTAGATCGTCTTGTTGCTCAACTTTCGGCCGTCCTTTTAGTCGAACTCAAATCCCACTATCTCTTATTCACAATTGATGTATCCAGAACTCTCCTTTGATGCCGACTAATGATTCTGAATGGCCAATTTGAGGCATTTAACTGGAATAATATGATTTTATCCCTCAATGGTTTCGGTTTCGACCTTTGAGGTCGAATTGAGTTAAATTCGATCGTTACTAACATTAATAACATATAATAACTGTTAGTAATCATCAATGAGATGATTATTGTTAGTTTTATAACAGTTATAACTCTTATTATCACGAGATTCGAATTTTCCCCAATTATTTTGGCCAAATTTTGACTTTTAGAAGTCAAAAATCAATTTCTATTACAACTTATAAACTAATTCTTGAAATCAACACTTAAAAACCTAATTTTTGCTTAATCTCAACTCCTAAGGATTATTCTGAGTCCATAACATATTGTTTCGATTTACAAAGCTACTTTAATAATCCCAAATTATCACTAATTGATCACTTAAATTATTGTTGAGTTAAATTAAACTAAGGGG